>JANVCC010000022.1:26198524-26536558 GCA_025345505.1 Todiramphus chloris collaris
AAAAGAAAAGAAAAGAAAAGAAAAGAAAAGAAAGGAAAAAAAAGAGAAAAGAGAAAGAAAAGAGAAAGAAAAGAAAAAAAAAAAAAGAAGAGAAGAAGAATAAAAGCAAAGCACAGGGAAGGAATGAAATATTTGCAAGCTCATTGTTTTAAGCCTGCAACAACTGGATAAAACAAGCCACCAGTGAACAGCTTCTCGTGACTGGGCACAGTGCCCTTGCCAGAAGAGCCGGGCTCTAATGAAAACAGCATGTGAGAGGGGAGGTGGCATTGAATCAAAGCAGAGTGCAGCAGCACCCTCGGCCCTGGTGTGGTGGAGCTCTGCTGGGATGCGCTACGGTCACACAAGAGGGCTGGGGAGGACAGGAGAAGTGCACTTTATTGCTGAAGCACCTCTTTGCCTTGGCTGTCTGCGGGGTGGCATGTGTGAGAGCAATCTGTCTTAATGGGAGATGCTTTGCAAATGCCTGTGGCTTTATTGAGATCTCAGTTTTTCCAGTGCTGTTGGGAATCCTTGCCTGTTTCTCCAGCTGGGAGAGCAGGGGAAAAATACTCACCCATCAGCCACAGGGTAATCTTGAAAGGCTTCTGCTCATGCAGGCTCCCTCTCTGGGCTGTGATTTTGCAAGTGCACTAGTCTGAGTAGGGCAAAACCAAGGAGGAAACCCTGGGTGAGTGGGAGAAAATGGTCATGGTGGCTCAGGATGCAGTGTTCTCTCTTTGAGACAGCTTGGATTGAGACGCTATTCCAGGACAGCATGAGGGGATTCTGGTACCTCTAGGGACCAAATACTGGTGGTATTTGGATGACCCCTGGGAGATGACTTTGTCACTTCTGTGTGTGGAGTGGTTTCCAAAATGTCACAGCTTTGCCAGCCTTTGGGTCCTCGTTAACATTTGGGGTCCTTGGACACATATAGCCATGATCATCTCAGCTGAAATGTCTTCTTCCACTTATACTAGGAAGTCAAGTTCATTCTCATGAGCTTTGCCTTGTGCTCCTCAGTTCCCCATGGATCCCTCATGCTCCCTTAGGGTGGGAGGGAAAAAGAGGGTCCCTGAACACAATTTGTCTAACACTCTCTTCAGAGACCTTCTCATGCACATCTCCAGTCTTTGCTTCTGGCAGTTCAGGAAACACACTTCACTTGCTCCTCTGCTGAAGAGATGGTGCTCAAGGGCCACTGGGACCCTCCACAGCTGAGAGGAGAGGCTGTATGTGGAGGCAGCGATCTCCCTGGGAGCACCGGAAAGGTTTGTAGGACATGCCTAGCATGCCTGGGACGTGTGGAACAGCCAAGCTGTCATTTTGGCACAGTGCCACTCAAGTAAGACATGAGGAGAAGCAGGAACCCTTGCCAAGGTCCTATTTTAAAGCAGCCCTGCCTTGAAGTCTTTGATACGAATAACACTGGAGATAGGGTTTCGCATGTCTATAGCTCACACTTCCACTCGAGAGAAACCTCAGCCTTGCTCAGACAGGCTGCTATCTGCCTCAGCTTTCTGGGTTGCAAGTGATCACTGTCCTTCACTCCCAAGGACCCTCAGCTCCAAGCCTTAGCCCCACTCAGAGTGGGATCCTAAAACACTTTCCATCAAGGAGAAAATGCTTGGCTGTGAGCTTTCTCAGGGCTCTGATGCTCATTCCTGTCTTTCCTCCTCTTCACACCACTGGGAAACAGGGAGACACCTCCTTTTTAGACACTTTGGAAACTACTGCATGAGGGAAAGAAAAATAACTCTGCAGAGTGTGAAGAATGAACCCAGGGCCCGTAACCATAGTCCACCTGGCCTCACAAGTCCCCTCCAAGGTCAGCACCTTGCTGTCCCACCTCTGCTCTCTCCCTTCAGCTCATTTTGACCAAACTTCCTCTCAGAGCCACCAGCCCTGGGGGGACATCTCCAGTGGAGGTGTTGAAGGGTTTGGTAATGCAAGTCCCAAGGCAATGCTGGCAATCTGAGCACACGTGGCTACTTCCCTCTGCCCCCCAGATGCTCTTCCACCTGTTTCCTCCCCTTTTGGTTTCTGCAGTCATGTGGGACCTTTCCTTATCCAGGGGACACACGCCATGCACAGGTGAGCTGCTCTGCTCTGGAGGTAGGCTTCCCCCCGGGCAGGGAGCCTGGTTGCTAGCACTGTGGGTTGACACCGCTAGAGGTCGGCCGGTCCCTACCGATGGGACCGCTGAGAGCAGGGGAAGGGAGCAGCAGGCCAAAGATGACTTCAAACAGCTTGGCTGATGGAGCCTTGTGTGTGTGTGTGTATTTGACAGACACTTCCTCTCGTATTGACATTTCTCCCGGCCCCGGGCCAGCTTTCCAGGCTTGGTGCTGCTCCTCTTATAGACTGGTGTATTTGACACGCTAGAAAAAAAATCAGGTCTCTAAGGGCAGGGGAGTGCTGGAATAGCTGGAATGCCAGCTTTTCCTGGAAAAAAGAAAAAAACAACCAAAGATTCAAGCAGGCAGCCGGTGCACATGAAGCTCTGGCAGCCTCCGGGGCAGACCCAGCCATTGGAAAGATGAAGAGAGCTAGTCTCAGCCTCATGCAGAAGGGTCTCAGAGCTGGTTGCACTCCTTCATTGCTCAGTGACCTGCAGGTTCTCAGGGCCTGGTCATGCCCTCAGGATCTTCCATTGAGCATGAAGCCCTTATAACTACCAGGTTTGGGTCCCACCCCCTTATAGTGCAATTAGGATTAGGAATTCAGATCAGGGTAACAGTCAGGGGCTTTAAGGAGGATCCAGCTCCTCTGTTGCTCTGTTCTGTCCATCTATAGAACAAGAGAAGAAGCTGGCCTGGTGTACCTGGAGAAGGTAGGCTGCAATTAGACTGCATGTATTATCTGGAGTCCTTCTTAAGTTCAGCAAAACTGTGAACAGCAGGCAACAGGTTTGTTGAGAATGTTGCACTAACTGGATAATGATGAACAGGAGCTTTGGTACATCAGCTACTCCCCCTGAAACACCTTCTATGCAGCCCTCCTGTCCATCTGGCTCATGTGACCCCATCTCTTCTTGTCTATGCTTTATCCAAATAACACGTGAGACAGGCCTAACACAGCTGCATTGCTCTGGGAAACCCGAGATTAAAGTACACTGAGGCAGGAAATACCAGCAATACTGCAAGTGGCTTCTTGGGCCAGGACCCAGGCACCTTCCAAGCTGGTTGGAGATGGGATATTGCCACAAGCAGCACAGATTCATACTGCTTTGCTTACATGGACACCACAGCAATCTTTCTCACTGTTTTTTTTTTTTAATTCCAGGACACTCCCCACTTTTGAGACCATTTTACCCCTAAATGTCTGCACACGGGCCTTCCTGTACTGTCTGCCCACAGCTAGATTCAGCGTAGAGAAGTCTGCTTTTACTTTTATTTCTTCACAGGTTGTTTGGTTGCTTGCACGTCCAAGGTTGTATCTATGACAGTCATCGGGTTATTGATTGCCTTGAAGGATGCTACACACCCACAGTGTTGCTGAACCACAGTTCCATGAAGAGCCCATGGGATGAATTTTCACCAGATTTTCAGGTCCCAGGGAGCTGTTAGAAGGGGGATGTACTTCCCTCATCTACCTAAGTTTTAGCTCACTGCAGGAGTGAACCACTTGGAGGATGTGCCTCAGTCACCTGGGTAGCAGCCAGAACTGATTCCATCCAGATGCTCTCTAAATGGCTTTCAGATGTCCCTCCTCTAGGAGAATGGCTTGGCACCTAATACCCAGTTTGAAGTGTGGCTCAGACAGGTTTCTCCTTGTCCAGTGCTTCCAAGAACTCATCAATCTAGCAGCTTCCTCAAGTCACCAGGTGTTCTGTCCTGCCAAGCCTTCTCCAAGGAGATGGTGATGACAAAGTTCACTTTATGGTAGGGGAGGAGCAAGCCTACCTCCAAGCATTATCTCTGCCAGATATGGAGAAATGGGTGAAAGAAACTACAAAGCACTGGAAAATCAGACTGCACTGGTCATGGCCATCCCAGCAGCGGAGGAAACCTTGCTGGATAGAAATTAGCTTTCTGCTGCTGGACTTGGCTCTTAACTTCAAAGGGGGCTGAGCCTTAGCTGGTTTTGAACTCAGTATCTCAGTTCTTCCATTTGTTACCTAAAGCAGGCCAATTTTTGTAATTTTTGGAAACTCATTTCATGTAATATCATAACTCGACGGTACAAGAAAAAAATACTTTAAATAAATACCGGCTTGTTTTGTGACACAAAAACCAGATACAGTGTATGGAAAATATAACCTCCTTCCATCTGGAAATGGCTTGGAATTATCTACTTTTTCTTGTAACTTATTTTCTACAAGTCTCTGCTTTGAGGGTGATTTACTGCAAACATCTCTGTGTTCCCTTTGCTGTATTGATTCATAAGAAATCTTTTCACAATGAAATCATAATTTCCATGCACCAAAAAATTGTCAGATAGAAGATGAAGAATATTATTGTAACAGGAAAATGGTTAGGACAAAGAAAGCTTATAATTTTGTAAACAGAGGTTGGGAGGAGGCTTTTGGGATTGAGTTTCTGGGCAGCGAGTCAGAGGGTTTTTCTTTTCTTATTTTGAAGACTCTACTGGCAATGTCTACAACCCAGAAAGAAATAAATATAAACATTTCTCCTCTCCAACACGGCTTTGATAGTTCAATTAGAAGAATTGAGGATTTGATTAAGGATGTGCCCAGGAACCTTGTCTGTCTTGGACAACTGTTATAAACTTAAGGGTCCTCTCCAACCACTCCCAGCTTGCCAGAGACTTAGCGAGATGCTATCTTCTACTGCTGAATGTTTAAGCGACAAAGACGAAGGATTTCATGCCACAGATGTGATGGTGTCACCCATCCTCGGGGGGTAAAGAGGAGGCGAGGAGAGCACTTTCCAACTACAATGAAAATTTTGGAGTTAAAATCCATTGGAAAAAAAGGCTACAGTCTCCTTCCCTCCCATTAGTCACAGTGAGTAACTGGGAGAAGGGGGTGATGGTTGCGGAAAGGAATGACATTTCACTAAGAAAAACAGCTTATGGTATTTGCAAACACTTAGCAAAGCAGGTGATTACTGTTGTTTTGCTTGCTTAAACCATTCTTCTCTTTTGGATAACTCAACTTTTTTTTTTGTGGAACAATCAGAAAAAATGTGCAGGAAATTGTGAAATTTTTTTCTTCTATTTTTGTGCATTTCGACAATTGCCAGCAACGACTGATTTGGTTTCTAAACGTTGCCACTCTGCTGGGATAGCTTATTGGGAAGGCATGTGTGGAACGGCTCCTCCCAAGGGAAACATTCTGCGTTGCATGTGAATCTTCAGCTTCATCGTGTTTTGGCAACGGAACGAGGAGAGAGAGAGAAACTAGTAAGCAACTTCTGGGCAGCTCCACTCAGCTCACCTGGAATTGATTTTCAAGGGACTCATCTTCATCTGATGTAAATCAGCACAGCTCCGTGGTCTTTGCTTGATTGGGTATTTCCCGAAAGTCTTGTATCTGAGCAAGGAAAAGGTTTGCATGCCATAGAAAGTCTTTCTGTCACAATGTTCTGCCTGTACCCCCTGAGGCTGCATCCTCCAGGAAGCTTGGGGATACTTATGAGTTCTGAACATCTGTTTCAGGTTTCTACACTACTGGGGGAGACAGGTACTTGGCTGGGAGACTTTATTTGTGTGCAGAAAAATTCTGCTTGGGCAGAACCAGGAAAATTCCTTTCTGGGGCACATGGCCCTTCAAGGTTCAGTGCCAGTGACACATTTGGAGCTGCTGATCTAGGGCCTTGTAAACTCCAGCTCTGGTTTCACAGCTTTTGTGAACTGCTTTGGAAAAGCCTCCAACACTCTTGTCCAGGTTCACCACCTCCTTTCCCAGCTGTAAAAATAACCCAGGGTGGGACAGAGAGCTACAGCCTCTCCCCTTCCAGTGGACTTCAGCAGATGTCCTGATGGATGGTGAAAGCCAACTCTGTGGAGGTGTCAATGGAATTTGGCTGCAGGAGGAACTTGGTTTATTCTGTCATTCATCAGGGCTGTGATTGCTGCCTGACAACTGGCAAAATCAGCTAATTTCATTCAACCAACAGTGAAACTCTAGATCTCTTCTGCTTGGAGGTCCTTCCAACCTTCTGCATGCCCCCATTCTCTGGTTGACTCCAGACACCCTGGGATGGCCAGCAAGTGTTATTTCAAACTGGTGATGAGGTTTAGCTCTGACCTAGGCATTTACAGGGACAATTAGCCTCAGATCAGTTTGGCAAAGCTGACAAATCATATTATTCTTTCTCCTTTGCCTTCTTCCCTGCAGACAATATTTGTTGTCATCATCTGTGATCCAGAAGGATGTGGGTGTTTCAGGACTGACTGGAGAAAAATTTGGACCAATGGAAGTAAAATTCCCACATTCATGCTTTCTTGGGCCATGTGTCTTTGCTGTTACCTGCAGAGCAGTAATGGGGAAGGAAGAAAACATTCACACCAGGCGTTGAGACAGCAGTGATCTCTTGAAATCAGTGATCATCTGGAAACAGAGTTTCCTGCACATTTGGATTGAGACCGAAAACAAATGTGCTTTCTCTGCAACTTTCTCTAGATTCTCCTGTTATTTTTCTGACCTACCCAAATGAGTGGACAGTTATGTGGTTCTTCCACATGGCTCTTCTTGAGCATCTCAAGGACAGAATCCAGGGGACTGATTTCACGTCATGGCATCATTTTATCTTCCTTGAAAGACTCTCTGGATTAATCTGAGATCTCTCTGTTTAACTTCCAGTGCAGGATCCATGCTCAGGCAAAGGACTGAAGTCCTGAACTGTGGTAGGACCACCAAGTTTCTTCTATCATGGATCTCACTGTTAGCTGCAGGATGAAACAGTACTTCTCATTGTGACTCACCAGGACTCTTCAAGACAGCTGTCAGATTCCTCTGCCCTGCTCAACCATCTCAAATCACAGCTGATACCCCTGAATTTGGCTTGATGAGATAACTACACCTGCAGTGGGCAATCCAACAGAGGAAGCTGCCTAAGTCCTGTGCATTGACAGTCTTTGTGGCTTTCACCAACCAGCTCCTTTTCCAGTTATAACCTGTACCTGACATGGCCAAGTTTCTACATCTCACCTTAGTCCCAGACAGAGCAGTGAAGCAAAATGCAGTCTTGCAAGGATTCTCATTTCCTCAGCTCATCCCAGCGCCTTATTTCATCCTTCATTTTGTACATCCTTGGAAATGGTGATATTTTGCTCTGTGAGGCCAGGCTGCATAGTCTGCTTCCCGAAGCTTGTAGTCTCAAGCTCCAGGTTGATAGTTATCCTTGCCCACTCTTCTGTCATCACTTGTGATCAACACCCAGAGCTTCTGAGAGAGAGATAAAAATACCATAATGCATATAATTGAGCAGCACCATAATATAGGTATAGGGAAATCCCATGATGTTGCATCCTGAGCCCAAGCTAGTGGTTTGGAAAAGGTTTGTGAGCTTTGGATGGCTTTCAGGATCTGTTCTGCTAACAAGGTCCCTGTTCCCGTCTCTTGGTGGAAGTGACAGGCAGTGTGTGCTTGTGGTCAAAGCATTTCCTTGTAATTGCCTTGACTCTACCCATGACCCCATCCAGGCCTGAGCCACTCTCTGAAATCCGTATTTCCTGAAGCATCTCCTCAACTCTGCTGCCTCTGGCTTTGAGAAATGTGTCTGCTCAAATGATGTGGTTTCTTCACCTGCATGGCAAGGACTGACATGACCTGCCATTTGGCAACACAGGAGAGGTTTCTGTTGTCCTGTCCATTATGGACAGGAGTGGAAGAAGAGTGCTCCTGTGCTAGCTGGATACATCTGCCAGATTGCACTCTGGTTGTGAAGACTTGCTGAACTTTGCTTGCTCATCTGAAACAGCTGCCCTCAGTCCTTTTCCAGTCTCCCCAGTCCTGCTCCACCCCTGCTTCCCATCCTACCATGTGCCTGTCAGACTCACTGTCTGCACAGGTATTTCCAGGCATCCGAGAGAGCAGCACATTCCTGCCTGCAAAGCACAACCCCACAGCTGTATTGCAAACAGCTTTTTGGGGGGTGGTACCCGACCAGGGGATTTCTCTCTGTGTTGAATCACATTTCAAACACAGACCCCTTTCCTGACCTGGGGTAGGACTGAACAAGGAAAAAAAAAGGTGAATTTGCACAGGTAATTGTTATGAACCTCCAGGCCCAGGACACAAAAATGTTTCTTCTCATGTAGCTGAAAACACCAACCTATATCACACCAGACTGATGTTCTTGAGCTTCACCCAGGGTAGGGTTGGGGCAAGCAACCATGAGAGATTTTTCTAGCGTTTCAGTGGGACCAGGATTTCACTGAAATTGAAAGTCCTCGTTCTGCCACCATTACTTTATGTTTCCTCCCCTGAATGCTTTTGTACCCCTTTCTCTTGAGCACAGCTCCTGACCTCCAGCTTAGCTTAGGGGCCATTCCAGTGTGTGTTGTGTGTTGTGTCAAGTATTAGCAAACTTGTTGAGATGTGTCAGATATCTTTTCAGAGACCTCCATTAATTCAGGCCTGACTTTGACTGTAGACACAAACTCCTAGTCACCTGCAGAAATCCCTGAAAACATCATAGGAGAAGGAGGAGAGCCTTGTGGGAGGAACTCCTGGACACTGAGTGGGGTCCTCAACTCCCATCAAAGTCTTTAGACATTACATTACATAAAGTTGAATGAATCCAGGGTCCTCAAGGGGTGAAGATTCATGCCAAAGGAACTGGAATTTCTTGGACTCTTCATCTGATTGCATGGCCAAGCCCAAGTGTGAGCTTTTCAAAGGACAGGTGCTGAGTATTGTGCTGAGTACACCAGGCTCCAGGCAGGTGAGAGCATAGGGTGCTCTTTAGAGTCAAATAGTATAAAGTGCCTACAAGGGGAACAAGCTTAGAGCGTTCAGATCACTCAAGAAAAAAAAAAAATCATGTCTTCATCACTTTTTTAGGTATTGCTGGAAGCCACACTATAAATTAAGGATGACTAGATGTACACGAATGGTTGAAGATAAATGAAGTCATGGGTAAAAGGGACCTTTTCAGCCCCTAGCATGGCATAAAGGAGGACCGTCAGTCAAGAAATTATAGAAAGATCAGTGTCAAAGGAGGGATAGGGGGATGGGTGCAAAGCAAGCTGTGGATAGAAGAAGGCAGAGTGAGGGGTGGGGAACAGCTTTAGGGAAGGGAGAGGATGGCTGGTGAAAGTGGTGGGATGGAGCAATGTGAAGGTAGCAACTGTGTTCAGGGTAGAAAAAGAGTAGATGGAATCTGCACCCTTGCAGCCAATACTGGAAAATGGCAGCAACTGGGTTGGGAGACCTTCAGTCTCTACTTGAGACAGTAGAGGTGGCACATTATGAGGACCTCTTTGCTTTCAGACCCCATCCCATACCCACACAGGACAAAGTGGAACCTGCTGACCCCCAGCTGCAGAGAGGGGCACTCTAGCCAAGGAGCACCTGGGAAGGTGGCAATGCCATGGCTGGGAAATGTCTCCCAGGAGCAGATGCCTTTAAAGAAAAAACACCTAACCAAAATCCTATGGGTTGGAGAAGGAAAGCAGAGAAGTCCCTTCAGCTGTTGAAATTGCCTTGTCAGCATCCGTGAGCAGTTGGCTGGCTTACTGGCTCTGACAAAAATTGATGGGGACCATGTGGCAGTCAACACGGGAGAGGGTGGGAAAGTGCCAAGTTTTCCTACGTATGTGTGTGTGTATATATATATGAGTGTGTATTTATTATCCCATCTCTTCTGCAGTTGCCTGCGTGACTTGTGCCAGCAAGCTGTGGAGATGTGGCCTTTCCCCGGAATGAGGAATGCGTCAAGGAAAGTGCGGTTGCATATACTTATGAACATATGGAGGCCCTGGAGTCACGCCACACAGTTTGCCATTAATTGAAATAGGCTGGCTAACCTCTTATTGTGGCCATGAGGAGCAACCTTGGGGGAGGGATGGCAGAGGGGGAGGGGAATTCTGTGCATGGGCACAGCCCATCTTCCAAAATGTGACTCGGAGAAGAAAACATCTCCCCTTTCTCCTCTAACTCTTCCAGGATGGAGGGAGGAAGATGCAAGGATACAGTGGATCTAGAAGCAGGAAGGGAAAGCTGTGCCCAAAGAGTGGACTGAAGGTTGCCCCAAAGTAACATCCTTTTGCACCTGAATTAGATCCATGTTCCACTGGCCTGGCCACTTCCCTCAAAGACAAAGTGCTGTGTGGGCAATAAGAGATGGAAAGATGTTCCCAGTGTGAGGAGAAGAGAGAGGAAGAGGGCAAATGTGGGGCAACTTGCAGCAGCAACGTGGGCAGCTCCTGAAAAGGAATAGCATGGGAGAAGAAGAGGGCCAGCAGCACCTGGGCTGTTCTATGGGCACAGCAAAAAGCAGTCACAGAGACAAGTGACTTCTGGCTGCTGCTGTACTACTGAATTTCTGGGGAATGTTCATGTATGGCCAAATGATGTCTGTCCTCCTTGCACCCATGCAGTCTCTGAAGTGAGCTTGGGATAATAAGGTCTACTTCTAGTATGGGCTCAAAGACATCCTGATGCATCGTGGACAGGTTGCACAAGCTGAGTCTGGGCTGAGTCACTTCTACACTTGAGTAGTGTAGAAGAGCACTTGGCTCTTCCTCTAGGTACCCAACCTTAGGATTCTGGTGCACCTGAGCATCTCATCACTTCTTCATTTCTTTTTTGAATCAGGCTTTCTAATGCTTGCTTCCTTCCCATAGATGCCCACATGATTGCTGAATGCTTGGACACATCTAGGTCGAGGTACTCCAGGGGCTGTTAAAAGGTCACCTGCTTTGTTTCTTGCATATATTGCAAGAGGTGGCATTTGAAGTGGTGGAAATGTTGCATGATCTGTCCTTGGGCTATATTGGTGGTGTGAAATCTTGGAGTGAAGATAGCCAGAGAGAAATACCTCTGGGTATTTTACCCTAGAAATGTCTGGATTAACCTAGACCCAGCATCACACCCTATTCATCTTTTTCCCACCTATGGAATGGAGTACCCACCTGGACAGCTATTACCATCTCCTGACTGTGGAATTCCCATGAAAGCTTTCTTGCACCTCAGCTCTCAGAGCTTCAGTCTACATCTCTTGGCCACGTGGAGATTTCAGTATGCCAGAAGACTGTATGCCTTGGGGAAAAGTCACCAACTTTTTGTGGTATGTCGATCACAGTGAAATATACAGCTCCTGTCACTCCAACTTCTTCATTACTTTGTTGAGGGGTGTATTCTTACCAGCTTCTCTGCTATGTTTCTTTTCCCATCTCTCATGTTCATTTCAGAAGAATTCAGTTTGTCCTTCAGGAGCAACTGTGGGAAAACATGGAGGGGAGGACTATCAGCACCCTTGTGATTTCATCAGGTCCTTTTCTTCAAAGTGGGAGAGCTCTGCTGAATACCTTAGGTCAGATAAGCCTGTCCAGGTTCAGGACACCTCCAAACTCAAGTCCAGGATGTTGGGGTATTTTATTTTATTTTATTTTATTTTATTTTATTTTATTTTATTTTATTTTATTTTTCTTTAGAAATGGAATAGAGATAATAAGCTAAAACGGAGAAAAATTCTGAATTACCTCTTCAGTGAGGACATAACATGCAAGAAAGCAAAGAAACACAGTGTCATTGTCTAGAAACAAAATTCACAGAATATATACAAAACTTACATAGGGAATTTCCTGCAAAAACATGGGATATCACAATTATTATGGGAAAATAGACTTTTAAAAATAAATTTTCAGGGAAAAAAAAGTGCTTACAAGATGACATCGAGAATATACTGCTTTTGTATCACCCGTTTTCCTAATGGAGGCAATTACAAAATATACCCCATGTTAATTGTTTGGGTGTAAAGGGAAACAATATGCAACATGCTTTTCTGTCTTATTGATAGTTCTTGTAATGAGCTGAATGAGTATTTTCCTTGAGCTGCTCTAGGAAGTTGCTTACTGAAAAAGAATAAGGTCTGGTTTTGATGTATAACATTGTTAGAATATTTTAATGAAGGTTCAAAGAGTTTTCTAAAACATATGCAGGTGGATCCATTCATCATCAGGCACTATGGATGTGCCCAAAATATTTCAGGATATGTCATTGCTGATGGTGTGAATCTGTATTTTACAGCTCCTTAACTCCATTTTCCTTGGGCTGCTGAGTCTTGGGTAGATGTCTGCTTACATCTGTCCACATACGAAGTCCAGTTTGACGGTGCCTTTGAATGGAAATGAGCTTGTAAATACCATTACAACTATGTATGTTAAGATGCAGATGAAGAGTCCTACATGTCTCTAACCATGCTAATTGAACCTCCATGTCCCAGAGATCTAAAAGATGAGAGACAGCAGCTGGACGATGTGGTAAATAGGAAGGGGTGGGTGACAGCGGATGGATGACCAATAAATACGATAGGAGATGTGCAATTCCCAGCTGGCCAGGGACAGTAACCACAACTTGCTCTCTGTTCATAGTTCACCTTACGATACATTTCATCATCCACAGCACATTTTGCCAGAGGTTCTTTCAGCATTGAAATACTTAGATGATACAAAACAAAGGACAGGAAAAAGAAAACAAGTATCTCTCTGCCTCCACTCCATTCTTTCTTTCTGCACATTTGTGCCAGGTCCAGAAGAAGATCAGGGAAGGGAAAAGCTTTTTGCACTTGACATAGCTGGGCAAGGAAGCCCAGGATAAAGTAGCAGAGGTGGCATTCCAAATGTTAATACATGAGGAGTATCGGGTGTGTGATGAGCAGCAGCAGGTGGGTTGAGGAGATCAAGCCCTCTGCTGTATATGGCCACATGCTAACTCTGGTGGGTCTCCTCTTACATCAGCCTCTGGAGGGAAAACTAGGGAAACCTGTCCTCCAAACCAGTGATGTGATTGGTTGAAAGAGGAGTGCTAAGAAGGGAAGAGAGAGGATTGTGGCTGTTTTAAAAACAAGGGAATAGTTGTTTGGCATCTGTGCTCTGGTACCTCCCCAGGCAAGTAATGCCAGTTGCTACCATGAGGGTTGTGCTTTAGTGTTCCCACAATGGTTCCCTTGGGTTCTAGGGTCTACAGCTTTCCCTCACCTTCCCATGTTTCCTTCCTCACCACCCAGATTACCATTTACGCCATTAAGTGTGTGCTGGTGTTCATGCAAGGATGTGTGTGCACATGGCAGGATGGCATGGTAGTCCTGCAAATGATGGTCTATAGCACCCATTTTGAGAACCTTTTTCAACTATATTTAGATTGTTTGTTTTGTTCTGTTTTTTTAAAAAGCATTGCTTTTTGTTCCAAAGGAAACTGCACTGAATGTGTAAGTATGTGTTTTTTAGGCAAATAGTTTCCTTTACAGTAAAGCTTGTGGGGTGAAAAACAAAGTTCAAACAAAAAAATGAGATGAGTGTGCCAAAATCTGCATCATTCTTTTGGGGTTTAAGAATTACGTGGATTTTTCCCTTGCTGCTTTCTGAACATGAGCTCCACAAGCCCTATCTGCTTATGACCTCGTATGCCCTGCATCGCAACATCTTTTGGACAGGCATGATCCATCTCTGTCGTGACCTGAAAAGACAGATGCATTGCATGACAAAGGGGACAAGGTATCCATTTATTCATAACATGAAGCCTAAAGCTGTCCTAAATCTTTGTGTGAACATCAAAACCAAGGAAGCTTTGTTTCACATACAGCTTGAAGGTGAGCACCTCTGTGGATTCTCTGAAGTCCTGTAAAGGGTTGAGCTCATGAAGCACTGGGTGTTTTTATTAGACATGTGCTTTTTTATTTCTTCTGCTTGGCCAATAATTTTCATGAAACTCATAGACAGCTCCTATTTTGGAGCTATCTTTTCTATTTTCTTAAAACTGACCTGTGAGTTAAAAAACTAGTAGGAAGAACTCAGACAAATCTATTGGCAGACTAAAAGACACTGTAATCTCACATGCCTGGTTTCCTAAGTAAACCTGTCTAAAAGCCTTAAGCATCATTAGTAAATCATCTGTTACTTCCATCAGCATTTTTTGAATGCAGGACTGTGATTTCTCCCAGAACAGATGGAACCTGGCGTCTCATTAGAAAGATTTCTTTGTAGTGACCTGTGCAATATTCGTTTATCCTAAGGGAAATAGTGAACAGGAAAGGAAGCTCTATTTTCCACATGTCCAGCTACTTTAAACCCAATGTTATAGTCAGCTAAGGTGGCTTGCAGAGACAGCCTACATGAACACTGCTGTCTACTGCTGCAGCTGAGCATAGCTCCCATGGCTTTGCGGTGGCTCAGCAGCCACAGGACATGGTTCTTTGACTGTTGTGATGCTTGTAAGCCAGCCCTCTGTCTCTCTCTTGTGTCATCAGGCATATTGTAGAAGTCTGTGGATTTCTTTGTGGGAAAAGTCCCTGTAGAAGTAGTTCAACAAGTGGCAAAGGTAAGGCTGGCTGACGGGTGTCCCCATAGGGAATTTTAGCTGCCACGCATGCAACTCCAAGAAAAATTATGTCTAACAGCTCTGAGGCATGTTAGGCTGCATTAACATCTCTCAATCCCTCTCCAAGCAGGGGTCCACCTGGCTCCAGACTGAAGTATCAGTTTTCCACTGATCTCAATAGGAACCTGAGTAGCCCCTATCACATAAAAGGCACAGGAGGCCCAATGGTGGTAAAAAATAAAATGGAAATATTTCCCATGACATTTGCTGAGGTTTGAGTTGTGTTGTAGTCAAAGCTTGTTTCTGATTTTCTGATTGTTTTTGTCCCTGCCTGATGACCACATTACAGAGCAAAGCCAAATCCCTAGCCCCCTGGCCTGACACTTGTCCCTCTTCACCTCTTGTTTCTTCATAAGCAGATCGCCTCAGTTCCAAGCCAAAGCACACCCTGGTCCGAGCTTGCTCAGGAGGCGCTTTCTGCCAGAAATTTCCCCTGGGAGATTTAAGCAACAAACAAACAAACCAGGCAGCCCTCACAACATCCTGATGACAAACAAACAAACAAGCAAGCGCATACAGACTGTGTTCCTGAAACAGCATCTGCCCCTGCTCTCCAGAGCCCGGGGGCAGGAGGCATACTGTGTCCATAAACACAGAGCACTTGTGTCCGGGTGAATACTTGGAGCAAACTGCAAATCACTGACTTCTTCCCTGGGGAGGTAAAAGGAAAACTCCAGTGAAACCTGTTTCGTGGGCCCAGGCCCTCTGAAACAGAATGGGGTCAGGATGTTGTTCCTACAGTTGTATTTCCTACTGACCAGTGCACGTTTTCCTCAACTCCTTCTTCCTTCCTGTGTGCAAGCTGAAAGCTACTTCTCCAGTGGTGTTGGCTCTCTCTTGGAAGCCTGTCTTTCTAACACTTCAGGTGGGATTGACAAGTGGTGTGTCCCAGGGGTCACAACATCACGCATCATGACTGTGGGCTGCCTGTGTATTCCTCCTGGTCAGAACTGCCAGTGGTTTATATTGAAATTGATGAGAGTCTGCCAAATAATAATTGATGAGAGTCTGCCAAATAATTCCTCTGAACCTTGCCTCTTGGAAAAAGCCCCATCCTTAGGTGTGGAAAGATGGTTTGGACATTCAGAGTGGTCCTGTCTCTGCTTCCCAAGCCCAATGCCCATGAGTGGAGGAAGCCCCATTGATTCGGTTCTGTGTGTGCTGGATGGATAAATATACTACATCAGAAAAGTGTGGTCCCACATCTTCTGCATGGAGGAATATGCTGCCTGGATACTCTGGGGAAGATCAGAGAAGGCAGAGTCTAGTGACAAATCAAGCAAGTGGACTAAGGCAGGGAGCTCTGCAGAGCAGAAATGCCAGGTTGGCTGTGTCTGCAGAAAGAAAGAGGTTTCTGTGCTTGAGGCTTTTCTGTCCTTCCCAGAAGGGCAGTCACTGCCCTTCCATCTCCCACAGCAGCAAGAGAAACAGTAACCTCTCTGTGATTTGTCCCCAGTTCTACAACCTGTCTTTGCATGCCTTCATACCTCCTCTTTCATCAGAAGCAGCCAAGTCCTCAGAGTGGCAACATGCTGTTGTGCCCATGCTCCTGAAATGATTGGACAAAGCCATGGGTTCAGAGAAACCAGATGGAAGGGCACAGTCATTTGCACTGTTGTGCTTGAAGACTAGGAAGTCACTGTGGCCAGAATTTCATTCTGCATCAAGTAATTTAACTCTCTGGAGGATGCAGGCTGCTGAAGAAGGGAGAGATGAAAGCGAAGAGTAAACCTCAACAAGTCACCACTGTTATTAAAGTTCATTTTCCTGCAGTGGAGGATGTTCTTGGAGAACACCTCTTGTTAGCACTTTTCAGTTGTTCTCAGTCATCCTCTTTACAGCTGGGCATATAGGAAGGCACTTATGGCACACATCACTTTCTGAAGTCCAGAAGGCTTCTTCTTTCTTGAGGTGGGGGAAAGGTGTCTGCTCTTTATGGAAGGGGTGGCATAGTTACAATACATCTGTCTTGCCACATTGAGGTAGGATATACTCACATCTGGCCACATTTTTTGTCTATTCAAACTCTACCCTGAGCTTGGAGGGGAAGGTTAACTTTAATGCAAGCCCTTTCAGGAGAGAAAAATTCAGATTAATTCATTCCTGTGGGAGCCAGCTTGAAGGAGGGCCACTTGCCTCGTATGTTACAGAGGTCTGATGCAGGTTATTGAAGCCACTACACAAACTAAAGCAGGTGGGCTTTGCTGATATAACCTGCATATGTTCTGGATGCTTGAGCTGTGTGGCTGAGTGTCCTGGGGCTGTTTTGACCGCTTAAATACATGTAGGAAAGACACAGGCAGAGATCCTCTTGCAGGTCTAGCTGGAGTGCTTGGAGATTACACTGAGATAAAGGAAATATTTTGTGAGTTGTTCCAGTGTAGACTCAATGCTTTATTGAAATCAATCCTCCTCCCACCTTTGACCTCCTTTGGTACAGAAGCTCTGCTGCCAGGTCCCTCAGTGTACTAATAGGCACTAATTGCCCTAACTAGCCTCATCTGGGACCTCCACCCACAATCCCTGCCCATGTCCTAGGAACCTCATTTCAACTTGGTCCAGGGTATTTAGTTCTCTCTTAAGATGCATTCTACTTATGCTTGGCTGTGGTCTTACTTCTGATACTACCTTCTGGACAGACTTTGAACTTCTGCTCTGGGTAACTTGTCTCCTGTATGCATCCTTCTGATGTGGTTTGTAGCTTGTCTCTAGCCTTGTCTTTGCTTTTTCTAGCCTTTTGATCCTGGCTGAGTTTTTGAATCAACCCTGGACTGGTTCCTTTTTGCCTCATCTGGGGTTGCTGTTGGACTCTGTATTCAGCATGTGGTCCTGCTCCCAGGTATAGAACAGAGAACAAACCTCTCTGGGGACACCTCTTGTCAGTGTACACATTCCTTAAGTGAAAATTCCTTTAGCTGTTCCTCCCCCCTCCCGATTCACTACAAAGTCCCTTCTTTCTGAACTTTGAAATTAACAAACTCCAAGCCTACTCATATTTATCTCTCTTCTGGTCATGTTTATTGTTTCTATTTTCTATGCGTAAATTATTTTCTGGGTGTATTTAGAAGACTTCTATTGTTGGAATGGGATTTTCTGTAATATTTTTGGTTAAAAAAACCAAACTTGAGGACTCTGTGTGTAGATTTGGCTTGCAGCTGTAAGGGTTGCCTTGGAACAAGGAATCCTTCGTGGAGTTTGTGCTTGCTAGCTAGATACCATATGCGAGTCCAATGCCTCCAGGAAATATTGGACTTAACAAGCTAGTGTTTACTGGAGATGGGTTTTTCTCTTTCATGTTCCCTCTGTGACACTGATACCCTCCATGTTCTTGCAGTGTGGGTGGTCTGGGGCTGCATCATAGGGCATTGGTCTTGGGATCGCACTGTTGTGAGTTGGGGTGAAAGAGCCCAGAGTCCCTGGTCCAGCTGGGGTTGCTAACTGTGTGTACTTTAGCTATGCTGTGGGCACTGGGCAAGGCTGGAATGGGGATAAGGTAGAAAGATGAGCGGCTTATGTTAAGAGACAAAGAAAGTAGATACTGCAACAGAAATACCATGCAGGGATGGATAGAAGGCATGGTGATAAAATCATAAGGGGGTACACGGGCAGATGAGCAATGTGGGAAAAGCCGATTGCTATCACCTAGAAATCCTACACCAGCGTAGGCCCCCTACGCCTCCCCCAAACCATGCCCCTTCCAGACTTTGAGTCTCAGCTGATGCTGTCCTTTTAGGGGCAGGCAGGAGATAAGCAGATGTGAAGCGCACAGTGGATTTTATAATAACGTGGTGGTTATAGACAATTGCCTAATGAGGACCAGATGGTCAGTTTTATTTTAAGTTGCCCTTTAACAACATTCCCATCTAAGCTG
This sequence comes from Todiramphus chloris collaris, assembly GCA_025345505.1. NCBI lineage: Eukaryota > Metazoa > Chordata > Aves > Coraciiformes > Alcedinidae > Todiramphus > Todiramphus chloris. Next base: position 26,216,890 of record JANVCC010000022.1, read on the forward strand.
CGTTTTTTAAGTAATAGCTTTTTAATGAGATGCCCATAAGATCTTACAGCACATCAGGTTTTAATCACGCCGACCTATTTAAATGGCAGTGTATGTCTTTAGCACTCCTACGGTTTTATGGTGTTTAATTCCTTCCCACCACCACTCCTCACTCCAAACCTCAAATGGGCTGTGTCAAAGGGATGGTTCCTCCCAGCACTGGATGCTGCCCCTGCTGAACTCATCCATGCCCTTTCAGACTGATGCCAAGGACAGACCTTCTTCCAGGAGAGAGGAGGCATCTTCTCCCTCCCCACTCAGAGGTCAGGGTGCAGCTGTGCTTCATGAAATAAAAGCTCTGAATTTAAATGCTTCTCTGGGATGGGGAGGGCAGGGAGTGGTATGATTTGTCTTGCAAAGATACTGTTATGAAACAAAGCAAGCATTTGCTTTGGAACAATGCCTCTAAATCCCCTGGGCAGCACCATGTGGCTGGGGTGTAACTGCACAGGATGTCAGCAGATCATCCCCACTTCTTAGGAGGGGACGCTGAGGTGAGCTACCTGCCCAATGTGTGAGAACAGAGCAGACACTGAAGTTTTTTTGCTTCTCTAACCCCTGTCTACCAAGTTAGAGTCTGGATAGTACAGGCAGTTCATCTCATTTCTGGGATCTGTATTACAGTGACCCATTGTCCAGTTATCTGCTGGACAGACTGTCCTGGGTAGAGCATTACTTGCCTATCTGGGCAGGGAGAGGACAAGACAGAGAGAATTGGGAAATGAGGCTTGAGGAGAATCCTAGATGAGCAGAGCTGGACCAGACCTCAGCTCATCTGATTCTTGTCTCAGTGTGAGGCCCTTGGGCTCCTGCTGTTCACCTTTATGATCTATGTCAGCCCGCCAGCCAAGCCTTCTGTGGCCTTCCCAGCAGAGACCAACAGACCGACATGGCTTGTGTTTACCTTTGCTGGTGCTCAGACCAACAATGAAAAATCACCCTGCTGTAAGAAATAAGTCTGCAGCCAGGTAGAACAAAAAGCCTGGTCTCAGGTGTTTCCCCACCTGCCTCCTCCTCCAGGCAATCCTCATGTAATATTTTTGGGTCCTTTTCCACCTGTCCTACTCTTAGACATCAGCAAACATAGCAATGAATGACTTTCACCTATAACCCATCTGGGTATTTTATTTTTCCTGTTGATGTCAGAAGTTCTACAAAGCTGCAGATAAGATCAAGGTCTGCTTTCCTTTCTGAAGCCTTGGCCAGCCTTTGGCAGAGCTTATGCTGAGACTGTGATGGTTAAATTATGTCATCATGTTTCAAAATTATATTTGTTTTCCAAGATACTTTGCATGTCTAACCAGTCACCTTCCAGCAGCTGTGGACTCGGACAATTTTCACTCATCAGTGGCTGGGGGAGGCATGCTGGTGAATGGCACTGAGGTTTGAGGGGCATTCAAACCCTTTTCTGTATTTGAAGTAGTTCACTCAAGGTCAGTTCCAGCAAAATACATCTTTCCCTCTACCAGCCTCAAACCTGTTTGCTCAGAAGTTCTTTTGTATGTGAGAACTCCTGTGGGTAGACACTGGGAGGCAGAAGAAGACCATCTTTTGTAGGGCATAAAACAAAAGGAGTAGATAAGAGGCTGTAAGGGGTGACTTACAGTTTAAGAGGAGTTTAAGTCCAAATGTGACCTTGGCCACACTAACAAGTGTGGCTCAGGTGATCATTGTGTACTTGCTTCTCAACTCTCAGCATAGAGCCTAAGTTATTAGTTGCTTCCCTGGAGAAACCCAGGCTTTGTTGATTCAGCTCTGAGCAATGGCCATGGTGGAGCCTGAACAGCATTGGAAGATAAACTAATCCAGGCAAGAAGATCTGGTATGTGAATCCTGCTAGTAAAAGTCTACTTAACACCAGCCTGGGCTAGGCTTGACAGGAGTACATGTACATAAAAGGTTTCAGTCATTTTGGGGGAGCATTAATAGTTCTTGCATTTTTGCCTATTTTGAAGGAGGCCATAAGCACACTAAGAACACAGATCTACTGAGAGCTCTCCTACCATCTTTCCTCATGCCAAGCTTATGTGCAAGACATTTCCCCTAGTCCCCCACAGTAGGAAGGAAGGGAGTCTGGAGTCAGCAATGATGCTCAGTTTTATCCTGTGTCCTGGTTTTGGCTGGGATAGAGTTAATTTTCTAGTAGCTGGTACAGTGTTGTGTCTTGGGTTTATGATGAGAATCGTGTTGATAACACAGTGATGTTTCAGTTGCTGCTGAACGGTGCTTACATTTTCAGCTTCTCATACTGCTCTGCCAGTGAGGAGGCTGGGGATATACTGGAAGCTGGGAGGGGACATAGCCAGGACAGCTGACCCAAACTGGCCAAAAGGACGTTCTATACCATATGATGTCGTAGTGAGAATTACAACTGGGGGTGGGTGTTGGCTGAGGGGTGGTAGCCCACTGCTAGGGCACTGGCTGGGTATCTGTCAGCAGGTGGTGAACTATTGTATTATCCATCACTTGTTTTGCATATTCTTTTTTTTTATTATTATTATTATTTTCCTTCCTTTTGTGTCCTATTAAGCTGTCTTTATCTCAACTTGTGAGTTCTACCTTTCTACTGATCATCTCCCCCATCCCACTGTGAGGGATATAATGTTCAGCTGCCTGACAGATTAAACCACAACAGTCTGGCAAGTAAGATAAGCACCCCAGATCTTCCCAGAACCTCTGGAAGAATAGACTAGACAGTGTCTCTGGCAGGTCAGTCCTTGAGGACTAGTGGTTTTTGTCTTTACAAGACTCACAGCTGAAGCCTCTGCCTTCAGCCTCAATTCTAGTGACATTTATTTGAAGAAACAAAAGAGAAGGAAAGCTCCAAGCTCTGAATCTTCTCACAGCTCCTTGGTAAAGCAGGAGCAAGAAGCAGTCCTCTGCGTTCTAGAGAGGCCAACAGATACCTGTAGCCCTAGGAAAGGGATGATGAGATTCAGCCAGGTTGCAGAGTTGACCGGGGGAAAGAAAAGGAGATATTGGCAATGATGGAAACTGCTAGTGTGGGGAGGTGAAGTGGTTGCAGATGGAGGCTTGTCCTTGAATTGCATCATCCATGAGATGGCAAGGGGCCTGTGGAGGCACCTTGGCATGCAGTTGCTTCTCGGTGCTGAGAGGTGTCCTCAGCCCAGAGGGGCTGCTTGCCCCGGAACAAATAGCAGTGCCTCCCTCTTCCTTTGTGGTTTCCCCTTTGGAAGTTTGCCAACTCCTGCAGCCTGGTCCTGGTAGTTAGCTAAATAGCATCTCTGGAAAGTGGAAAGTGTGTGTGTGAGGGCAGGGGATAGGGGACATGAGCCACAGCTGGGCTTAGGGCCCTGAAGCTGTGTTGTCTGAGCTGGTAGTTGCCCTGTGGGTTCAGGGAGCTTTCATTGGAGCTGTGGCAGCTTTGCAGGGAAAACAATGGCAATTGGAGGGAGCATCACATGCATGTTTGGCACAGAGTGAACACGCCCTTCCCCTCTTCTTGCCCACCTCTCAATGATGGGGCATGTTTCCTTTGGACACATGGAGTCAGTAATTTGTGGTGAGCTCCACTGCCTGATAGTGGATGAAGGAGCCTCAGCACAGCTGGGAACAAGACAGACACAGGAGAAAGTGGGAAACAGGGAGACGGAGTTTGGTTGGCAAAGAGGGAGAAATGAGAAAATGTGGAGATGCCATCCCCCTGGGGGTATCCCTTGCTGGGAAGTTGTCCTCTCTGAACTACAGAGAGGTGCTTCATGTCCACAACACCCACTGATGGGGTGGTGCAAGAAAAGGTCTGGATTGCTCAGCTTTGCCCTCCCACGGAGGTATAAGACAGAGCAATGGGGTCAGCCCCTTCCCTGAAGCCAAGTCTTGTTCATCTAGCCTCTTGCTGCTGCAAGAGGGGATGGCAGCTTGAGAAAGCTGGTCTCGGCTGGTGATCCTATTTGAGCACATCAGTAATGTCCCCAAGGCAAACAAGAGCGCCTGAAACAATCTTGCAAAATGAGGGAGGCTGTAACAAATCTAGTGGTGTCAGCCCCAGCGTCGCTGCGACGTGAGCATTGCAGCTGCAGGAGCAAGAGGATTCAGTGGGCTCTGCTGGAAAAAAGAGCCACAGAGGGGCTGGCAAGAAACTGTTGTTAACAGTACAGGACCTCTGGCCAAGTGGCTCTGAGTCCAGCTGTGCCATAGATCCATGTGGCAGCTTGTTTTCCCCTTCTGTGCTGATGGAAAAATTGCACCATCGTATCTTCCTGGTGGGAAGAAAGGGGAACAGGCTTCCCGTCAGAGAGGCTGAGACCACCAGGCGCAGCCCTGAGGCACAAGCACATCGCAGCAGTCTGTAAGGCACATTACTATGAACTGTTTCCTAAGGGCCAAGTCAGAAATCTCAGCAGATAGTCTTTGTTTCCCTTGTCCAGGGACTTGCACTAGAGACAAACCCCAGAGCAAAGCACCCATTTTTCAGATGGGTCTTTGTAATGCCTTTGATTCTGATGGAGACGACCTCCCTTCCAAAACTGAGGGCATCCAAATGCAGCTACCAGCTTCTGCTGGGCCTATTGTAAGAAGGTGTAGCTGTAATTGAACCTTCACACAAAGGCTTTTTTCTTTCCTAGACAAAGCTTTTCCATTGCAGCTTGACTTGACTGGGAGGACCCTTTCTGTCTGTCTTCTACGTAGCTCTTGGGCTGAGCTACTTTAGGGCAGGTTGAGTATATTCCCATGCAGGGTGTTTTTATATTTTGGGGTTTTTTTACTGTTTGGGTATGGTCTGGTGCTACTGCTGCTTCCCATGCTCTGCCTCATCCTCTTTCCTTCTAAGAGGTCACTGCTCTGTCTTGGAAGGGAACAGAACAGGATGATGGATACCTGAGTGCCTACAGAGCTGTCTCACAGCTGGCTCACCTTGGTTTCTCAGAAGGTGTAGGTTCCTGATGAAACTTATCTCATGGCTGAGGTTCTCCAAAGGATATGTGGTGTCTCATGTATACACTCTGATGGCTGAGTAGGGTTGAACTCCCCTCAGCCATGTTTCCCGTGTAAGAGTAGGATTCAATTCAAGGTGAACACTCCCAAATGTCAGTGTCTAGATACAGCTCTAAGCTCCCATTAAGGAAGCTGGTTGAAAGTAACCAGCTGGCTTCAGAATTACCCATGGCAGAGCAAACAATGCATGACACCAGTCATATTTCCCAGGAAGTCAAGGTGGCAAAGAAAATGGACAAGTCCTGGCAATAATCTGTGGCTGCATGGCACAAGGTAAGTGTCATTCTCTGAGATGCCCGCACAAACCCTCCTGTGGGATTGGAGGTGATGTGCTGTGTGTCCAAGAAGAGCAAAACCATGGACATTTTTGTTTATTCACTGTCTAGAGGGGCACATGGGATACTGTGGTTCCCACCTCAATGATTAGACAAGTGGTTTGGCTGGTGCAGCTAGTCATGGCAGCTGGGCCTGTGCTTGCATTGCATGCAGGCCAGTGCAGACACCAGGAAGTTTAAATGTGGTGTCTTGCAGCACAGTGAAGAACGGGAAGATGCAAGATCTTTTGGCTCCAGAATTAGACTGGGCAAGCTCTGGAGAACTGGGTTGTGTTCTTGGCCTGGCTGTTCCTCCTGTCTCATCAGTGATGCTTATTTTTAAAGCATGTCTTGCCTCAGTTTCCCCTGGCCTACTCTCACAGCCAATTCACAACAATATTGACAAGCTCCCTTGGTGGTGGTGATGAGCAAGATAGCTGGTGGTGTGCTGGCAGGCATCTCTGTGGCATTCAAACCAGATGGCCTCTGTGTCCTTAGCTCAGCATACGTTTTAGATGGAAATGGGCAACTTCTTATTCTCGGAGAGACTTCTGGACCTCTTCGAGGCATAGATGAAAGCTATTCCCCAAGCTCTTGCAGAACATTGCACATGGCAAGGGTTAGCTGACTGTCTCTCATTGTTCCTCAGATGCTCTGATTCTGTTCTTGGGCCTCATCTGATCATATCTGCTTCCTCCGCCTTTGCTGGAATACTATCCAGGACTGGATGACTGCAAGATCACAAGGACATTGACAGGAAAATCTATCATGGGTCTGGAGAATGCCAGTCTTAGCTCTGAATGGGCTGTAAGTTTCTAGATGGAAGAAGGTGCAGTTTGGTCAGAATCTGTCCCTCCTGAGAAGTTCCCATGCTTGGAGCAAAGGTGAACGAGAGATCAGTTTGTTCAACCCAGCATTCCTGCTGTTGGTTCAGCAGCGTGGCAGGATAAACACTGTGTCAGAAACATTTGGATCCATGCAAGGAAAGAGGAAAGTAATGAGATCTCAGGAATCAGCAGAGGGATCATCCTGGGAGCCAGGAAGGAATTAGTCTCTTCCTCTGCTCCATTCAGCCACGCAAAATTGGCCAGGTGCATCATGGCAGTTTACTGCTTTCCTCTGAGGCATTAAGTTTTTGCTGGCATCAGAGAAAGGATATTGGCACACTGATTTGGGATGGAAATCTCCATTTCTGTGAGTGGAAGCCCCAGTATTTCATTGAATGGGGGCCTGAAAAGCTTTGCCTCAATGAATTTGCTTTTACCAGGAAAGGTCAGTCTAAGGGGAACACTTCCACACCATCACTTTCTACCTGCCTTGCTGCTGCATGAGTGGTTATAGAGCAGAGGGACAAGCAGTCCCAAACCTCAGTCCTCATCTGATCCTAGTTAGACACCTTTGCTGTGAAACTGATCCCTTTTGGCTCCTCGTGGGGTGGGTATAGACAGCATTGGGCTTGATTGCCAAAGATCCTAATGCTTTGAAATACCTCCATTGCAATGAAAAATGTCTGTGCTTACACCGTGGGCTCAGGATTGAGTCCTGTGATAAGTTCAGGACATAAGGGAAACCACTGACTGGGTTTCCCATTCCCTTCTTCTCACTTTCTTTGGCTGTTTGATCTTCTTGCAGTTTGTTTGTTTTGTTTTCTTCTGTTCTGTGTATCACATTCAGACTTGATGTGACTGTGTAGGAGCTGACAGAGTTACTCCCAGGCCGAACGTTTATTTCTTTAGCCTTATGTGAAGGAAGAAGTTCATGTGCCCTTAAATCAAGGCTATGTATCTTTCTCATGTGTTTTTAGTTCAGCACTTGTCTCTTCCCAGCAAAGCTTCTTTTTTTTTTTTTTAAAAAAAAAAAAAGCAAAACAGATGAGTCAGATCCCTTTCACTGAAAGTTCATGGCTCTTGACTTTTCCTCCCAATTGCGTGTTCACCCTGTGAAGCTTCAGACTCAGTTGGTGTTATCACTGAACAGTCATATTGCCTCAGTGTAAAAAAAAAAAAAAACCAAAAAAAACCAAAACCACAAACCAAATGAACAAACAACAAAAATCCCAAACAAAACACCCCCCCCAACCCCAAATACTAGAAATCAAACTCAGTAAGTGGCTCATGTTCAGCCCTGAACGTATGCAGCCAGCTGATCCTCTGAAGAAGGACAAAGAGAAAAGCTTGGGTCCTGGCTCTACAAAACAAAGGAGCTGTTTCCTACTGCTTCCTTTTTTAATTAAAGACTGTGGCCCACACTCCTGTTTCAGTGGCACTGGAAATACAGGAGTACAGTCTGGAATGTGTCATGCTAAGGTACAACAGGGACATAACTACGGAAGCAGTTGGATCAAAAATCAGCTGCAGTGTGAGGTTCCTGCCCAAAGCTGGCTCATGGCTCATTGGGGCAGAAAGCATTTGATGTTATAGGAAGGCAAGGTGTCCTACTGCAGCAAGGATTTACTGAATTACTTATCACTAATGACTGGAAATAGGTTAAAAGTCAAAATGCCAGCACAACCTTGTTTGTGCCTCCCTCAGCACTCCTAAGCTGGTGGAGTGCAAGTATATAGTCTGAGAGTACAGCATCATGTCATATAATCATAGAGCAAAGGAAAGTAAAAGTAATGTTAAAAAAAAAGAAAAAGTGGGTGGTGGTGGAGAGTAGAGGTCTGAAAGGCAGAAGGGAGAGAGTAGGCATGAAAGAGGAGAAGCTGGGTTTGGAGGAAGAGTAGTTGCCCTGACAGGTAAGGGTTGTTTGGCTGTGGGGCTTGTGTTGGTTGTTGGTTTGTGTTGGGGTTTTTTTGGTGGGCTTTTTTTGATTTTTGTTTTGTTTTCCCACTCTAAGTGCTCCACAGGTCTAATTTATACAATATAAATAATTAAAAGCTGTGCAGTCCCAGTGCTAATCCTTGTGGTATTCCACAAGCAACTTCCTTCCTGCTTAGAAAGGATCCTATTGAGAATTATCTGACCATTCTGGCTCTGCAGCCAGTTTTCCACTCCTGTCCATGAGTCAGTGAGTGGAGTCTGAGCTCTCCTATTTCTTGGTTCAGCCTCCTGCAAAATGCATGGCAGAAAAATCCCATTATGTGAGGTCTACTTCCTCTCATCCTGGAGCTATCTGTGCTGGAATCTCACAGCAGACCTCGAGGGAAGAGGAGGAGGTCTTGTGGAAAAAGCTGTGATTTCTGAAGCCAGATTCAACCACATCACATCTATTTGGTCACATAAATCAGTTCTACAATGGTCCTGCCATACTGCTGCAGCTGAAGTTAATACCATATCAATTTAGATTGTTTGTGGTAGACTCCTGGAAGCCCAGAACTCTAATGAAGGATAGTATAACCTGTTCAAATGCATTCTGTGGGAGCAGCAGTAATAGGATGGAGACATTGAAGTACAGAAGAGATTATTCATTTTTCCTTTCCCTGCACTGAATTGAATGGATCTGCTTTGCTGACATGAGGAATATGGGCCTAGAAGGAATTGGAGACATGGTAAAACTCAGTAACATGCATCCTGTGCATAAGATGGAAGATTTCTCTGGTGCTTTAGGCAAGACCAAATACTTCTGGCCTGAAAAAAAAAAAAAAGATATAAATCTGAAAGGCTGTGCAGCTACAATCCCTGCTCCTCAGCACTGGGGGACAGATCAGGGCTAGGTGATCTTGCCCAGAAAGGGAGCCAAGCCTCAAAGGCTATCAGCCATGTGTTGCTGGAAAGGCACAGTTCTAGTGCAGATGCTGACATTTTGCAATTGGGAGGAGGGAAGAAATAAAAGTGTATTTGGGGAGATGGGTTGTAAAAGCTGAAGGAGGCTTTTACAGGCAAGAAATTACCTGACTGTGAACAAAGGTGGAAGACGATCATGCATTCAGAAATTCAGGATCCTTGCAGAACTACTATGCTCAGGCTTCCAAAGAGAAAGGCAGTGAATTCCTAGCTGCTGAGTTTAGAGGTCAGGACTCAAGAATTTGATACATGAACTGACTAGATTGCATGAAGTGTTCGCAACAGCAAGTTTGAAAACCGAGTATCCCTTCAACAGACGGGTCTACAGGACTGCACTGACTAAAGCAGAGTAACCCTGGAGCTTGGTTTTCCGTCCAGGCCAAAAGGTTGTGTTGCAACAGGTAAGTACAATGAAACACATAGTATGTACAGACCCTGCATAGGACGGTGGTAGTCTGTGCAACGGGACTCAAGTGACCTCAGATGGTCAGGCCACCACATCATCCCTGCAGATGTGGCAGGTATTTGTGAGAGTAGTGTGACTATTTGAATTTCTTGTCCAGTATGAAGAAGACAAGTGGGTGCATGCAAAGTGACATTCAAGACTTTCTTGTTTGATGTCACTAACATCAAACTGGTCTAGCTTTGCCTTTTTCCATGCATCAAAAGGGTAGGGAATGCCAAACAAATATAAGGGGAAGGTAAGATCTTCCAAGTGATGGCTCAATAGGGAGAGAAGTGAATTGAAATCCACCAGTGTTTCTGCAGTGAGGACAATACAACTGCTCCCAAAAAAACCCAGGATGTGTGCTCTTGCTGCATGCTCTGGCCAACCACTAGTAATGAATCATCCAGCTCCTGGATCACTCCCATGATGGGGATGGAAAATGGATCCAATCCAGAGAGATCTTGAGTTCATTGCAATGTGATAACCCTGTTTACTACTTTAAGAACTCCAGAAATTCAGGAGGTGCTGGCAGAACATCTGCTTCTTTCAGGATCTTGCCAGTCACTCTTTGGAGATACTAATTCTGTGCTTCAGTTGTCTGTTTGAGATGCCTTGGAAACAGCACATTGTTATATCTTAAGGAAGACTAAATGGGTCTAGGAAGAAGCAACTCTGCTTCCAGTAGAAACTGAAAGCTTTGCTAAACTTTCAATATTTTAGCTGAAGTAATAGTCCCAAAGCAGACCATCTGGAAGCCAGGGGTCATACTGCCACCATGGTTCTTTTTTGGTTGTTGTTTTTAGTGTGGTTTTGTTTGTGTTGGTGTTTGTTTGTTTTTCCTTGCTGATTCACCTATAGAAACTCTGAAATTACTAAAAGTGCATCTGTGCAAGTCTGATCAGACTTGGAAAAACCTTCCCAAGAATGTGTAACAAGTTTCTGATGCACATTTTCTGCAGGAAACCGATATGGAGAAGAGGTGAATGGAGGTGAAAATAATCCCGGGGTTAACCCAAAAGAAGATAATGTAGATGTCCTAGGAATAAATTAAACCCTTGGTTACACAATTATTTTTTCACAGCTACCCAGGGCCAGGTGACCACCCCACCATGCTGGGGGTGAGGATCTGTGCAGCTCTCTTCATAGATGTCTCTGCACACTAGGCTGGGAAAAATGGGGTCTTGGGTCTAGCTTCAGGTTCTTGCTCTGCTGCAGACATCCCGCAGGTCCTCCAGCTCCTCTTCAGAGCCTCTATTGATATTAAAATGGGCTAGGGAATGGACTTGAGCCCTGCAGCTGAATGGTGCTTGTGTAGCTTTTTTCCTCCAGAGAAGAGGGTCTATATCCTGTCTTCCTACTGGGAATATTACTCATGGGCAGCTGACACTGTCTGGGTGGATGTCAATGCTAGAAGCTGTGCTCCATGAGGTTACCTGTGCAGTCACTGACCTGCTCTGGCTGGGTCCAGCAACTGCAATTATATCTTCTAGGAGCCTTGATCAGGCCTTGTGCAGGGCTGGCTAGCTGCCTGCACATTGCAATTGTGGAACCCTCTTTCTGTGTTCCTGGCCTTGAGAAGTACAGGTGCAACCCTGACTGGGGCCATCCTGAGGATGATTTCCATGAGCTGTGTTGCCTGCTGCAGCCATGCAGTGGTTAGAGGGACATATCAACCTGCTCCCAGGGAGAGGCTGGTGCAGAAGCAGAGCTGGGACTGGAAAGGGAGCTGCCTGGTTGCCCTCACCCTGCTCTTGACTATTACTTGCTCCAGGGTTTGTGAGGAAAGGCTGTGCCCACAAAAGGAGAACTGCAAAAGAGGAATCATCCTCCATGCCCTGATCAGTAGAGCTGCAGCAGAAGCCCCTGAAGAAATGAGATCCTGGTGCTATGGTGATAGGGAATGGCAAGGGTGGGTTGAACAGGGCTCAACCCTAGACTTGTGTCCTGTAAGCCCCAAGCCAAAGGGAATGCCATGCTCTACCAATAATGCCTGTCTCCTTGCCCTACGACCAATGGTTGAGGTACTCATGCTCCCAAGCCGCTGAAGATCTGGACTCCTGTTGACCACAGCTGCAAAGCCAACTTGATGCCTGTGGGCAGTTTTTCTCTCTCGGGGAGCTGCTGGCTGGAGGCAGGGCCCCCACAGGCAAGTTTCACAGAACCCAGGGTGACACACAGCCTGGTGTGTGCTCGTCCCTGTCTTGCTGCCCAGGAATGGGATGTTGGAAGCTGCGGGGTTCTGTGGCCATTTCGGGGAGCTAAGGTATCATTTAAGGTCAGCCCTGGTGCCGTTTGGAGAGGGGCTCGTATTTCCTGAACTGAAACAGCAAGTTCTGAATGTAATTACAGGATTAAAGGCGTGTTCTGAGGCTGAACACATAATTTATAAGCAAAGGTTACACTTTCAGTCTGTTTACAATGCGCTCTTGGCCCTGCTTAACCCTTTCTCTGCTGAAGACAAATGTTGAATTTGTTACTTTTGTTATGGTGGGTGCTCACACAGGAGAGATGGAATAGGGGATGGTCTCTAATGGGGGCAGATCAGGGGACCGTTGTATACTTTCATCCCACAGTAGTGATAAATGACTGTTCCAATTTTCTTCCTTTATCTGCCACAACTTCGTAACTAACTTAAAAGCCAAAGCTGTGACCCCAGCAGAAAGTCCCCAAGCAGACTAAGTTTTACTCTGTTTAGTCAGTTCTCTAGTTGAAAATCTTTATGGCATTCCTTACCAGTAATATTGGAAAGCACAGTTATGAAGGTGAAGCTTGACATGTGGAAAAAATCCAGAGATTTTTCTCTGATTCTTCTGTTGAATCCAGCAGTTTGAGGTGAAGCTGAAGCCAATCCCTATCAAACAGAAAAGCAGCCATAAACAACTGCAGGCTAACAATTCTATGAAGTGAGCTTCATTGTTGTGATTATCTCCCTTCACTGACTGCATAGTGATCCAAGGATCTTGTAGCTCTGGAAACAAAATGAACAGAATTTCTTGGTGGCGTTTTTTTGGGGTTTTTTTTTTGGTTCTTTTTTGTTTTTTTGAGTGCATAACTTGCATAAAGTGTATGGGGCATCAACAGCAGGCCATCTGAATATGGGCCCAGTCTTCCTTTGAAAACTTCAAAGGATGGAAAAATCTACTTGCAGTCCTGATGAAATTATTCCAAAAGTGAGGGTACAATATTCAAAACTTCCATTTTATATCCAGAAAGGTGTCAAATTTAATTTCCTGCTGTTGGCTCTAGGGATGACTGTCCCATTTTGCTGCTTACTGTAGCATTTAAGAGCTCTGGTGGATTCAGAGCTACCCACAGCTTACATGACTGCTACTTGAGGAAGGTGCACTTGTTGAAGGCCTTTGGGTTACATTTTTTCCATACATGTGCACAAACCAGAACTGACATTGCTCTTTTTTGCCTAGTTCATAATTTGCTATTTCCAGCTGGTATAAGATACCAAAGCAACTTAAGTATTTTGCTGCAGGTCCAGAGCTCTGAGTTCAAATTTTCTTTCATGTTTACGGCAAAGGCTTCCTGCCAAACTCTGAGTAAAATGGTACCTTGTTGCTCTGACTGGGGAGGTCAGAAGTGGTGTGGATGGTATGTCTTGTGTGGAATTGTGCATGCATGGTGTGGAATGTTCTATGAACATAGTCCTGGCCATAAAGGGATTATAAATTTAATAGGCAAAGGAGGTCTGAAAATAAACATTACCGACTGTTTATAAGTGGAAATGGGATTTATTTATATTCCCCAAAATATCTTGTGGCCCAGGGAGAAAACAGACCTGCTAAACTGCAGCCTTATGTCAGCAGAACCAGGTCATCCATGATCCAGGCCTGCAGCACAATGTGTTCATGGACAGATAAAGACATGTTCCTGCAGAAAGGTCCTGGCTGGGCTAAGTAGGCTGGGCACCAGATGGCAAGCAAAGAGGAGCTATGCCAGGTTTGTCCCAAAGCAATCATCACCTTTCTTCTTTCTCTCCCTTGAAATGGACTTGACAGTTCTGCATCACTCTTTGGGAGTTGCCACTAGCCTCAGGGAAGAAACATCCCTGCCTTCGCTCTGGCTTCCTCTGCAGTTTTAGGGGAATGGGGACAATGTAAGATTGTGCATAAGCAATAACCCAAGAAGCAAAAAGGAGAGGTGCAAGCCTGGGAATTCGTGTGACCACTGGACTAAATTGATGTCACACTCCAAATGTAAGGATTTTTGTCTGGAATCTATGCCTAGAACAGCTTATGGTCTGTTAATGTGTGTTATTTTCCTTGTGTCCTTTAAAAATGGAAAGAGTTTATGAAGCTAGGAAGCCTTGGCACTTTTACCCAAGATAAAGAGCATTGTCAGCATGAGAGAGAGGGCTATACTTCATGCTCACTTTGCTTAGATTCAGGTTGGCTAACAGGAAATCCAAAAGTTTGATGCAGACCAGTGTCCGGTTCACAGGTGGACCTACCATCCTGGGGATATGTTTGTTGTGGGAGCAATGCAGAGCTAGGTTAGGTCTGGTAGGGCTTATTAGGAAAGCTGCAGCATTAAGCTGCACCTGCTGGTGCCTGAACACCTGGCTGGAAATACAAGAGTTTGTCAATTATTTAGAAGTTATCAACTCTTGGCTTAACCTGTGGCATTGTTCAGCTATTTTTGCTGGCTTGGCAGTTCTCCCACCATCTAGCCACTCATTTATTTTGTTTCTATAGTACCAATGTCCCTAGTAACCTAGAGCACCAGGCTGCAATCTGAAAGACCTAGACTTTTAGGGAACGATGAAGCAGAGGACACAAGAAGCTCTATTTGTGTACCAGAGCAATGTTGTCGTTACGACAAGTTTGCAGTGATGTGTCCATCTGGGTCCCTTGGCTGCTAATAACCACCTGAAAAGTGATAGTTGCTTGCCTGTGAGAGTGGGTTTGAACAGGGCCACATGCACATATTTATGAACGAAGAGGAAAGATGAATTGGAAAAAAAATGGAAAAGCTGTTCTCCCAAAGATGGTGACTATGCAAAAGATGTAGTGTTTATGGTGAATGTCCACCTGCATAAGCGCTCCTAGTGCAATGATGTGGTTATAAGAGCTGACACAATCCTTTGAGTAACAGAGGCATGAAGTAACTCTGCTGGTATTATACCAAATAAAATTAATAGAATGCTCTGCTTGCAGCTCAAGGTCAGGAGATCAGAAATACCTGGAAACAGGCTTTCTGTGCAACATTCATTTGGACGTGGTAGCGTGCATTTCCTTTGTTTTCTGTGAGGTCCCTGAATCATTTGGTGCACAGGAGACTTTGTTCAGTGGCGTACATCTGTCACTCACCTCCCCTTGAGCTCAGCTGCAGACAGGGTGCTTGGCATTGTGCTACCGCAGCACCTGAATGTTTCCAAGAGATTAACAGGAACCAAAGTAAACACATGGTGATAGCTGGTAAAAACTTTCTGATGAACTTGCCCAGCTTGATGCTTTCCTATCCAAGGTACCACACACTTAAACTTTCAATTGCACTCTCTTACTCTGTGGCATTGACAACACAATGGCATGGAGGGGTGATTGTTTCTTCTGTGAGCAGGCAAATGAAATGGAATGGTTGCTTTTTTTTCTTTTTTTTTTTTCTGACTGGTGTGGGAATAATCTTTGTACAGCATGGAGGAACCCAGACTCCCTAGGTTTCTTTTATCTGAGAAAGGAAGCTAACTACTGGCAGATGGAAGCAAAAGCAGCTTTTCAGGCTTCCTTGGGCCCTGCCAGCAAGCATGACACAGAGGTGCAGAGTGCTCATATTTTGGGTAGCAGTAAGAACCCTTTCTATGCCATAGGGATGTGTCCCAACATCACTTCTTTCTTTCTGGAAGGAATATTTGGGAAGCCTGCTCTGCCTGCAGGGTTCTGGTATGCTGTGGAGCTTTGTAGGTCCTCGGGTGGGGCAGTTGCTCTGATTGTATGGAGGGGGAGAGGAATGATCCTGTGGCTCATCCGCTTGTCTGGCTTTCAGGAGCTGTGGGTTTATTTCCTGGCTCTGCTGCTAGCTCCCAATGGGCAAGGCTTGGAGTGACAGTCTCTCTAGCTCTGTTTCCCAACTGCTCATTGCATGGTATTCTGTTATTTTAAAACCCCAACCTGGCTGCAGTAAATTGCCTCATTACATGAGAGCCCACAGCTTTGCTTGTGTCTTCAGTGGGTAATTTGCAAGGGGACACAGGCCCCAAACAAAACCCTGAAGCCCCTCTCCCCCTGACACTGGAGTCTGAATCTTTCAGCTTTCATGTAATTGAAAATAAGGTGCTGCAGTGGTTGAGTCAGCAATCTCTGATAATGCCTTTGTGGTGAAACTTCCCTCTTTGCCCAGAGTGTGCATGAAGCCTGCTCAGTACTTAACTCCCATTTAATGTCAAAAAGTATAGTTTGAGTTGGACTTGAAATGAAGCTTAGCTCCTGCTGGGATGGAATACACAAGCTCTGGTCTGGTGAGGTTGTGTTCTCACTGTAAGTGCAAGAGAGATGGGCAGTTTGAGGATTCTTTGTGTTAACTATCATTCATCAGGAAGGGACACTGAGGACCTGATTCATTCCTTTCCCCACTCCTCTCTCCTTTTGCCTGTTACTACATAAACCCCAAAATTAAGAGTAACATCCCATACCAGCAAGTTTACAGTCTTAAGTGAGATATGAAAACTGGATATGGAGAGATGAACACAAGGGCATGTGATGTCAAGGTTTCATGATGATCTTCATGAGCATCTCAGTCTTGGACAAATTTAGGGATTTGTCAGGGTTGATGCTTCAGCCACACTTGGATCACAACACTTGGTCTTTGGCTATACACCTTTGTCAAAAGCATGCCAAAGTGGGAGGACAGACAATCAAAAAGTCTGGAGGTGCGAGGGAGAAACTGGAAGAATAAGAAGATCAACAATTGCAGGACATTTGTCTGGGGAGAGAAGTAACAGAAAGGTGTGCTGCACACAAAAGACATAACTGTATTCAGGAGGTACTGAGGGTCCAGAAGAAAAGAATACAATTTAAGAAAGGGATAACATATACATAAGCCTTAATGGCACAGCCAAGCTTCCTCCAATACTATGCCCTCTGCTGAAACAAGGATACTTTTGCACTGTGGTAGTACCTGTAGACCCTAAATGGGACCAGATGTACTATGCAGATGATGCTAGGACACTCCATGGCTCTGATAATCCAACATATAAGGTGTGGTCCCATCAATGTATGAGAAGGGTGGGGGAGGGAAGAGGTTAGCCCTCTCTAACAGACACCCCAAAATCCTGGTCTTACCACACTGTTTCATAAAGAAGCTGAGAGATCTGAAGGTTAGTAAAGGAGTACAAAGCCTTACTCCAGTGGACAGAATCAGAAGGTAAGACTCTGGCCATTAAATTTTCTGCAGGAACTCTGTTTTTCAGGGAACCACCCTCATTTGAACTATTTTAAGACCAGTCTGGATTGAGTTCTAGGAAATACACAGTAAGAAGCTGCCCCAAGACTGGCAGGGGAAGATGTCAGCTGGTCAGAGCCTTTTTAGTAATGTCGTTGAATGTTTGTATGTCCTCGCCAGCCCTGTGGACAATTAAGAAAAGGCTTGGCTGAGATGTGGGCTGTCATTATTGGTCTAGATGCTGGATTGGCTCCACATAGTAAGAATCTTAAAGATAGAGCTGTAGGAAGCAGTCATTTTCAAACTGTAGAGAGCATTCTGCAAATGTATAAATATTTCTGCTGAAATAAAGGGAGGAAACAACCCTTGCACATCCATGGACAATGGCTTTTCCAAGTGGTTGCATGTCAGTCATTGGGAGACCAGTCAGCAGCTCCATTCTCCATACATGTGCTTCCACTACTGCTGTCTTTTTTTTTTTTTTTTTTAAATGCTCAATTTTCTCCTCTGGCTTTGTTCTGAAAGCTCGTTGAGTCTCTCTGACTCCTGTTGCTGTCAAGTGGTGCTTAACACTTCTAAAAAATTGCTAGCATAATTGCTGGAGCCTTGGCAAATCTCAGGACTGTTAGGAGAGGGAGTTGGGTCTTACCTCCAACAGCCCAATGTCTAAGTACCCAAAGTGGAGGAGAATTCAAAGGGGAGGCTGAAGGGAAGTGACTCATTGGAAGGCACTCAACCATGTCAAAGCAATGCTGGGGACTGGGAGATAGATCTGAGATAACTGGGAACCTGATCTTTTCTCCCCTACTTGGCCGCCTCCTTGGCTTTGGGGAGAGAGTTGTGTTAGCACTCAGTGAAATTCATGGTTCAGAGACTTGTTTTTAATTTCCTATTTCCACTGCGCTGGTTAGTGAAACTTCCACGAGAGAGAGGTCCAAAATTTGCCTGGGGTGACTGACGTCAGCCTGATCTCGTTTCTGCTCACTTATTCATACTAGTTATCTCTGGCTTTGGTCTTCACTCATTCAGATAATTGCATACACACTCCAGGACTCAGGAGTCCTGCCACCACCCTCACCAGCAACCCCCCCTTATGTTATCTTGTTATTATTCATATTAACAAGGAGGGGGAGGAAATAAGCTAGGGCAGACTGAGGCTCATGAACTGCTTTCTTCCTGCTACTCTCTCTAGGCCCTGTGCCAACACCACCCCATCCCATGGAGAGTGCTTTTATAGTGCTGTTCACCTACACACTACTAAACCCCTGCTTCAGTCCAGGAAATGGCCTTGCTGAATGTCTTCACTAATGCTTGGTTAATGTGTCTTAGGTATTTGTTTCATTAACCTACCCTGCAAATGGACTTTGAAGTCACCAGGTTATTGGAGAACATATTTTGTGTCTTGTTCCCTTCAGTTCCTATCTACGTTGTAAAACCACTAGGGTAGAGATTCCCTTTGTAGGTGTGTTTTGTGCTAGATACAGATGTGTTGTCTATGTATAGATAAGCTGTTTGTATTTCCACTCTGGCAGAACTACTTGCTTCACATCCCAGACCTATCAGGTGGTGGGATTTCCTGATGGACTTCGTACCTGTCTCTCACATTCCTATGACAGAGATGGTCAGAAGCAGGGAAGAGCTTTCGTAACAGTTCTAAACAGATTAGAACTCTTCATCTGGGAAACTAGGTGTCCAAGAGAGGATTTTATAGATGTTTGTAAAGGCAGCAAAAGTATGAAGGAAGCAAGCAAGCAAACAAACAAATGTAAACCCAAAAATCTCCCCAAAGTTAAACAAAACAGCTCCTTGCCACAGGAGACTATGAAGGCTAAAAGTTGGCATGCATTAAAAGAACTAACTAGATAAATAATGGGATTTTGAGCACAAGTTACTGTCTCTGATCATTGGAGGATGGGAGAGTACTCCAGGGAGTATCTCTGTGCATTTGCTTAGACCTTATATTCTTCACCGGGCACCTGTTACTGCATAATGTCAAAGAAAAGATATTGGGCTCTTTTGGCAGATCAGACCTGGCTGTACTCACTAATGAAATCAGCACAGTGCTGACCATGGAGCAAGTGCTGAGGGTCTGGCCTAAAGTATGGCCTGCAGGGTAGCTTGGAGCAAAGTAGGGAAATCAGATTTTGCTTGCTTAAAATCAAAACCAGGCTTAGAAAGCAATCCCAGAGCAGAAGCACCATTCTCCAGGAAAGTTTCCAAAACCAGCTCCTGGCCTTGGAGAATAACATGGCAAGCCACCAATAAATAAATAGATAAAGTAGTAAATGCAAAACCTGTATAGAAAGCTCCCTGAACAAATGGCAAAAGTATTTTCAGTTTTCAGGCCACCTGTTTGTCATCTATCACTTAGAAAAAATGAGCGTTCTTTAAATATTTATATGGGGAAAACAGACCCACCCTCCTGGGTTTGTATGGTGATTTATGCTGTGGCATTTTCAAGGTCATCCATTGCCTAAATCCCCTGTCTGAGGCCTGGGTCCTGCAAGGAACCCGATCCCCGTGATCATCTAGATTAGAAGGGGTAGGGCTTGTTTCCATACGTGTCTTAGTGTTGGCATCTGTATTTCAAATGAATTTGATGATTCCTCAGTCTGTACTCAGACACCAGCAGTCTCATTTGGCTGCTCCAGTGAATGTTTTTATATACGAAGGGTTTTCACTTGAGGGGCTTTTGGTGGCAATATTCTTGAAGACACATCTTGGAGTTGTATTTCAGGCCCTTATGGCCTGCTCATAAACTCTCCCTGCAGGCTAAAACTTGATACATTCAAGTTGTGCTCCTCTTCCGTAAGGAAAGGGAGCTATATTAAAGGGATCTTGCCACTCTGGGAAGTCAGGAACAAGGTAATGTCAATATTTGCATCCACTGGTGTTTTGCTTGTTATCTTTCTCTCTCTCTATTTATTTAATTTTTTACCAAAAGTATCTATGGAGACATGTGATACTTAGCTTGGGATCAATTAATAGATAATAGATTGTTTAGACCAGAAGGATTAATCACCTTTCAGGAATGAAGAAAGAAATGCTGGATAAAATGATCTCTGGAGATGCTAATTTCCCTGTCTACAAACAGAGCTTGGGGTGCCAGATATAATATTAATCAGTTCTGCCCTGGCTCATGGTAGGTCTCCAGAGTCCTAGCATGATGAGGGACCTAGAACAGGTCTAATCGGCTTAAATCTCTTTTGTCTTCAGCCTCTACTGGAACATCGAGAGGCTTTCTTCTTCTCTAGTGTGCACAGGATGTTCACAGGCCAAGCTTTATCCTGGAGTTCTCGGCAAATGGAGAGAAGGGAATGGCCAGATTCATCTGTGTGCTTAAAATCCACTGGTGCTTGTAGGGTTTGAGGTCAGAACATAGAGTGCTGCCAAAAGACCAAAGGAAAACCCTGTCTGCATTGGTTTCAGACAGCACTTAACCAACCTGATTAGGAAAAACCCCAAGTGCTGTACTAAAAGTTACCTTGTTTCGTTCACACAAGTGGAAAATATAATGGAAGTATAATGGAAGGGGATTCCCCAGGGTTTTTTTCCTCCCTCTCTTTCTTCCTCTCATTAGGCAAAAATCTGCCTTGTCAGTACTTTTTCAGAGCATCTTAATGAGAGACAAAATATACCTGTGGTCGACAAGCCTCTCAACATAGGCTTTTGTGTTTTGCTTTGTATGGGGGGGGAAAAAACCCACAAAAAAGCCTCAGCAGATCTATTAACTCTTTTGAGACTGACTAATGCATCAGGTTGGGATGAGGTGTGAAGCAAGGGGACCTGTGCACCACATCCCAGATTGCTGATCTTGGACAGGGGTTACACTGGGTAGCTCTGGAAATTGCCTGCTGCAGCTACAACTTCCTTCGCCTTCATGGAGGTGGGGCTGGATCAGGGACATGGTTACTGACAGAGTATTCCCAGGGTAATTGTTTGTAGATGAGTAGAAAGGATCCTCTTCTGAGCTCTGCACATCAGCTCTGCACCTCTACATCCTCCAGAAGAAGGCACACCACAGAGAGGGAGGAGTGGCAGCGTGCTTTCTGTGTTACTGTGCTCTGTGTTATTTTCCTTCCTTTATAAAATTCAGCTTTAGAAAAATTGGCTTATTTAGCTGATTTCAGACCTCTGGGCCTTCCATCTGAAGCTTGCAAAAATGAAGGAATTTCTTTGTTCTCAGCATTTCTTAGCCTTAGCAGCAGAGCTGAAGTAAGTTCAGAGCACAGTAAGGGAAACGCTCTTGTTCCTGGTTCCATACCTGTTTGTCATGACCACGTAAATGGACTTGCTTGATCTCAGACTACAAGTCTATCTCCTGCCATGAAAATCCTCACATAAAACATGAAACCACAAATGAATCTTGATTTATATTGTCTGAAATGAATGCGTGTCCTTGTCTACCAGGCTGCCTGTGTCCCGGTGGAGGAACCTTTATCCCTTTCACTCTTGATACACCCCAGTCTCCACACCAGATTATGTTTATTTCCTTGATTCTGTCTTGTGATGGATTTATGACAGCAACCATCCACTCTGCCTTCAAAGTTGCCGGTATGTCAAAGGAGAAAGGAACGATATTCATGTGCAAACAAGAATGTGTGAAGAGAGTAAATCAGAACAGGTCAGACAGAACTGACAGTGATATCTCCATCCCCACAATAACAGAGGAACAGAGATTGCTGTTCCCACCATGTTGAAAAGCCAAAGATCTTAATCAAGGTTTGGAATTACCAAGGCCAAGGTCTTTTGGGACCATGAGCTGTAGGCATCAGGCACTGCAAGATAAGACTCCTCTCCCTACTCCAAGTTAGGAGGACATAGATTCTGCTGCTATTCCTCTGAAATATACTTTATTCTGAGCCACCTGCAAATGAAGGAATGGCCTGTT
Source organism: Todiramphus chloris collaris (assembly GCA_025345505.1). Lineage (NCBI taxonomy): Eukaryota > Metazoa > Chordata > Aves > Coraciiformes > Alcedinidae > Todiramphus > Todiramphus chloris. The sequence goes on from JANVCC010000022.1 coordinate 26,238,649, forward strand.
ACAGTTGAACTTCATCAAGAAAGATATGTGGGATAAGATCATGGTTGTGTTGCCTGCCTTGTAGGACTCTGGCACTCCAATTAGAGTAGCAAGCCAACATATTAACTGCCTACCTCTTGTCTTTATCTCTTTGTCTTTATATGTATGTGGAATGATGCAGAAGCCAAAGAAAATAATCCAAAAGCTTTCTCCATATGTGTTTTTCACCTTTCTCCACCAAGGATACATCTAGAGAGACTGTTTGTGGTTTCTGTAATACAGGATGGAAATCTGCATTGAGAACTCATGTTCTGCTATAAATATATTTGGACTATAGATGTCTCTGGGATGGCATTATCTCTCACTGTGAACAAAACTATCAGGGGAAAAAATGTGAAGGCTGGCCCATATTTTCTTCTACATCAAATCATTCTCTTGGCTTCCTTACCTGTTTGAGTTTCAGCTTTTAGAAGAGATGTTTACAGCACAGTATTGGTCCATTCAGGCCAACGTGGAACTGAACATGGCCTAGAAAACCCACCTCCGAAGAAGGGTCAGTTTTCTTATGCTAAGCTCTGCACTGGCACAGCCAACTGGCACTGAGCACTTTAGGAAGCTGGTGTCCACTCCTGCAGAGGAACATCAGCAAAGAGAAACTGATTCCTCAGGGCACAACACCATGCTTATAAAATGCTTGGTCCAAATTGTCCTCTAGCAGGTGCTGAGGTCTTTACACTGACTGAAAGAGGTGCCTGAAGATGGGTCATGACTGAATGCTGGAATTAGAGAGAATATCCCACTGCTGGGAGCTGAAATGCCTGTCCATGTCTTGGTGAGGCTGTGCGCTACCTCAAGGCAGCCAGGATGCACTGGAAAACCTGACCCAGGGAAACAGGAGACCAGTTTCAGGAGGCTGGAATAGCCCAATACTTGAAATATGTGAATATTAATGTGGAGACCAGAACACTGAGTCCTTCTCAAGGTCAGAAGGAAAGCAGACCATGATATAGATCCTTCGCACTGATGAGAGGATCCCTGGAGATGGCAGAGAGGCACAGCGTGGGGTCAGCAAACAGGTGGATGGCTTCACCTCAGAATACTTCTGTCACACAGCAGAAGGAGGACCAGAGACATCAGGAGCGGGTCCCCAGTGTGCCTCAGTGAACCTCACTCTGCTGACTTCCCGGGCTCCCTGGTTTATTTTCTTTCCAATTTGGGACTTGGCCCAGATTGTGCTTGGACCGTGAATGCTTCCAGATGTTCTCAGCCCTCGGGGGAACAGAGGCGCGCCAGGCTGTAATTGGTATGCAAGCAAGCCCCATGCAAGGGGCATATAAAACATTACCTATCCCTTGGCCAACACCTCCTGCCTGGAGGCCTGCTGGTCGCCAGTGGCAAAGGGGAAGAAAAACATCGCAGCCTGGTGAAATGGTTTCTGTTATTGCTATGTCCATGGGCAAAATGGCCAATGTGCTAAGTGGCACCTGGATGGAAAGGGAGGAGAATGCAATAGGAAGAAGAAATGAGAATGAAGTCCAAGCCAAAAGCATTAAAAACCTGAAGGAAAACATTGCTTCTCTCACTGCTGCCAGGTTTATTTCAGTATGTGGCAACCTGGTGAAGTACGTTCCTTTACAGGGGAGGAATTAGAGAGGACAAGACCTTAAATTCCTTCCCTTTGCTCAAGAACTCCAGCAAACACCTCCTCCTTCTTCCCCCTCCTGCTGGTCCGATTTTAAGGAGATTTTAATTTGAGCCCAAAGTGCTGGAACATAGACAGGAAACGGCTTATAATTTGCAAAAGTGTATATAGTTTCATGGAAAAGCAACATATATACCGAAACCTATGCTTTTCAAATTCTTCCCGGCAGCCATCTCTTCTGGCTTTGGGACAATGAAGTCTCTGTTCAGATCTGTTTTCAGTCGAAATGGTCCATGACTGCTCTTTTGTGACCAAACAGAATGAGAGCGCAAGCTGGTCGGAGTGCTCGGTGCCTTAATTACTTCAGGTCATGTGGCTGCCTCCACTGCTGCAAGCGGCAGAGCCCATGCAACTGAGGAGCATCGTTTCTGGTGAGGGGAGACCTGAAAAAAAAACACAGAAGGGAAATTCAGGCATTTGTCAGAAATCAGAGGCAAGGCTCCCCTCAGCTTGGACGTTGCCAAGACATCAGCCTTTGTGCTGGGATGGATGTGTGCTTGCATTCACTGCGATAAGGTCATTGTGAGTTAGAAATGCACTTGGCTTCAGCTGCTAAGAAAATTGGGAGTCCCAAAGGCTCTTCTGTCCAGCCTTTGCATTTGCCCTAGAATTTTTGCAGGCACAAAGACAAGCTAAGCAGACAATGGCTTGCTTGACTGGCAAGCACAAATGCGAGCTTTTGCATGCACAAAGGATTGTTTGTGCAAGCAAAAATGTCATGCAAAATGAGGAGCATGTGGCCATGACAGAAGGGTCTTCAGATTGAAGAAATCATATCCAATACGATCACTAGTTTGATTAAGGAAATGAGGGCAAAATTTTGAGGTATGTAAGTTGGTTTTGGAGTGAGAGGGAAGTCTCTTGCCTAGGAGACGCATTAGCTCTTAGTGAGGGCTGCAAAGTACTGACAATGCTGCTGGTTCGATGGGGACACTTAAAAGGAACCATCCTTATAGAAGTGAGACATGCCATTTGAATATGGGCTACATTGCATCCTGATCAAAGAGTCATGGCCTGATATCCTAGGCAAGCATTAACCCAGAACCAGATTCTCAGACGGTATAGATGTGCAATTGTGCATGCAAAATGCACGTCTAATTGCTCGACTAATTGCTGTGAAGCTGTCAGAATTGCACAAAATGAGGAATAAACAGAGACTTTACTTGCTTTTTGTCACTGCATTTGTAGCAATGGCTCAGCTGTGCTTAGATGTTCAATTGTGCCCAACATTAGACATCTCAGACAAGATCTGGTTGGCCTAAAGCATTGTACTGTTGGTTGTGAGTGAGAAAGACTGGGTTGGGTTGGAATTCTGGACTGTGATGTTCTGAAGGTTTGCCAAAGATACTTGCCTGGAAATACTTTCAAATCCCAGTTTTTAAACCAGTGATTTGGAGTCCAAATGCAAAATGCTGGTCTTTGAAACATAATGTAACATAAAGGGGCCTTAGACAAAAAACTTACCCTCCATGTTTTCCTCCCTTCTAGGAGGTAATTATGCCTAGGGTAATTATGTGTAACTATTCTTGTCAATTAGGCACAGCCTAAATGTGCGTGGAATCTCATGTTTTCCCTTTGTAAGGGGTCTATTTCTCTTTAATTTACAATTCCTTCTTGTTGCAGCTGAGGCTCATGTGGCCACTGTTTAGCTACAGCCACCCATGAATTTAAGCTGCATTCTGACCCCAGCATATGCCTCTGAGGCCACAGAGGCAGCACCATAATCCCAGCCCAATTTGTAGGCACATGCTGAAACTCAGATGAAGGATGCTGGATGTTTGCAGATGTCATTTTGTGGAGGAGCATTCAAGACTGGTGTCTCACCTTGACCAGTGGATGGTGGTGTTGGGATCCTATGGGATTCCTTGAAAGGGCTTCTCCACCTAATCGTGAGTAGAGCATCACTGACTGATGTATGAGCTCCAATTTAGGAATTTAAAGCTTGTGTCAGGAAGAGCTTGCCTGGTGAAATGTTCAAGGCCAGGTGCTGAGGCTACCTTTGACTTCAATGAAGAGATCTAGAAGGCTGGATCAGGAATATTGTAACACCTGATGGGCCTTGAAAAAGACACTGGGACATAGTGGCATTTCTCTAGCTAATTATGTGCAAGAAGAAAGGCTAAGGCCTGGCTTTTGAAATGCAAAATGAGGCATTATGCAAAAAGAACACAGAATTTAAATCAAAAGAAAAGTCAGATCCCTGTGGTTTGAGGGGCACTTTTCTCTGTTTGGATTGTCTGGGCTGCTCTGTATTAGAATGAGAAGCTTTATCCGGCCTGGGCTATGACAAAAGCACCTGCTTAAGGCATAAGATGCATACAAAACTAACTAGGGATGCGCAGCTAGCTGTATGTGCAAGAGGTGAGTAGAGCATCAATAAATTTGGCTTGAATGAAACAGCTCCAGGCTCTCTGCAACACTGGAAAAATCATGGGATGGTTTTCTTGTAGCACCTAATGTGTAGCAGCCTCCTGATTTTCCCAGTAGCACCAGGCATTTGTCCCTTCAGCAAACCTGCTGCTTTTGCCTGAGCAAGCAGAAGATTGCCTTCAGGTTATCTTCTCTTTTCCTCCTGGCTTGACTTCTGCATTTCTGGGGACTGCTCTGGGAGAGGAGCAAGAGTACCTACAGGACATGGTTGAAGTTCCTGGCCTCAAGAGGGCATAGAGATGTTGCTGTGTTCTGTAGATGCACCCTCATATCATGCCACTAGCACAGGAGTCTCTTTTAAGTATTATTGTGCTGCAGGTGTAACTGTGCTGCAGGGAGCATGGTCCATCTTTCCAAGACCTTTCATGAAGGCAAAATGCAGGTTCAGAGACAAGGTCAAAAAAGGAGTTTGGGTTTACAGATATGCAGGTGAAAAAACAATGTGACATAATGAATCAGGGCCATTTTCAAGTGAACCTCTCCTTTCAGCTGGGAGCAAGAAAGGGTTGTTCATAGTTTTGTGTATGAGATGAGCCAACTCATGAGCCGGATCTGATTCCAGAATTTAGGCGCTTTGGAGTCCCTGGGTGCAGCTGTGTCATTTCTAGTTATTATAATATGGTTCAGATCTCCAAGGAAGCCAAATGAGCCCCAGCTCTCAGCAAAATTCAGTTTATATTTCTGCTGAAGAAAAGTCCAGGGAAAATAAGTCCATTTGCAAATGTCTAATATGATGAGAGAGAGAAAAACTGGATCAAATCTTAGCTCTGGAAAGCCACAGAATGGTTTCCTGGTTATTATGTCATTAGCCTGCCTGCCCCTCAGAAATAGATCTGAAAATCTCACCAGAAATATCTTATTGACTTCTGTGGGACTTCTGCACAAGTCACTAGGTGCAACAAGATGCTGATGTTTGTTGACAAGGAACATGGCTCTAGTGACATTTATCTGATCATGGAAATGATGACTAAATGAGTGTCCTTGAAAGAAATGGCAGAATTACTTTGGTCCTTTCATAGTGAGGAACTGGAACTCAAGTTTTGGAAAGTGGCATTTGACGTCTTTGCTGTTGGAAAATGGAAAAACATGCCAATTCTGTATCTTTAATATAAGCAGGATACAAAACAATGTTCATAAGTGAAGATGGGAAGGGATGGGTGGAGACTAATCGCTGTGTTCCTCCTTCCTCAGTCTAACAGTTTTTGGTTGTTGCTATGAAGCTGTAGCTTTGAGATTCATGTGATCCTCATTTGACAGGGCTCTTTGCTTTCACTTTCTGAGAACAAACTTCTAACTTCTGCAATAGGGAAGAGAAACCCAAGTTAATGACAAAAAGCACCCAGAGTTCAGTAAACAAATGAAACATGATTTTGCATTTTTGTGAAGTCTCATGACATCCAGGACACCTCTGGGGTTTTCTGATCTCTTGGTGTATGAGACCTCACCTTGTGGTGCTCTGACACTTGTGTCTGGCAACTCGGCAACAATTGAAGAGCCCTTGAAACTGGTACAAATGCCTTTCCGGAGCAGAACTGCCATGAACCTAAGTGACCTTCACCCTCCTACGAATCCTAGGTCCTCTGGCTGTGGAGACACTTGCAAGCCTCATGAGCCTTGGACAGGCGAAGCTGCTCTGCTTAAGAGGTGTGAGAGCACTGAAAAGGGCCTAAAGGCTATGAGGAGCCAGGAAACACCTGCGACCTGGGGCTAAGTGAGTAATTTGCATCTTTTTATCCCTTCTTCTCCCTTAGAAGGACACGGCTGGAGGCAACCCACCCTCCTTTCCCCGGTTTGGCTGTGCTCTGAGCAGTAATCTCTAGAGGGTGCTCTTGCTCTGCCTGAAAGCAAAATGTTTGTGCACCCCTGTCCCATCTCCTCCTCCTTCCCTCCCTTCCACCCACTCCTTTTAAATATAAGCAAACAAGTGAGTCTGCTACGACCTGAACTGTGCATTGGAAACGAGGAGTCAACGGTGAAGAGACATTTCAAAACATCCCCCTTCTCTGCTTGGCTGGGGGATGCTGGGGTTTATGGCTGAACTTCGAGGGGCTGTGCTGCGGAAAGCCAGGCAGGGTGGGCAAGAGGCTGCTTTTTGTAACCTGTGCTAGAGAGAAACCCTGTTAGCAGCAGTGCCGGACAAAAGGAGAGCTATTGTTCCCCCACTTCTGGCCTGGCACAGAGGGGTGTGCTGGGAGACCTTGAGACACCAGCTCAGACTTGGGGCTAAGGGTCTCCTCTGGTTGTGCTGTCGTCATATTGCTGCTGTATCCCAGGGATGTCCAGCATGCTGTTCTACAGGAGAAATGGGCTATTTCTTAATCAGACTTAGGCCAGGGTATTTATTAAAGCAGCCTTGGGGTGCCTGAGCATTTCTAGGTCCTGGGCACAGAGGTGACATTCACTCTGCTGCCGTGTGCCTGGTGGGAATGCTGCTGTGTCTTCCCCAAGGCTGGGGCTGAGACAGGTGCCAATGGAGGCTCTGCTGCTCTGGGCTTTTGTCTCCTCAAGAGAAGGAAGTATGAAGACAATCACAGGGATTCATCCCCATCAAAACCTGTGTTCTACCACATCATATCTGTTCTGTAGATATTAACGCCAAGGAGTGCTGCAGTAGCCAGAAGCACTAACTATGGTGGATTTTGCTGCTCCCTTCATGATAAGATCTGTGTTTCAGTCCCCAGAAAACGATTCAGCTTTCCAGCTGGGCAAAGAAATCTATCAAGAAAGTGGTTACTAGATGGGCTGCTCACCTCTGGAACACCTTGGTGAGTCACAGCTGTTATGTTCAAACAGATCTCAAAAGTTTCAGAGAAAAGGACATTTTAGGAGCCACAGAAAACAGTTGGAAGGGATCCTGAGAGGCAGTTCACTACACTGACCTTCCCCAAGACAACAGCAACTTAACTTAAAGCACTCTTTGCCTGGACTCCCTCAGTGATGGAGATTTCATAAAGTTTCCGGGCCATCTGTTCCAGAATTTCACTCTTCTTGCTTTGGTGGTACTATCTGGATTACATTTCTCATTCCTCATGACTCTTGGCTAAGCGGTCACCAAAGATAAAGAGGATTTTTTTTTCTCCTCCATTATGTGAATCTGCCCCGTATTTAGTAAACAATAAGTCAGTGTTGCATTCTGCATGTGTATGCTGATTTGGAGATGGACTTAATATGCATTATATGCAACAACTACTTGCATTTCTCCATGTAGAAAGGGACATGCCACTGAAATGCAACACTACTGACAGCAAGGACACCAGTTAGTGAAGGTGCCACTGTGGCAAGGTGCTGAGGATCACCCCGAGAGTTGTGGAGGCTCAGCTTTTCTTGGAAAGGTGCTCTGCAAAGATCTTCATTCTAAGATGTAAATAAATGTACTCTTCAGTTCTCTAGGCTCATGCTATAGTCAAAGGTAAAGGACTGGGGCCTCTAGAGGATCTTTCTCCCTTCTCAAGTGAACGTTTAAGATAGGTAGTAATGGGAGAAAATGAAGTCACATCCCATCTATTTTTTTGTTTTATTTTGTTTTACATTTCAGACTTGCAAAATCCAAAAGATTTCTCATACACTAATATCAGGCTAGCCAGTCGAAAACTATGGTAGTCTCAACCAGTTGGAGATAATAATAACTTGTGGAATAGAATTTGCTTACTTAAGAAATTCACAAATAAATCCCCCATACTGAACACTTCTGAGAATACTGAAGTCTTGATCATGACCATTTGCTAAGAGAAAAAGCTGCAGTCACCAAGTAAATCTCTTGTGCATCATTTGAACTTCTGTTATATGTAGCTAGCCCTTGAAAGCAAGCTGCTTTCTGCCATCCCCTGAAGACCTGTGGTCATGGAACATTTATCCATTTTTCTACATGATTTCAAAATGCATTATTATTTACTTTGATGAACACTCAACATGAGTGCCATGTTTATGAAATTACAGATATCAAAGTAGAGATGTAATAAAGCTATTAATCTTCTCATCTGTTCTCTCTGTCCACTGAAAGGATGAATCATTAATTATCACAGCTATATGATTAGTTTAGTTTGGAATGTTTTAGAAAATGGGACCAGTGGTTTCTTTTTTCCCTCCTGGGAGACCAATTTAAGGTCGAGTCATTAAGTCTAAGATGTTTGTCTTAGATCTTTTACCAGGAGGCACACTGTGTTACTTCTGGTTAATCCATTTTGTAAGTGGGACAGATGAAAATATTACTTCCAGAGAAGGGGATTCTTATGAATGTCAACATTGCACTTCTGAATCTTCCACTAGTCCATTGCATGCTCTCAATTTGGTTTTATTTGAAGAAATAAGGAATGAAAAATCCAATAGAACCATTTTTCTACTCCAAAATTTTCCCTGTCAGCTGTGACCAGCTGGCGATTTCCATTTGCATTTATTTCCATGTATTTCCATCCTGGTGCAGAGATTATGGCAAAATATTCTTTTATATCCTTCTATGCTGCAGAAAAAGAAGTTATATTCTTGCCAAGTCAGACACACATTTATGTCAGAAACAGTCACACCTACCTTCTCTCAGCAACTTTCAGTCCATCATGTGAGCTGTAGCTAGTAACCTACACAGGGCAAACACCTCCTTTGTATTGTCAGATTTTATATACTAAAGTCTTCAGCTGGAAAGTCTTAATTTAGTACCCTGAGACAGGATCTGAAGTACAAACTTCCCATGGATATCTACTCAAGCAGTAGCTCAGTTCTGTTCAGTGTCCCTTCTAACAACAAGTGGATCTTCAGACTGACTATGCAGAGACCTGAACAAAAAGTAGCACGGCATTTTTGAAAGATGGATGGCTAAGATTCCACTTTCTAGGGGGATGCTAACTACTTAAGGATGTAATGACATAAAGACATCTCTTGTAACTGTCTATTTATCTAGAAGAGTTGGGTGTGGGAGAGTTGCATCTGGAGACCCAACATGGGCTTTTTCCTCTCTAGTTTGGGGATTAGGAAAAAGGTGGAAGAAGCATCAGAGCAACATACCTGGAATCTGATCCTGGCTAAGATCAGGGCTTTTTATTAACCTGGTTTAGCTTTGGTCTCTGTCAAGAAGGTTTTATTTAATTAAAGGCATCACACAAATTTCTGTGACTATAGGAAGGAGAAGATTAAGGCAACATTTTCTGTCCTACTCTTGTCCTTTTCCTTCAAGACCTTTGGTTGCTGGGTCTGTAGAAGCACTGTAGAAAATGGGGTCTTCCGCCCATTATCATGTCACTACTTTGCCAATTCTGGCCAATGACAGACGCTTCTTCACAAGGCAAAATAATTTTCAGATTGACTGGTTAGTGGGAAGTCAGAAAGGCTTTGAAGAATTGAAGCCTGGTGACTGCTCTTGCAACACAAAGCTCTCTTAAGTACTTTAAACTTGAATATTGCAAAGCAAATAGAAGGAAGGTGGGAATGGGCTGTACAAGTTTACCTGGTTTCTTATCTCTGTAGCCTTTCTAGCAAGATGAAGAATTTGGTATACTTCATATTTCTAACTCAAGCTTTTTGTTTGTTGAGTCATTTGTATCTCAGTCAACAACTTTCTCCTCACAGCTTTCCAAAAGTAAAGATCCCCCATGAACTCCACCCCTCCCTAAGGAAACATGGGGCAGATGTCAACATTTCTGAAGTTATTCACCCTCTGCCAAAACACACACATGGCTGGGGCAGCAGAACTGCAGCAGTAAAATCCAGTGAGGTCAACAAACAAAAGCAACACAAAGTCAGTGTCTTTTACTAGGTCCTCTGGCACAGGAATGGGTGAAAGATCAATAGAAGTTGGCCAGTTTCAGCTCGATCCCATGGGAAACTTTTGAACAAATCTTGTTTCTAAAAATCCTCTTCAGTGTGTTTGCATTGGTGAGATGAATCTGGAAATATGACAGAAAAGACATGGGCTTAAATTGTAGGTGGACCAACTTTTAAAATAAAACGTTCCTAGAAGAACTTCTCAGTGTTTTTCTCTGTAGCAAGTTTTGAATCCTGCCCCATCCTTCCTGTCCCAGCTGCCATTTCTGCACAATGCTTCCTCAGGCATCTCTATATATGGCCTCCAAAACATGGTGTTTTTATCTCCACCACAGCCATGGGACAGGACATGAGAAAGGATGTTTCTGTTAAAAGAAAGGAGCAAGGGGGAGTGAAGTGTTGGCCATGAGTTTGTCATCTGCTGAGGAAATTTTCTCACCTCTCAGGCAAGTCTCCTATGGGCAGATTTTTGCCTGCTCCCAGTTCTCTTTAAACTCAGTATCTTTTTCTCAAGGTGTTAAGCCTCTTTCTCACTCCTTTTGTGAGAGTTGAGGTTGTTCAAGCTGGAGAAGAGAAGGCTGTGGGGAGATGTCATTGTAGCCTTTCAGTACTTAGAGGGGACATGTAAGAATAATGGGGACAAATGTTTTATTAGGGCTTGTTGTCACAGAACAAGGGTAGAGGTTTTAAATTAAAAGAGGGTAGATTTAGACTACATATAAGGAAGAAATTTTTTACACTGAGAGTGGTGAAATACTGGAACAGGTTGCCCAGAGAGGTGGTAGATGCTCCATCCCTGGAAACATTTAAGATCAGGTTGGATGGGGCTTTGAGTAATCAAATCTAAAATATGTCCCTGCTCACTGCAGAGCAGTTGGACTAGATGACCTTTAAAGGTCCCTTCCAACCCAAACCATTCTATGATTCTATGGTCCTTTCATGTAGTGGGCCTACTTGAGCCTAGTTTGCTCAGGTCTTCATGCTCCCTCTCTTCTTTGCAGCCTGTTTCAATGATTGATAAGAAACTAAGCGGGGATTTTTCCTCTGTCTCTACCCATCTGGCAGTTTAATATATTGCTGAGGGCTGGGCACAAAGGTAAAAAATAAATTAAAGGGTTTTTAGTGATGAGGCATTTCTCATGCTGAAGGACCTCCCACTCTCTGGATACAGAAATCACTTTGCAGAGTGGAGAACTGCTGCTGGGTGGAATGTGTCAGCTGCTTACCAGGTCACTGGCATGTTACACAGCCATTGGAGAAGCATGCTGAGGCGGTGGTATGAACACAACCATATGCTTAGCGTTAAGCCAGTGAGAAATTCCACTGAAGTCAAGGGGGTTTTTGCACGTGCTTAAGGGCTTTACTGGATTGGGGCCTACAGGGGGAAGAATGAACTGTTGGTCCATCAGATAGGATTGGACCAAGAATCTTGCACCCCTCCTTTTGCCAAGTTCTGAAGGATGCCTCTGATTCACAAGTGATAGGAGGGAATTGGGTCATGGAAAAGAAGGGAATTCAGCTGACCAGCTGGCCATAAGCTCCCTGGTTGGATGCTGATGTGAAAAAAGTGACTTTCTCTTGCAGCCACTTCAGGTGCTTACTGTAGTGTTTTTGTGTATTGTGTATATTTTTTTTTTGGTCTAACTATCCAAGCTCAGGTAACTCACTTGGTGGAACAGGATGGTTGTTTTGCTATCATTATGGATGAAAAGCCATCAAATAATTATTAAGAACAACATTTGCAGAGTCAGCAGCTAGGTTCTCTCACCTGCTACAGTTGCAGAGCAACAACATTGCAATGGGCAAAAGATTAACCACAGAGATTGTTGAAAAGAATAGAAGAGGCTGGATTTGTCAGATCAAAGAGAATAAACTTGATGATACTCAGAGATTAAATTGTCTCAGGTTGATATATGTAGCCATAAAAGTCTATAGGAATAAACTGGAACTCAGCTGCTGAGGAACTGTCAGCAGCCTAAGGATATTGTGTGGTCTTGACTGAATAAAGCAAGAGTCTAAAAGAGGAAGGGGCATTCGTAGTCTCAGATCTAGGGATGAGTTGCTCTATGGCTACAGACACATCACTCGTGTCTCATGTTCTCTTCTCCCAGCCAAACCCGTAAAACATAGAGGTGAGAAAACTGATTCCAAGAGAAAAACTGTTTCATGCTTCCTACTCCTTTTGGGTCCAAGTCCTCCTATGATATGTCTCAATTTCAGTGGCACTGCTGTGCATAGAGAAAAGGCTCACTAATTATCTTCTAGGTTCTTTGCAAACCTCTTCTTAATTCCCTGTAAAGCAAACATTGTTTTCCCTTCCAGAAGCCAGTTAGAGAAGACAGAGATGTTAATCCCAACAGCAAGATTTCAGCCAGTATCCTAAACCAGGAAGAAGTTCTAGGGTCAAAGCTAGCAAATAAGGTTGGAAGAAGTAAGTTCACGGGCAGTTTGTTCTTTCATGAGCAGATTACGAAGGTTTTGGAAACTCTCACTGCAGAGGTAGTGAAATACTGCTAGTTTGCTATAGGCAATATCTAATCTCCACCCCCTCTTGTGAAATTAAAAATATAATCACCAAGGTTTCAAATAACTGATGAAGAAACAGTCCTTCTTTTCCAGGTTTGAACAAAAGGAGAAGGGCAAAGTATTGGCACTGTGAGCAGAAACACAGACATGTGTGAGCTCAGGTTTTGGATGGTGGAAGTCAGCCATGAAGACAGAACTAGCAGAAGTTCAGCAAGCCATTTAACTCCTGGTACTCACCATTTGTGTGGGACTGACTTTCATCCTATGGGGACACTGTGGTGTTTGAAGTGACAGGGCTTTGAATGCTGAAGTTTTGCTAAAAAAGCTTCAACAGAAGTGGCAATTTCAAGAGGGATGAATAGACTTGGAAAGAGGTGAAAAAGAGGTGTCCAGTTCCTGATTCATCCAGGGACCTCACTTTAGCTTACGAAATTCACTTAGCCATGGGATTTGCTGACTGTGGACTAAGTGCCTTATAGAAGCCAGTACTGTGGACTCCTTCTAGAACTGTGGGATGACTGAGGTTGGAAGGGACCTCTGAGGTTCAAGCTAATAGAGAGAGACCTGGCCTCACCACTGTTCCTATGGCAGGGCACTTTCCCTGGGGGAATACCATCTTTTCATTGCATTATCCTTTCTATATTGGTATAATGCCTGCAGTGCAAGGATAGTCTTTCAGGGTCTACACAGTGCACAACTCATTTAGACCCTCGATATTTGATGGCGTTTTGCTGTTACTTCTCTAAAATCTACTAGGAGGAAGAGTGCTAAATCTCTCTGTCTGGACTGTTCCTGTAGATCCACACGTCAGTAGTTTAGTGGTTTTCAAAAGAGAAGATGCTGTCTCCAAAAAGTCTTGTAGTACAGTATCTGTATGGCAATGCAAATAGCCTGAGCATCCCAGACTGAACAAATGTTTCCAGTGTATACTGCAAGGAAGCAGTGAAGTCTTCAATTGGATATTGAAGAGGAAGTATCCTCAGAAACTCTGAGCTTAGTTTATAGTTTTTTTTTGCATCTAGTTCATCCAGATGAGTGATCAGCATCTCACTGCAGCACTGAGAGCTCTACAGTTTGGGTTGATACAGCCTCCTAGTACAGACTCAGCTGCTGATGCAGTGGCTGAGAAAGAGAGACCCATCTTCACCTTAGAGGCACATACCAATACATAGCAAAGGGACACAGAGCTCCTTTCAGTCACTAAAAGCATTGCAGAAAAGAGTTGCAGGAAAGGATTCTGTTGCCTTTACCTAATTCCTGACTGCTCATCCCAAAGACCTCCTGCTTTTTTTGTCTGGAGGAAGTATTTCTGACTCCTTGGGTTAATCTGCTGTATAAAGTTGACCCTGTGTTTAAATAGCCACCATCTTTCACCAGCATGAGATAGCAGGTATCCAGCAGGCAGGAGAGGGTTGCTATTAAAAATTTGTGTGTGATCTTTTGGAAGGAAGGTTGTCGTGGGAGCTCAGTCCATTCTCTAACCTGGAAGGAGAAGGGAAAGCGAGAGGAAGACACATCCTGCCTCATGGTCAACTTGGCCACGAGTGCCCAGGACATAAAGCAATCTTGGACCCCACTGGACTTACCTAATCAGCTCTGTGCTGTGGTATCCTGCAATGTTTCAGTCTCAAAGATTATACCTATTAGATCTTATCCTGGAAATATCTCCTTCCTGAATGCCCTGTATCCTGCCCAGATTTTTCCAGATTTAGCCTTTGATATGTAATGAGGCCATGGACAATTGTGAGTGACTCAGATGCAGAGCTGTAGAAAGCCATTGCCTCTCTGCTTCACACAATAATCCCCTGAAGCTTCACATTAGCAAAAATCCATGTGATTTCTTGCGATGTGGTGTCACATAGAAAGACATCTCCCCTGGTGCTGTTTTGGAAATACAATAGTCGTTTTTGTTTTATCTGCTGTGCCATCAGCCCCCCCAGCTGGGGACTCAAACATGCATTAATTCTACTTATGACTGCCAGGAGAGTTTATTATGGCCAACAGCAAGAAGCATGTAGGAATCTGTGAGGTGTGTGTATTTCTGCAGAAAAAGAACCTTGGTCCTTGTTTGCCGTCAGCTTTCATTAAAACAGGAGAAGCTTCTTGCTGGAGAGGGGATCGTGTAGTAGGCAAACATTGCACAAGAGGGGGAGGGAAGCCAGGACTGGCTGAAAGGCTGGACTATTGTAATTGGTGAGGGGAAGAGAAATCCAGAATCTGAAAGGCAAGAAACGAGATACAAGGTAGCTCTCACGATTTTCAAGTGTTAGGATGGCAGGATGGTTAGCTCCTTTCCCTTTCCCTTTCCCTTTCCCTTTCCCTTTCCCTTTCCCTTTCCCTCTCCCCTTTCTTCTTTACCCTTCTCTTTCACTCCCCCCCCCCCTTCTTCCCCCCCCCTTTTTTTTTCTGTGGTGAGAAGCTCTTTTGTGTTGATTGGCAGAAGTTTGGGAAGGATTAAATAAACCAAACAAATGGAGATTGCTTTTTCCACCTTTGCAGGAGGCAGCTATCTTTACTCAATCAAACCAGTGTGTTTCTGTGGAGGTTCAGCATATCAGTGCCTGATTACACCCATCAGCAGGAGCATTGTGGCACATCTCCAGGGGTGGTTGTCCTCTTGGAGGGGCATAATTTAGGGTGGGACGGTTTAAGTTGAAAGTCACTTCAGGAGGTCTTTAATCCAAACTGCTGCTCAAATCAGGGCTATCTTCAAACTTAGGTCAGGTTGCTTAGGGCCTTATCCAGTCCAGTCTTATGTTTTCTTCCTAAGGCAAGCGGGATAACACTGAAACCTTACAAGCTGCTGGGAAAGGCTGGAAATCTGTTAAGTTCAGGAGTCTGTAAGAGTAGGACAGGCAGTTTGTCTGGCAAGGGCTGATGGAGTTGACTCTCTCAGATGCAGACCAAGAGTGTGGTCTCAGAGGTAGTCATTTCAGGGAGGGCTGTTTACCTTGTTCACTCTGGTTCCTAAAGTAGTAAGACTACACTGTGTGGGCTTGTCTTTCTTCCCCTATAACATCACCTCATATACTAGATCATGTTATGAGAATAGCAGCTGGCCAAAGGAGGAAAACATCTTCAGTGCCTATGTCCAGGGAAAGCCAGGGCATATGCTCAGCCTTTTCTAAAAGGAGCTGATTGGGATGGGGGATGACTCAGGAGGCACAAAGCCATAGGAACCTGGGATTCACCAGCCATCATGGCTGCCAAATGACCTGCTTAGCTACTCATTATCTGCTAGCTAGGCTAGCCTGACTCCATCCAGCAGTGCCAAGGATAGGACACTTGATGGGATCTGAAAATCACAGAGTTGTGTTTGGTTTTGCCTGATCAGAACTGGCACAAGTAGATAACTGTGATCAAATCCAACAGCACTATGATAACAGGCATATATAACACTTCTCCCTCTGAAACTCTGGCCATTGCTTTTACTGCTGCTGACAAGATTTCCATGATTTAATGCTCTGTACTAGATGTAAACAGTCAAACATGTCATTCAGTGCTGAACTCGGAGTTGCAGAAGGTGAGTTTTTCCTCTGTTTCCTAAATGTTGTCTTCACTCAGCTCCTTTGCAGAGCAAGGAATTAATCACTGGGAACATGGATTCAAGCAGCCCCCATTGCTTTGTGGACCAGGCCTTTACTGGAAGGTTACTTTCAGTCTTCTAGTACTCAGCCCTGGAGGTACAGCTCACACCCCCACAGTGCTGGCTCCTTTTCTCTCTTGGTAACTGTCTTGCATCTTTTCAGTTTCTCCTCCTGCAGACATGGTTTCAGTCTCATCTTTGTCCTGACTTGCTGCTGTGGAATGTAAGGCTTTTACTGTTTTTTTCACTCTGTAAAAAAAAAAAAAGAATCTAAGCACATTGTGTCAAGACTTCAGGATTGCATTTTCTGTCTGAGTCCTTTATAGAAGATAAGAGCAGCACCTTGTTCTTCCTCTCCTTTTTACCTTCCCTTTGTCCTGATCTCAGAGAAGATTTATGCCCTGTTGTGAAAGCGCTGTACCTAACACAGCCAGCTCTCACAGTTTCACTTGCTGTGCAATTCCAGTATGATCTTGTTCAATGCATACTTGATTCAGGAACAGTGGGGTGTGTTCAGATGGATTGACCTGATCAAACATGAGCCAAACTCCTATTTTATGGCAGTTTATTTCTTTAGGAAGAGCCAGAGTTGAACTAGGAGTTCATTGAGTTTTAAGCTAACACGTTTTCTCTCTCAGCAGGAGAAGGCCATTGGCATATATGGTTATTTACAGCAGCTCAGCTGAGGGAGGGTAACCCATAAATAGCAGCTTCTTGTGTTCGCTCACAGGCACATATTGTTAGAGAAGGCAGAAACCTCACGTTCCAGCCCATTCGTTAACATTCAGCAATAGGATTTTTGAAGGAAAATGTCTCCCTAGGTAGGATATCCTATAACTCCTGACTATAGGGGTTTCCTGCAGCTTCACCTCTAGCATCTGGTGTTGTCTGTTCTTGGAGACAGGCAGATGGGGTAGATGGACCCCTGATCTTATTTGGGAGGACAGCAATTCCCATGGGCTAAATGCAACACCGGAGAAATATGTCAGATGCATTCCAGATGGATATCCCCAGAGAGATGGGTCTTAATTCATAGACCAGGCAAAGAGACTCAAAAAGGAAATGGCTTTCCCCCATTGCAGTAGGGAGCCTCGAGAAAGGAAGGGTATATAACCTTCCTAGGCTGAACTTGCAGGCTTGGTCTGGTAGCTTTGGTGATGGAGATGTCTCTGATCTGGACTGAGCAACCTCTTCCAACTCTTCCTTGGCATATTTCATTGGGATGCCTACAAACAGTCCTTACTGCTGTCCTCTCTCTCCACTCTTTCCACTACTGGTTAATTCAGATCAGAGACTTAACATCCTCTGCTATGAATGAACTGCCCTACAGTGAACTCTGCCTGTCCTGCATTATCGGATCAACAATACAGCTGATCTTTGAGGTGCATTGTACTAAGGCCAAATACATGGGAAAAGTTCTTTTATCCCGGGATGTCTCATCTTTCCCTAATTTGCAGTGACAGTACCTCGTCTTCTATCTCAGATGAAACACCTCTTTTGTGGGAAAGAATTATTCTGCTTCCACATCTCCACCTAGTCAATATTTTTGTTGCGCAGATCTGGGAGATATCCTAGACATCATATCCCCTCTTTCTTTTCACTAAACTACATATTTGTATGTTTTACAAACAGATAGAGTAGACACTTAAATTTGGTTGTCTTGCCAGCTCTCAGATCATGTATTGACAGTACTCATTGTATTTCTGGTGATTATTTGGGAGCTTAGACCCCTGGCTTGCATGTAGACACTCTACTTAGGCTCTACATTGTAAGCAACATCCCAGCCTGAAAATACCCAGGACGTTCCCAAGAACAATCACTGACTTGGTACAGTATTACAGTATTTTTGACTGACATAAGACTTAGAAACTCTTGTGATCAGCAAAGCCCCACTGTGCAAGACCCAGGCCTTAGCTGGGGAAAAAAAACGGACTCTTAATCTCAGCATTTGTTAATTAGCTGGTGGAGCTGGAGACAGAGATGTTCAGAGTGGGACTGTCAAACTCTGCTGATCTAATCCAAACAGCACTTACCCAGGGAATAGAAAGGTTGGAAAAGACATGATCTATTGCAAAAATCCACCTCCATCCGGTGATGAATGAAGAAGAACTCTCACACAAATGAACTGCCCCCAGTAACCTCATTGCTGACTTCCAGAGAATTGGATCATGATCCTAGCAGCTGATGAATGATGTCCATCCCCATAGAAAGGCAAGGCAAAGCATAGGCTCGGCTTAACACTATGCCATTGATGAAGAACAGATTTTGCACTGACAATGTTGATTCAAGCCACACCAAACACAGTGGAAAGGACTGAGGACTCTTAGGAAGCGTGTTCTTTGAAGACCCTATTGCTGCTGGCTAGCCTGAACACATTTCTGTCCTCTCTCCTAATGGAAGCATGTTTTTATGTGTAGTAACAATGTGTTTTCCTTCCCACAGTGTATTTACAGATATGTGCTGCTTTCTGGCAGGTTGATTGTGGATGACAGATTGGGAAGGATTTCACTTTGCCTGTGTTTTCTCTGTGGGGTTAGACAGCATGTGGGTGTGGTGTTAGATTCCCCATCTCTCCATTTAGACCTTGCATTAAGAAGATCAGGAGGATCTTTGACAGGTGCTACAAGACAGTCCTCTAAAGGGGATTCTGTTTGTGTAGTTGTCAGGTCAAATGGTGTTACTTAAGCATATGTACCATGGTGGGTGTTGCAAGCAGGTTCCTCTGAGATGTTCACAGCCATGAAACCATTTCAACTGACGCGGTAGTGCTGCAGACAAGCCATCTGCTTGCTTATAACTCTTGACTAAGCTACAAACCTTTTGCACAATTTTTAACAGAGAGTCTTTCCGTCTTGTCAAGTGCCATTTTGCCCTCCTAATGCCAGTTCTCAATGCCCTTGTGGAGGTTCTTCTTCCTTGACCAGGTGGCTGCTCCATTCAGAAATTAAAGGGCCAACAGGTTATCTCCAGCCTTACCCAATCACACTATTCACAGCTAGTGAGGATCTGTAAATGGCTGAGATAATACAGAGATAATGGGTGATTTAGTGAGCTGAATATCCAAAGCTTCCTGTAACTTGATGATTTGTGATGTGTGTTAAGGTTCCTGGAAGATGCATGTCCTAAGTCAGGATCCTATTTTATAAGATGCAGTTTATGATTCAGTTAAATTCACAGCCTAACAAATTGGGGGTGGGAGCAGGCACCCATCTCTTTCTAATCATCTGAAACATGACAGTTTAATGTTAAGTAAGAAGAAAAACTGAGGAAGTTAAAGATGCCTGTCTAAGTACTATTGTGCCAGGAATTGACTTTCTATTCATATAAATTTCTGCCAATTCCAAGGGAACTAACAATTTGCCCATGATTTTGCCCATATAAAAGCACAGAGAAGTTTCCTGTATCTAAATGGACCTTGTCAAAATGTCTCCAGTAAATGCACAGAGTGGGATCCTTGCAGCCTCTGACATTACTAGAATAATGTGTGAGAGCTTAAAGCAAGTGAAGGAAAGAATTACTGGCTTGAGGAAATAGCAAAATCAACAGGAAAAGCTCTTTTTTTTCTGCAGTACTGATGACAGCTAGGAAAATTTCATTAGCCTTAAGAGCTTTGCTTTACCCTTTTATTTCCACCCGAAAGCTCAATTCCCCCTGCTCACGTGTGGTTAGGTTTCTCCACTGAAAGTACACTGTGCTTGTGGTATTTTATTATTTCTAGTACTGTTGAGGTAGTGCCTCTGAACTCTGCATGGGGAATGGCTTTAGCTGCTAGGCAATGTAGAAGCACAGAGAAAAACCATGATCCTCTGTTTAAAGATCTCACATACAATACAACACTTGGGGCACAGGGCAGTCATGAAAGAGAAATGGAAACAGGTGGAAGGAGCACCTGTATCCTAGTTCTTGTCATGGATCAGGAACTCCTTCCACCACCCTGGGGGAAGGAAGGGAGAAAGGCTACAAATTAGGGGACTTCTTTGTCATACAGGGGCCTCCTGTGATCTCTGTGGACCTCTGCTTGCACTCCAGAGAAAGGAATAATGATAACATCCTGTCTTTCCTCCCAGGGTGCTGGAAACACAAATGAAATGTGTTTAGATACAACTGTCTTGCAGCCACCTGCAGCCATCCTGCTGCTTTAAGACTCGGAGATCCCAGTCTGATGCTCCCTGCAGCCTGTTATACTGTTTTTGATGGCAAGCCAACACTGGATATTTCAAAAGACCGAGCCTCTTTCCCCTACACTACTCAGCATCATAATTCAGGTCCTTGGCACCAGCGCTGCACGATGCAGGGGAGGAAACTCTTGCCTGATCCCAGCTGATGGGCTGCCCAGATCTGGAAACATGGGGATTGATGGCCTCCGTAAATGCCTTTGCTGCTAGCACTGCTGCCTGTGCTGCTGAATGATCTCTGTCTATTCCCCCAGGGACTGCTTCTCCCGCTCCTTGCTTGGTGCTGATGCCTTTTAGCAGCTGAGAGATCACCACTTCTTCATCTCTTGCCCCAAGTGAGACATATTTCACTTATGGGGGGTTTCAGCGTGAGGAAGTCTCTGAGAACCAGGCTTTATCCCACAGGGTACTGCATTGCATCTGGGGTTATTCACCCCAGCCCCCAACCCCCCCTTCTGTTCTTTTAACTAGTGGTTTTAAGATGGATAGGAGATGAGCCTAGAACATATTTATTGAGCCCAGGAGAGGTGCATGCATCTGTTAAATATTATTAAGATATCATTGATGAGTTGGTTTCACCTAAAGGCTGGAAGAGGTATGACATTTACATGGCTCCTGTGGGATGGCACAGAGCAGGGGAAAGGGCTGTTGCTCAGTGATAGCTCAGTCACTTTTCCTCTCAGGTAAAGGATTTGTGTTTGCCCCATCCCTCCTGTACTTCCTACAGAGATCTGCCTACTTGCTAAAGATGTCAGCTCCCAACCATTCTTCATGGGAATTTAAAAGCACATTTAGATTCTCCCTTTTTCAGCTGCTTCCTTCGCAACTATTATCTTCCTGAGCATGGCAGCAAGACTCACTGGTCCTGCCGCTCAGACAGACTTGGCTAGCTGGGAGGAATCCATCATCCCTCAGTGTTTGTGCTTGTCCCAAATGATTTCCCAGGTGGCGTACATATGACCCATCCCGGTTCCAGAGACCAGTTACTGGTCAAACCACTGCTCCACCTTTAAAAAAGAGCTCAGAGAAGTTCTGGATCCCAGGCTAAGATATAAAACAAGGTTTTCTTGGGTAAGACCATCATCTAACATTGATGCTTTCAATCCCTCCCCTGAAAGTTAAATAAATAGTAACTGCAGTCCTGTTGTGACAGGAAACAATTTCAGCCCTCTGCTCAGGAGAAGGGAAAGTGTCATTCCCCCTCAGGCTTTGATTCTCTTCATGATTATGTAATGACTAAAGATCTTGAAAGTAAAGTGTAAAATCAAAATAAGAAAGAAGTAGGAAAGAGGCAAGAAGTTCATTTTTCAAAATTCCTTCTATATTCATTCAATCCTTTTGGTCCTTGCAGGAGGGGGACCCATATCCTATCACACACCTGACGTTGCCCCTAGCAAAATTAGTCACGATGGCCCCATGCAGATTTTGGATTTATTGTCTGCAAATTTGGCTGGTCCAGCCCCTGGTCTGAACACCTGTGGAGACTCAGAGTCCAGACTAGTAGATTAATCTGTCAGTCACTCTATATAACAGCCTGTCCTCCTCTCTATCCCATTCTGACACTCCCTTCCCAGGCTTGGTGTATAGCTCCGAGATCCAGTTTCACCGGAATGTAAACAGTGTCTGAATCCCCCAACTTCCCCACTTTGCTTCCGCTCTGAGTGCAGGTTGGGTATATCAGCTGCTTGAAAAGTAATTATCCTCACTTCCCACCTGATAAATTAAAGACCCCCAGGTTCTTTGCTTAATGGTGCAGAGCGATCCAGAAGTGATTCTCCTGCAGAAGCTGTTAAGGAGAATGTCGGAACCCCACGCCCCTCTGAACGTCATTGTGCTGGGACGACAGCCCATTAATCAGCCCGACCTGGCTTGGAGATGGCAAAGGTCGTGCTGCGTGAAGTCTAATCGGAAAAACAAATTCCACCCCTCTGGTGTGCTTCCTGGCAGGGACAAAGGGGGAGACTCGCTTGGTTTCACACTTAAGTACCTTAAGTATTTTTTCAAGGATAGAAGACAACTGATGTGAAGGGTTTGTACTTCAAACAGGGGAGCACAAGTCCCCAGAGCTGTGTCTACACTGCTCTGAAGTGTAGTTTTGGGAATGATTGGGAGAATGAAGAGCTCCCAGATCAACCCACCTCACTCCTGTTCAGCCCCTTCCTGGGGTAGCAGGCATCAAGCCTGCTGGAGCATATACAGCCCCAGATTTGGTAAAATGTGATCTTGGACCATGTTGACAGATGCACTACCTACAGGCACAGATGAAAACACTGGTCTCAGGCTCAGGATAGTCTTGAAAATTCAGTGTGGCCTGTCAGGGGTTTCCATATAAGAGAGACTGAGACACATCCAACCCAAAGTCCAGCTGCCCCAAATCGTCTTTCTCACAGAGTCCAAAAGTGGGTTGTCTGAGGAAGGATAATGCTTCACGGGTAACTCTCCCAGCACCTGGTGGCTCAGAGGTGCTGTAGCTGTGATTAGGAGCCCCTGATGGATTGTTTTTCCATAATCTGTCCATTCAGATTTTAAGTCCATGCCAGCTTTCTGCTTCCTCCATATCTGGTGTCAGACTTGAGCTGTTCAATGACGCATTATGCCAAAAGCTTTATTTTCTTTGTTGTGAGCCTGTCTCCTTTCAGCATCACATTGTGAGGGCCAAGCAACAATCATTTCCTATTAATCTTCTCTATATTGACCTCTGTAATACCTTCTTGTAGAGATGTGCTGTTGCTCTGCTTCTGATGGTTTTGAAATTTTACACCCTTCTTAATTCTAGTCTGTACTACTTATGAAACTGGAATAGTTTATTGTAGTGGTCCTGAAATCCATGAATCTAGGAAACGATAACATAAATCAGATGATCTGTCTGTGAAAACATCTCCTTCATCCTGGCAGGTGGTGAAGTTCACAATTTGATAAACCAATGTGAAGTCAAGCCAGGAAAAACAATGCATAAGCTGCAATATATTCTCGTGTTGGCTTAGTACAAGAAAAAAATCCCCAACATCTCTGGTTGTCTAATATCATGCTTGAACTTTCTGGCCCAGGAAAACAATCCTGTAGATGTAGGACTGAATGCATTGGCAAGCAAAGAAGTTGCTGCCATTTGGCTCCACGACAAGAATAGCATTGTGCTATAGTTTGTTGTTTTCTCACAGATTCTGCAATAACTGTACACAGTTGATTTTCTGATCCTTTAGTGTAAAATGCCATGTTACTTCATGGCTGAGTAAAAAATGTGTCGTGTTGACACCACTACAGGTGCATCACTCTACAGCATCACCTCTACTTCTGGCAAGGGTTTGAACATATTCAGCAGTGACCCCAGCAGTGACGTTTTCATCATTGCTGTAGAGAACACAGATAGCAGCTTGTGGCTTATGCTGATAGACTCAATTTACATGTTTTCTTTAGTAGTTTCAGACTCTTGCTGTAGATCTAATGTTGTCACGTTTGTATCACCAAAATCTCTGTTGCTAGTTTGTGATACTGGGTTGTGTTTTATCTGCATACACTCCAGCAGTATAAAGACAATTTTAAGATAAGCCACAGGTGCTACTGCTCACTTTCTTTGTTGTGGTTTTTTTGTTGTTAATTTTTTTTTCTTTGTCATGTGCAAAATCCTTCACCCAGCATTTTATTCCAGAAGAGCTTCCAACTAATTCTGACTGATTTAAAATTTCTTTTCTGTCTCTGTTCGTACCAGTGGTACTTCAGTTTGGCTGTGTGGCCATCTTGAAGTTAAGCCTCTCCTTGTACACTTGGATATAACAATGTTCAGGAGATGGTAATAACCTTCCAGTATTTTTGAGACAGCAGGGCAAGGTATAAGGAACCCTCAGCCTTTCCAGAAATCCTAGACATGGGATTCAAGTTCACTGAAACCCTTGATAGCAGAAACTCCCAATTGCTTTCTTGAATTTTGACAGCACAGTAGGCTTTTAAGTATATTTTTGGTGTTGTGGGAGACAGTTTGGATAGGTCCTATTGTGCTTCAGCTTCCTTGGGTGAGCAAAAGCCCTGTCCTATTTCATAAAGGGGCTGAGAAGTCCTGTCTCAACATAAGCAGTGACATATTGTGACAGCAGTGCTGAGAATCAGAGAGAAATGTTCTGCATTCAGACACAGCCATGTCTAACTACCTTGTCACAGCATTATCTTTGGAGCTTAGGGATTTCGCACTCATCTTGTAGGGGAACGAACAGGAGGGAGTGAAGTAAGCAAGGGTCAGAGTTTGTAGAGGTATTACATAAGAGAATAAGAAGAGGCTGCACTGGTTCACTGGATGAGAGGCATATGTAGAAATTTCGCAAGGAATGGTTCTGGCTGGGCACAGGTTTTCTCTTCCTGCTGCAAAATTTTGTTGGACTGGGCTTTAGTTGTAGTTGTAGGTGATGGACAGCTAAATGAAGAGCGCCCATCTGCAACTCATGGTTCTGTGCCTGCCTTTTTTGCCCTCTTCCTTGTTCCTGAAGGCTGGGAAGATGTTTGTACTTCTGGCTTGCAGCTGTACTTTGGACTAACCCAACAGTCTCTACTTTTTAACTTGATGTGAATTTCTCTCTCATCTCCAAAGAAATGTTCCCTTTGTTACAGGCTAAAGTATATAGAAGCTGTCCTGTTCTGCTCTGTTCCAGATTTCCTAGAAAGAACAAAAAGTTATATTCTTTCATTCTGGGTAACTGGATCCCTACCTCACATCATTTCTGTGGGTTACCACCCCACTGCTTGAGGATGGAAAACCTTCTTGATCAGCAAGATGGTTCTAGTTGGGCTTCCAGAAATTCACAGCATGTTCCAGGTGCACAGAGCTTAGACTCTGGTTTGACTCTGCTGCAGAGGCCTGTTTCTCTGCTATGTATCCTAGCCTTGGGATCATCTGAGCAAAGTCTGCTCCTGTGCCTAGGGAACAGCAGTGGGACCTGTTCTGTGGGACAAGCCGAAGATTCTCTTGCTCCTCTTTGCTCGAGGTGAATTGAGGCCAGCACCATCTTTCAAGACAGTCTGCTACAAAGTATGCCCAAGGCGTCCTGATTATAGGCTGTATCTTCAGTGGGGTGGGGATATTTATCTATGGAAATGGCCATGCAGATCCTGGGGAGAAGCAGATGATGCTTTCTGAGGCTTAACTGATGAGCTTTATGGGTGAGGCTGGAGTGAATGGGTTGGAGAACGGACTGAGCAGAGGGTCCTTGGAGGCAGCTGTTGGAAAGAGCTTTTCTGAAGGGAAATGGAAGCAGAGGCTTTAGGTAAAGAAAAGGGTCTGTGGCAGATGCTTCTCAGCTGGAAAAGCTGGAGCTCCACAGTCTCCTGTTCTCCTGCTGCCAGTGGGGGAAAGAAAAGCTCCTGATAGATATAGTGGCTTCAGCTCTGCTCTACTTGCTATGCTCTTGGCCTCCTCATCATACTGGGAAGTTCTTCCGTTCCAACAGAATCACTGTCCACAGTTTGTGAGTAGGGTATGGAGTTTTGGAGCTGATGATACTGATACTGGTTAGTACTGGCATGAAAGGAATTGAGTTGCGAGAAACTGAGTCATAGCCTTATATTCTCTATTGCCGACTTTCCCAGTTGATGGCTTATGGGCCACTGCTGGTCCGTAAGAACTCAGTAGATGGCCTGTGAAACAACAGAGGAAAAAGTGAATATAGCAAACCCACAGATGCCTTCTTGCACAGTCAACATCCAGTTTTCATCCTGAGAAAATAAGAGAAGGCTTCACACTCACTGGAGCCTGCTGGGCACAAGGGACAGGGTCAAGGTGTCCTTCTCTTTGGAGGGCATTGGCACCAGCTGACCACAAGAGAGAAAGAAGAGGGATGTGGGTAAGCGCCTGCCAATGGGTAAGGGAGCCAGAGGGAGATTCCTGAGAAGCCCAGAAGGTATTTTGAAAATGGGGACCCAACTCAGCGTGGCAAATGCAGCATGACCCTCCCTAACACAGCATGGGGAAAGCAAAGAGCAGCCCAGCTGCTTGGATACTCGACACCGGGATTGCGCTCTGCAGCTCTGTTCCCTGGTGCTGCTTGCAGTTGATGACTGAGGTTCATTTCCAGCATGAGATTTAATGTGTGAAGCCTATTCAGCTTATGGCAACTGCTGAGACTTTCAGGGGGAGTGATTCGGTTATGGGCCGAGAAACGAACACAAGGAACTGTTGCTAGAAACCAAGCTGCAGTGTGTGAAGATAATAAAATGGATGTCCAAACTGGGACCTCTCCTGGGGCTGCACAGCGTTGACAAGCTGACCCTAGATGTGTCGCATCTCTCAGCTTCACAGCTCTTGACACACGGCACCAGCTCTCCCATATGTCAGGAGTCACATTCCCCACTGCTGGAATGCAGCCACTTCTGGAGCAGAACCCAGCAGCTGTTTAAAGAATTGACAGAAACAAACCAGGGACAGGATGCAAAGACACAGCCAAAGTGCAGATGAAAACAAGGGAGGGAAAAATGTCAACCAAGTCCATAGGGTGAGTGTGACAGTCGTAATGAAATGATAAAGAGCATGGCAAGTTATCAGACAACAGCAGAGCTAAAGGAGCCATCTGGGTGTTTCCTGTTGGCCTGAAGCAACCATAGGGTAACCTAACTTAGCTTAGACCCTTTTTTTACATATTATGCCCTGCCATACTCCCTTGTGTTTGTTACAGCTAAGACTGCAGATGTAGGCTGATGTAACAGCTTAGCTGATGCTTAGTACGCATGAAGCCATGATAGCCTGAAAAGCAGCATGATTGCTTTTTCTCTGGTGGATAAAGAATGTGAGGTTTTTGTTTCTCTCTTTAAGCTAGTATCACCATTATGTCGAGCTGTTAACTTGTTTTCTGCTCTTCCAACCCTGCTCATCAGACCCTCTTGGACACCAAAAGAGGGATAACCTAGGATATAACCTAGACACATCTTAAAACAATATGAGAAGAGTCAGGAATGCTTGAAAGGCCAATCAGCCTGTGGTTTGGAGGTGCTTATGTGATTTTTATCTGCTGAGACATGAACTATTCAAGGGGAAGACCACTCCATGTAAGTCTTACCCATCAACCTGTCCCAGACCTCTGTTGTAGAGAAGACATCACACTGGATCATCAGATAATTCAGTTGGAAGAGTCCTCAGGATCTCCTTGTTGATTCTGGGGCATCAGTGAAATGTTGGTCTGGCACAGCACAGCTCTTCATACCTCCTTCTCTTCCATCCCAGTCCTGGGTATTCATCTGAGTTAGTCAAGAGTATCTGGACTGGCAATTACCTCCAGACTCCAGCTTAAAAGGAATTAATTAGAATGGGCCACCAACTGAATCCACCAGTGAGACTGCTGTGCGGAGACATCCGCAGCTTTGTGTGGTGGCACCCACCTGAACAGGCTGTCCCTTGAAAGGAGGTGGAGTGAAGGAAGAAGAGTGGAAGATTTTAAAGTGGATAATGGACGAATGAAGAGACAGGAAGCTCTGAATGCTCACACTGCCATTGACCCTGCCATTTCAGCCCAGAGAAATCCCCCTGCTCCCCACACACGGACTGCCCCTCACCACCATTGTGTTTGGCTACTTGGAAAGCCATTTGCAAGCCTTACCCCATCGCATTCAGTGTGCAACCACAAGAACAGCAGCCATCTGGATTCCCTCCAGCTGTCCAGTGAGAGAAAGGGAAAAGCATTTAGTAGTAGCAGAGAAAAGGGGAAAAAAAGAAAAAGAAAAGCCAGAAATCATTTTTCCTGGCACACTATGACGCACAGATTTGGGAATGAGGGTTGTGAAAGCTTTTTGTTTAGCTTATTCTTTTCTGGTCTGACAGCTGATAAGTCCCACGGCTCAGAAACATCTGACAGGACTGGCTGAAGTAAATTCATCTTTCATCTGCCCATCATACTCCTGAAGTGGAGAGTGACAGAGCTGTTTCTCCTCTGTCTGAACATTGCTCTCCCTCTTTTTCCCCTCTATTCGCGTGCTGTTGTTTGGAACTTGGGAAAACCAGTTTCCTTCCTGCCTACAGCCTTCTCCCCAGGTTGAGGGCAGCATTCGGCTGCCCTTGCACCTGCTCCCTACAGCTGCAAGCTGCCTCTGCTGAAACCATTTGCACCTGACCCAGCAGCAGGCTGATGGGGCCCCTCCAGCTTCCCCTCAACTCCTTTCCCTGTCGTATTTTCCCTGCTGCTCTTGCAATTAGCGCGCTTGTTCTCTGCTTGCAAGCTCCTTCTGCTTTCCCGGCACGCTCCCCTTTTAACCTTCCCCGACTCCTTGTGCACTTGCTACAACGGGGCTTCTCAGATACAGATTTTGAGACACGGCTTGCTTTCTTTGCTACGTGCCCTGTCCCCAAAACTGCTGAGTATCCATCTCCTGGGTGCAGAGATGTAGTCCTCATGTCCTGCTCATTTAAAAGGCCATTAGTGTCTTCCACAGACTGGTTAGATCTTCACTGGCTCTGGCCAGTGGGAAGCTACCCCTGATGTCGACCAGCCACAGCCTCCTTGTCAGCTCAGAAAAAGCAGATCCACCTCATATGCGTCAGGCAGTTACCACAGTTCAACTGGTGAGGAGTTATTTTCACACCCTACAAATTACCACCCCAGGTAATTGTGATGGGTTGCACATACTCTGATTACCTATCGGGTTGGTGGGCTACACCACTCGTAGTGCTACAAGCATTGCCCTTTGGGGGAAGACTGTATCAAGGCAATACACTCTTGTCAAACAAGAAACTGCCATGGGGTGGGAAATATGAGTGTTTTTGTGGTGTATGCTGAGATGACAGCAGTGAAGGACAGCAAGGAGTGATGTCTGAAATTGGGTGACCATGTGGAATATTATTTCTGTGGGCAATTTGGTGGTGCCCATCCATATAGTATTTTTGATTGTGTGGGTAGGTAGTAACCTTTCTGAGGCAGGGACTCAGGACACCTTTTTAGTTGAGGTGGTGTGTCATCTAGAATGATGTGCAGGTTTTTGATGGGACACTGGTTCTCTATCCTGCTGCTAGGTGACAGAGAAGCATTAACAGTGGCAAAAGAAGAGCCCAAGACCCCAAGCTACTGAATGGAAACATTTTATTCCAATGGTGGGGTTCTTTCCCACAGACTGATGGGAAACAAAACAAAGGGAACAATTGATAAAAAGGAGACTATAAATTATTTGTATTAAAATGTCACTATGCTTTGACATAAATTTTAATAGCTAGGAAAAATATGAATGATAATAATTAAAAAAACCCCAACAACCCAAACAAACCACTCTCCACTCTGCCAGGAAATCTTGCTTTGCTTCCTGCAGCAGAAAATCAGTGATCTAATTTCACTTGAACTTGACAGGCTGCATCTCCCAAATAAGGTATACCATTGGACACACTTGAAAATGCAAAGCTGTTTTGGCAAACACCCTCCTCTGCATCACAAGCCTGTCCTTTTGGTCCCCACTGATTTGGTTTCTCATGCATATGTTTTGCTAGAGAAAAACAAGCACCTGTTTTGTGAAACGGGACCTCTAACATTTAATTTACTCATCTCTTTTAATAGACTGCACATCAAGAATTTTTCTGCTGTGGATTCTACAGTCCTTTGCTCCCAAAACTCCCCAACTCATCCCTTCCCAGATTCAAAGCTATGTGGCTGGGTTATGTCTGGCCACCAGCTGGGCCCCAAAGTCTGAGTAAGAAGCTCAGTTGAGTCCTCCCCATATCTCATGGTTGGTCTCACAATATCTGTTTATATCCTGTAAATTAGTGCAATGTGGCCTCTAACCAGGATCCTCACAGTTTTACAAGCAGCAACACAAGTCTTGCCAGATCAGCCAACAACCTGGATGTTGCTGATAAAAGATCTGGCAAAATTGCTCTCAGCTCACTATGTCTGATGGATCTTTTGTGATGCAGCTTGAACAACAGGAGAAAAAAGGGAAAGAAAGGTGGGGGGAAGTGGGGGGGCGGGCTGTGCAGAAAGGGTGTAAGTGTCTCAAGTATTTTGTTGAGTTGCCAGATCTGGTTCAGTGCCATTAAGAAAGGGGATATTGAAGAGTGCTTTTCATTCCACCATTTTGCAGTGGGTAATTGCTTTCCACATGGTGCATTGGGTTTTGATGTGAGTCCAGCTGCAGTAACACAAGTTATGGCAAGGGCTGTTCCAGTGCAAATGTGTTATTTGAGTGTCTCTTTGCTCACACTATGACTAAACAGAAGCAGCTGTGGCCAGAGGGCCATCAGTGCTTTGTATCAGAGTCTGGCACTCAATGGAAAGTTTCTGTGTTTTCAGTTGGAAAAACTTTCTTTCATGGCTGGAAGTTTTGAAGAAATTTATATTTTGCATGATGCACAAGATTCTTCTGAGAAACAATTGTCCTTTCCACTGGAGGTACAAGCGTGTCACCATCTTGGCCTCTAGTATGGCACTCACATATTCTGCCCAAGAGCCACCAAGGTATGTTGGTCAGACAAGTATATTCCTAGGGAGAAATAACCCCATGTACCAGTACAGGTTAGAGGTTGACCTCCTGGAAAGCAGTTCTGTGGAGAAGGACCTAGGAATACTGGTGGACAGCAATTAACCATGAGCCATCAATGTGCCATTGTGGCCAAGGCCAGCAGTATCCTGGGGTGCATTGAGAGTGTGACTAGCAGGTCAAGGGATGCTCTCCGCCCCTTCTACTCTGCCCTCATCTGGAGTATTGTGTCTGCTTCTGGGCTCTTCTGTTCAAGAGAGACAAGGAACTACTGGAGAGAGTCCAATGGATGGCTACAAAGATGATGAAAGGACTGGAGCATCTCTCAGATTAGAAAAGACTGAGAGACCTGGGTCTGTTTAGCCTGGTGGAGAGAAGACTGAGAGGGGATCTTATCAAGGCTTATCAATATCTAAAGGACGAGTGTCAGGAGGATGGGGCCAGAGTCTTTTCAGCAGCATCCAGCAACAGGACAAGGGGAATGGGCACAGACTGAAACACAGGAAGTTCCATCTGAACATAAGGAAAAACTTCTTTACTGTGAGGGTGATGAAGCATTGGAAGAGGCTGCCCAGGGAGGTTGTGCAGTCTTCTTTTCTGGAGATTTTCAAAACCACTTGGATGCAGTCCTGTGCTAGGTGAACCTGCTTTAGCAGGGGGTTGGGCTAGATGATCCCCAGAGGTCTCTTCCAACCCTTACCATTCTGTGATTCTGTGATTTCTGGAGGTGACAGGTTTCAAGAAAATAAGGTAAAGCTGTAATAAGGACAGCTTGGAATAACGTGATTACATTACTAAGGCAGAGTAGGAAGATCCCACCAGTCTGCAGCCCTATAATTTGCAGGGATGAAAATTTCATATTGCTCAGTTATTCAAAACTAGCTTGAAGAAAGCACTGAAGGGAACAACCTTGCCTTAGCAGAAAAGTGTAGTAGATGTCTCTTGCCTTGTTTTAGCTGGAATCTGCACAAAGTTTTAGCTGTCAGCAATAAGGATCCTTAGACTTCAGGTTAGCAGCTCTGATTGACTCCAGGACAGTCAGTCAACTAGGGCAAAGATACATGGCTGTGGTAGTTATGAGATCTGGGGCTGGCTTGCTCACAAGGAGTGGCATCCAAATATCTGGGGAAGAATTTTGCACATGAATCTGGGCATGACTTAATTTTTTTTTTTTTTCCCTTTTTTTGAGATTACTCTTGGGCCCTTGGGAGCAAGTTGTTCCTAATGGAACTACTTGCAGCCTTGACCACTTGACAAAGCAAACAAACAAGCAAGCGAGTGAATGGAAACATAAGGATGGACCATCTAAATAGGCCCATTTTATATTTATTACCCTGCTTAGAAAGAAGCAAGGAAATAAGAAAGATCTACTCAGTAGAAAACATGGTTCCCCACAGGTCTCGTATTCCTTAATTGCAGCTAGAAGCAAGTGACTTTCTCAGGTTTGGTGCAATGAGCATTTGGGAACCACTGGGATTAAAACTCAGGATCTTGAATCCAACTTTTATTTCCCCCTTGAAATCTTAGACCACACAGCTTTCTGCTTATAAGTATATGGGCACATCTATGCACATGGAGGGGAAGATTAGCATCACACAGGTGGTCTGCTATCTTTCTGAGACAATACATGCAGTAACCAAGATGAAAACCATAAGTCACTGTAGGGAAGAAGGATGTTGGTTCTGACAAGTCTGTCTGCTACCTGTAACTTTCACCTTCTGAACCTTACGTCTTTCATTTTCTCATTCAATCGGTTTTTTTGACTGGCCTTGATACTTAAACCATAATTTACTAATGGCTTTCCTTGGTAATTCATTTCACACGTTCATTACAGTCTGCTTGGCTATAAACACATGTGGATTTCCTTTTTAACTCTTCATTTCCTATGTTCTTGATAGAGAGGTTCTAAAGAGAAACCACAGGAATGGTCTATGGAGCTCCATTTTATTAAATCTACCCCACTGTGGCAAGTGTCTACAGCGCATATAATTATTTGGGCTAAGCTAGAGTTATGAGAGAATTAATTTCACCCAAGGGTAGATGAGGTCTGGAGGTGTTTCGTGTCAGAATTGTGATACTCATGTTGCAAGATGAGATGGAAATGATAAATTCCTAGTCTCCTCAGACCCCAGTACATGCTCTGGAGTTCATGACTTCCAAAGCTGGGTTCAGCCAACTACTTCCTCTCCATACATACTGCATAATCCATGTGCATAAGTCTATGCTAAAAAAGCTGTAAAAGTGCCGAAGGCCAAGGTCCTTTGGGTCTTTTATAAGAAGTAAAGCCTAGGTACAATTAACTCCAAACAGGCAGAATGTCCAAGTGCAAGAAACAACAACAGGAGGAAACAGATACAGTCATCTTTATCAGCAACCATTTTTATACCCATGGTGATGGATATTTCAGACTTGTCAGATAAAATTAGAGAGGAAAGAGAATGATGGGAAAGTTGTTAGTATCTCAGTCTGGTCATATATGGTATTTTTACACATTATAATTACCCAACAGGCGGTTGCAACTACAGGTTAGAGAAAGTCCCAAAATTCCAAGAGAAATCCTGTGGTTTGTGCCTGGATGTGATGAAGACCCTGAGTAGTAAAATACAGAGAAACTCAGTCCTGCTATCTAAAGTAGCTCTATAAAGAAGAGCTCAAAAGTCAATTGATTCCTCAGTTTCCCTCATCCTGGATTTTATGATGTTTCTCGTTCTTTCTGTTTTGGGACACCTGCCCTGTAAAAGAAGTTAAATTAAATCAGCTCCTTACAGTAGATATTATCTATCATCACATGAAAATCATTGTGTTTCCTCATTTATCTCAGTCTTGTTTTTTGAGGAACATGGAACAGTTGCTGATCAGAGTTTTATCCTAGTCAAGTAAGTCTTCACAGGAAAGTTTCTGCAAGGCAACTTCTGAAAGGAGGCCCACTGTAGTTTTTGAGATCAGAGTGAACAGCAAGTCTAGAGAGATGGCTCCTGTCTAAACACAAGCCTGAGACCTAGGAGTTATAGGCTCTGTGAGGGTCTCTGTCAGGAGACACAAGGAAAAAAGAACCAGATCACCAAAATCCGCTTTTTTTGGCAGTTCTTTGGTGGAATCCAGAACAAACTGTCCAATGGGAAATTTGGAGTCTGGAAGGATAGATTCATTCTGATATAGGATATTGTTCACTCTTATGCTCTGAAACTAATGGAGGTGTCAAAGCCCAGCCTCCTGCCTCAGCCCTTCCTTGAACACTTATGCTGGTGTCCCGTAACTGCCCAAAGGAGTTGAGATGGAGCTTCTTGAGTAAAGAATGAAGGGAACCCATCACATTCTCTTATCATTTAAAGTCTACTGCCTCACTGTCTCCTTGGCTGTTGCTCCTTTCCATAGATGGTCACTTAGAACTGCTAAGTACTGTGCAAATCTTTTCTTATTTGCCCCTGCACTGGGCTGCCAGAGTCTCTGTCTTTCATTGTTACAAGCTGACAGCACCACGGCAAAGACGTGAAGATTTCCCAGTGGTTTCAATGGTTTTGGCTGGTCTGACTTTTGCTGTTTGCATACTGCACTAAAGCTCTTTAAATCAATAGCAGTGATTCACCAGGGAGGACGGAGACCAGCCAGTTGTCTAAAACCTAACCTGTAAATATCATGGGGAGTGTTTTGCTTTGCTTTTAGCTGACAGATGAGACAAGTAAAAGGATTTTTTTTTCCTGTATGTCATTGGAGGGAGAGAGATTCCTATAGGCAACTCATACGATGTAAAAGTTAGTCTTTCCCCTCAGCCTGGGCAAAGTTTTGTGATAGCCAGAAACCATCTTAACGGCTCCTTCTGCCCACAGCAGCTGCATATCCCTCCCAGCTCTGAGTCTTCTTGAGTGCCTGCCCCTCTTGCAAGAAGTGTCCCGTTTCCTGACAAGCAGATTTAAGACAGTATTAAAGAGACAACATGTTCTCATATAAAGTGTTCCAAATGTAACAAGACTATTTTTATAAAATTTGACCATAGGCCTCCTTGCTTCCTATCAGAGAGCCTGATTTGCTGACTTCCCCAGACCTAGATGCCCTGGCTCACTACAGCTGCATCATGAGATAGAATTACATTTTCATAATGACTCAGATCTTTTTGCAAGTCCTTAAGTATTTTCACAAAAGGGGAAAAAAAAAGGAAAGGAGTTTTTTAAAAAAGGAAGAAATACCCCACACACTCTCCAGACACCAACACTGAGTTGTGTGTGGTCCTTTTTGTCTTTTCTTTTGGCTTTCCTCAAGACGTGGCTTATTGCATAGGTCTGGATGCTGTCCTACCAGCACAGTTTGCTGGCCAAGCCCTGGTCCCAACAACAAAATCACCTTGGCAGGTGCCAAAATAAATGTCAGCCTCCAGCTACCTGTACCAACTGCTGATGCTTCTGTGTGTGTCGTGGGCTGTGAGGCTGGAAAGACAGTGTTTTCTCCCTCCATTCCTCTGATGTTTATCTGTCATTTGACCTGGTCTTTTTAATTCAGGGGAGCCTTGAGGGCACTACAACCTGGAGAGCTATTTCTAAATGGCCTTTAGTGAGGAAAGTGTGAAATTGTCCAGAGAGGTCTGTCTGTGAAATGGACAGGGTCTGAAAAATGTTTGCATGATATGGAAGCTGCACGGGTGCAATCCTGGTTCACACCTGCAGTATCAGCTTTCTGTGTAGCTTTAGTTTATGTGAGTGTGCTTGTGAGTGCATCCTTATGTATAGAGTGTATAGGGTGTGTATCTGTGGATTTATTCCAAAGGGACTCATATTTGATGTCAGCTGTATTGCTCACAACTGGACTAGCTCCTCTGGGAGACAGTCCAGGGCTTTTTGATCAATCACTTCCATTGGATTTACAAGGTGCAGCTAAAATTAGGAGGCACTCAAATTCATGAGTGATATAAAAAGGGAAGTTATAGGTTGTGCTTAAATTAGTCAGAAAATTACAGGAGTCAAGTGGGGAAGGGGTGCAGTCCAGCCAGTTGCACCCACCAATGGAGCTGGGGAAGCCAGGGCTGGCAGGCACACAAGAGCATTGCTTTGTTCTCCTGTTTTACAAGCTGCAGTGGTTGTTTTTCCACATTCCACCATGTAAAATAGACTGTGTCTCAAAGACCTGCTTCAAAGTCAGTTGAAAAACTGCTAATGACTTGCTTGGGCACCAGAGCCTGCTCTGCTCAATATGGCTTTGATTTGACTCCTGCTTTTGGATTGCATGAGTGGGCACACCTGACTGGCTTAGAAGCCTTCTCCTGCCCTGGATGCATGCCACACCTGCCCAACTGTGCCCTTCAGTATCCACTATAATCACTCCCTATAAAAGGTTAATTTCAGTTAAAAGAAACAGATGTTTAGGGTCTGGAAGAGCCCAGCACTTTCTCTGCTTGCACTTCAGTGGATCTATTTAAGGTTGCCACATTTCAACAAGCAAGGACAACGCTAAACTTTGGAGATGATTGCCAAAATGTATGCATGTGTTAAAGCACAGACTACAAATAATAAAAGATAAAAGTGAATTAAGAATAGTCCAAAATCACAAATTAAAAAGTGGGGGAGGAAGGAGAAGGAAAGAAACAGCAGTCTCTCTTTTCCCCAAAGACTTGTGGAACAGCTGACTGAAATGTCAAAGGGAAACAGGTTTTGGAAGTTGTATTTCAGCTCTGCAAACTTGTTTCTGTGCCCTTTCCTGGTTCAACATCTGCAACCTATATTTCATCCCTGTAGCACTCACGGAGGACTTCATTTCTCAAGAGTGGGGAAGGTGACACATTATGTTCAGGACCCATGGTTTCAGATGTTGATTAGAGTTTACATGGGTAATGGATTAATGCTTTCAGATGAGCAACAAGACCCTCAGATAATGCTGGGCCTAATCATAATGCTCTAAAACTGGGTTCAGAAATTCTAGCATGAGTGGAAGCTGTTGTGTGATTTATACTGGGTGCATGGGTTTGTCTGTTTTTTAAGCTGTGTTTCCTAAGGGAGCAAAGCCGGTGCAGAGTCTCTGCATACATTACTATGTGTATGCCTGTCTATCTGTGCCATTCCGTCCTGATTTGACTCCTGTCTGCAAGAGGA
Organism: Todiramphus chloris collaris; assembly: GCA_025345505.1. Taxonomy (NCBI): domain Eukaryota; kingdom Metazoa; phylum Chordata; class Aves; order Coraciiformes; family Alcedinidae; genus Todiramphus; species Todiramphus chloris. The sequence continues at coordinate 26,275,303 of JANVCC010000022.1, forward strand.
GCACAGATACCAATGATGTTACATTCCTAAAAGATTTGAGAAAACTTGGCTGGTGGTGAGACCAGGGCTCTCACTGCAGTGAAGGCAGGAGTGTGAGGATTCCTCTTTTTACATACCACAGAGACATTTTATTTCATCTACAGGGAAAAAAGTGTGACGGAATCTTGCACCTTATGGGACAGCTATGGAGAACAAAATTACATTAAATCAGCACTAGTGCCAGCTCTCACAGAGATGTTGTGAACAACATTGTAGCAGGAATTACAAGAATACAAGGAAAATGGTCAAAAGGGTACTCTGGGTATGCAGCCCAGGGAGTGGATGGAGGGCTTAGGTTCCCAGCCACCAAGATGGTTTGGAATGTTTTATAGCTGGCGCCTACAAGCCCAAAAGCAAAACTGCCAGATTTTATTTTCTTCCTGGAGAGATGCGAAAGAGCAAAGTCCAGAGGCAGTTAACCTGGAAACACTTAAAAAAGATAAATCTGTTGAAAGTTAGTATTTCCCTAAAGCAAAGAACTCAAAGGAGGGAGTTTTCTTTTGACAAAAATTCTAAAAATCCATTTTGACAAAAAAGTACAACTTTTTGTTTAGAAAAATTGAAGTTGTTCTTAACCTGATTTTTCCCAAACTTTTTTTTTCTGCAGCAAAATAGAAAATGTTAGTGTTTAAATCTGTATTTTAATTTTCTAAAGTATGAAGGAAGAAATAATTCATTGTTCTGTGATTAAGAAGAAGAAACCACAACAATTTTAGAGGCAATCAGGTTTTTTTTTTTGCCTAAACTAATATATAGGATATAACCAAAATAAAAAGATGCATGTTTTTCACGTAAGAAATTTCTAAATCGCTTCCTGATCAGACTGAAGCTACCACTTTTCTGCTGGAAAGAAAACTGTACAGTAAATTTTTTTGCTAGACATTGCTGGGCTTCTCTCCTGTCCCACCTTCAGCTCAGATACTGGATCCTTCATAAGGAAGCAGAGTCACCCTGGCAGGTGGATGCGGTTAGCTGCAATCACGTCATAAGCAAACTTGATGTGTCCCTGGGGAGCAGACGTAAGGAGAGTTCATTTCTGAGACAGAAGGCAGCTGGCAGGCAAAGTCCAGGAATAGCCATTCTGTCTTCTCCAGGAGAAAGTTCAGGCTCTCTACTTGGCTTGTTGGGTTTGTTGTTGTTATTCTTGTTTGAGAGACCAGTAAGTCCCAGAAGGACACAGCAGAGCTATGATCAGGTGCCAAAGCAAAAACCAGTGGTATAAAGTCCTGCAGAATGGAGAGACATTTACAGGGATGTCCAGGTTTTCAGCAGTGCACACAAAAGTTCCTGGTTTGGGACTTGGGTTTTTGGAGCCCAGCCTGGCAGCCCTGCATCCTGCATGAGCTGGCAGTTTCATTTCTCTACCCAACCCTGGGGTTGTCGACATTTCTGTAGTGAAAGCTGATATTGCAAGAGAGGAAAAAACAAATCAAAAGACAGAAGTGTGTTTCATTTGACAATGGGTCTTTAGAGCCTGCATTTTTTAGAGCTAGACTCTTGGAGTATAAAAAAAAAGAACAACCCACGTCTGAGGTATGTGCAAAATATAACTCAAATCTAAAGGCTGCAACTGTGTGAGAAAAGTCAGATGTTAAACAATCACAGTTTTATTCCTCCCAGCAAGACAGCCTGTGCACCTGTAGCCATTATTGTCTCTACTGTATAAAGTGAAAATGAATATCACATTGTATTGAAAACCCTCATGGAATACAATTACTCAACAGGAACTGTCCTAAATCTATCAGCTGTAACTCACTTGTAATTTTGTGGGACTAATGCAGGGAAATGTTTCTCCATGCATGGTTTGCCCCTAGACTTTCCCCCCCATTAATACACGTCATCCACTTTTGCTTACGATGGCTAAATTTCTTGTAAAAGATTAATTACCTATGGGAAGTGTCTGTCTTGGTCTGTAGGAATGACATTATACTGAACATTAAATGCTGACACTATTAAACTCTGCCGGACATGTTTTGATATAATAACTCTGCAGACCACAAGTGAAATAGGTCCCTCATCAATTCACTACCTCATTGTTGTTCTGTCATCAGCAAACTTTGGGATATAGTCTCAGCCGACATAGCTCAGAGTTTCATTCATGTCAGCGTAGTAGCTTATTACAGCTTTTATTTCCCTGGAAGTTTTGCCGAGTTTCCAGCTGCAGATGGGAATCTTTGTTCACCAGTAACCTTGACCTGAGATACAGAAGCTGCCATTTTCTAGGCAGATCTGTGGGGTAGCTGGGAAACTGAGGGTTTATCAACTGAAATCAACTGTTCAAAACAAAACACATTTTTCTTGCTGTGCTTCAAAATTATTTTTTTTTCCCACCTTAGAAAGTTGTGTTGCTTTGGTGTGCAGAAACTGCAAATGCAGTGGGTGGCAGTTTGGGGAAATTCTTCACTTTTTTTACCACTGAAAAGAAAAGGAGAAGAGACGTGAAAGAACTGAGATACAGCGGTGGTGGAGAAACTCTTTCCACCCCCACCACCCCAGTGAGAATATTTTTAAAACATTAGGAGATTTTAAAATCTGATTTCTTTCTCTCCAGCCATGCAGTTTTTATTTATCTGCTGTCTTAACTTTTACTTAGAGGACTTGCTGTTGATTTGCTGACCTCTCAACCCTTTCAGTGAAGAAATGAACCCTGCAGAGCAGCTTTAGACTATTGGGTTTTTGCTTGTCTCTATTGCTGTTCATGGTAAGATGCACAGGTGGATCACAGGTTAAATGGCTTATACCTGAGAGCACAGAACCCAGTCCCACACCTAGCTGTATGGCTTTTCCTTCAACAGGAGATGGAGGAAAACATTACCTAGGCATTCCATGACTTTATTAGCATTGTCACATACAGTAGCTTTACCTTTGTGGAATCACTACACGATGGACCAGAAAGCAGCATAGTTTCAGCTAGATCAACTAAACAACAGATTTTCTGAACCAAAGAGGATCTATGTGGCCTCCTTTGAAATCTGGAATGACCACTGTATGGGTTAGGAAAAACAACTTTCAAAATCCAGTTAAATTCTCTCTCTACAGCTGCATTTCTCCTTACCGTTGTCTATTCCCCACCTGTCACCAGGACACCGGTGACTGCTTTTGTTCCTCCTCTGCCTGCATCCTTCCCCCCACATCCCTCCCCCCAATTCTCATCTACTACATGTGAGCAACAATCACTGCTGACCCCATCCTGGCCCTTCTTCCATGTCATAATCTCCAACTTTATCCCTTGGACATGGTTGAAACTCCTCTGGTATCCTCTGGTACTCCTCTGGTCCTCAGGAGTGGATGTGTATGGCTGTATTGCCATACGAGCGCGGTAGACAACATCCTGCACTGCTGGGCCTGCAGTCACTGTCTGCTGACATCTCCTTATTGTGTGCAAGGGTTTGAAAGCTTGATGATACTTAAAATCAATCCCTCACCATCCCCCTGAGGAGATTATGCTTGGATCCCTTTTCTGCAGATGTACTTGTGTAGAGCAAGGAGTAGAGGAGAGGAGAAGGTAGTGCATCTTTCAAGGATCAGCATTTTCAACTGTAAAAGCTTTTGTTCTGTAATCTGGGATATTTCCTAGCAGTCCATATGGAGAAGAAAAGGGACATTGTCTGGTTAGTGGCTTCATTACTAATCTCTCCTGGATGCATTTTAATTCATTTTAATGACTCTGCCTCCTGTCAGACCTTTCATTTGTTAAAGAAGTTTGTTAAAGAGATTAACTGCAAGGGGAATATGAATCTCAAAACACTACGTCCCTTCCCCAACCCCTCCTCCTTTTCCCCCAAGATTAATATTACACCAAAAGGAAGAGAAAAGGTACTTTCTGTGAAACACATTACAAGACTTTTAGGAAGAGAGGGAAGGAGGAGGAGGAGCAATGGAGCGTGCTGGACTCTTTAACCCATGGAGGAGCTGGAAGGTGGCAGTATTGATATGATGCCTTTCCAGCTATATTGTTCCCCATCCATGTGTCTATTGAAACTTTGTGCAAACACAGCTGTTTGTTAGGAATGCAAGCTTAGGGAAACAAACCATCTGCGTCAATTTACTTCTACTTCTGTCTTCTTCTCATGTGGGAGCTTGGAATAACCTGTCTCACCCCTGAAAAACAAATCTACCATGCAGTACATGTACCATAAAAACCTTTAAACTGAAATCCAGGCCTTCAGCCAGCTGAATAAAAGAACTTCTTGGTTTCCCACATCAAATTCTTACTCAGGGGTCTCAAGGCCCTTTGCACAGTGTGGGAAGTGGCAAAGTCAACAGAATCACTATGTGGAACAATGAGTTTATTTTTAAAATTCATGGTCTCAGTAGATGTCCTTTGAGATACATTTCATGGGTTTACTAGAGAGATTCCCTCAACTAGCTCACGGGACTATTTCAGTTCCTCTTGCAGTCTGTAAGACCCAAAAGCAATTTCCTTATATCCCTAAGGACTCTTAATGTCCCCAGGGCTGGATCAGGCTTCAGAAGTTTGTGAGGAGGAAAACAGAAAGAAGTTCCATGGAATAGCAAAGTGGCATATCGTGGTCAAGAACATGGCTTCTTATTCACGTCTCTAAATGCTCCTCTAATGTCCAATTGGTAAATAGTGCAATCTAAGCAGCATGTGTTTTGTGCAGAACACTTACACAAAAGATGCATCACAGCCTCTGTACTTACAGTGTGTATTCTCTATTTTGGCTTTGGAGAGGATTGAATCAGGTCTGCTTGTAGGGGGAAAGTAAGATTATTTTCAGTAAAGAAACATGCAGGATGTTGCCCTTAACAGAATGATCAGCTGAGTTGCCAGAGGATGAAGTAGGATTGCCTAGAGTAGGCTGGTTATTGGGCATAATCTAATACAATCATGATGTTGGTAAAGAGACGAGTGTCATATTGTCATGGATAAGTGGGAGAACCGCTTGTAAGTAATTCTTCCACTCTCTTTGCCATTAGTAGGGGCTCAATTTTAATACTGTGTGCAGTTTTGGTTACTGTTTTTTGGGAAAGATGTAAACCATCTGGAAAGTAACAGGAATGACTGAAGACCTGACTTGGAAAGAAAGATTGAAAGAAGTAGGTTTGTTTAGTCTAGAGAAGAGAAACTGAAGGGATCTATGATGGATGTCTTTGTGCACACACAAAGCTGTAAAGAAAAAGGAATGACCTGTTTTGTCTGTCAATGGAGACAGAGTGAGAGGCAATGGGTTAAAACTGAAGTAAACAACATTAGTAACTTTGGGGAGATGCGTCCATCACATGGGGAGACAACATCCATCAGACCTTGTGGAATCACAAGCCCTAAAAGCTGGAAGAGGAGGTTAGAAATGGTACAGGTATAACCATCCTGCATTGGAGTGACTTTTCCTGATGACTTTTGGAGATCCCTGGCAGCCTTATTTGCTATGATCCTTTGTATTTTCCACGTAGTGAGTCCAGAATGTCTGATTTTCCCACTGCAGTTCTAGCTGTAAAGACTGAACACATCCCTGAAAAAAAAAAGACATGAAGTGATTGTGGATTGATTTGGGATGAAATGGTAAATCATAAAAATCATAAAAAGCCCAACTGAGAAAAAGAAAAATCGCCCCATCTACTGTATTTTCTTGCTGCATTTTAAGTTTCAGGGAAAAAAGCATCCTGCCATCATGCAAGAAAACTCCACACCCTCATAAAACCAACATAATGAGCGGAACATGGTAGCAAATCCTCCAGGTTTTGTTTTATTTTGGAAGGCATTAAAGTGTTGTGCAGAGGGAATGGAAATGTTGCCCGGGTGCCAATTCCACAAGGGTGTGTTTTTGTAGAGCCAGGTATGTCACTCAATGAAAAGCAGTGTTCAGCTCCTGCCATGGTTTGGGGGACAGCCAAAGAGGTCGGAGAGGGGTGGGTGGAAGGAGAAAGGAGTTTGGTACTTTTTGTTGCCAACTTTCTGGTTTTTGTCCAACTTCCCCTACCAAAATGACATCTGAAATGCAAGCTGGCCTTTTTCTGTTATGGAAACCTCAAACTGAGTTTAATAGTAGGGGCATATATTAAAGTGTCCCATAAAGTGTTGTAGAGAATTGTATCATCACTGGAGCACTTTGTGGTGTGGTGCAACCTCTTCAACCTGAAACCTTCCCCACCCTAGAATTTTGGAATGGCCAAAGTGATTTGGACTCATCTTCTACAGGCATTTATTAATTTGTATTACTTCTCTGCTTTATGTCCTATGAAAAGAGTAAGAACCCATTATTCTAGATGGTGCCTGAGCAGAGACTACATCCCCAAAGGCTGTAAGCTGGCATACACAGAAATGGATGAATGAATGATGGTAAGTCAATGGGGAACCCAGATAAAATGTGCCTATGCTCACTCTGGAACAGAAAGATGGACTGGCACCCAGTACCTTCCCACCTTGGTCTGTTTATCACTTGGGCTGAAACAAGCAGGACGTACAGGGTGCCTGCTGCTGTAGTTTGACACAAGTGGCAGTGACCTTAGCTGAGTAAGGCAATGGATGCATCTCTGTGTTTCACTGAGCTTTGCAAATCTCAAGTACTGGGGCACTTTCCCTCTCTCGTGGCACCCATAGGATCTGAGAGCAATTTTCTTACAATACCACTCAATCCCTTTGGAATCTCACTGCTTTCACCCCTATTATGTGCCACAAGACTTTCCCACAAGCGTTTAATCTTTCACTGCCTCAACTGAGAAATCTGTGGAAGCAGAAGGAGCACAAGACAGATGAAAGAAGAAAGAAAACACAGTCGGGAATTGTTCAGCCTTGTTCCAAGTTGCCCTGTCTCCCTACAGCTGAGATTCTTCTGAAATTCACTGGTACTAACTAGCATTCATCACTCCAACCCACAGCAATTTACTGGTGGCGATTTTCTGCTTCCAGCTGGTGACCTCCTGACCTCAGAGGTTAAGACAATTTTTATTCATGCTACTGAACTTGGCATCTGAATTTTAATGTCATGCTTTTTGACTTCCGCCCTCCCCTGCTTTCCTGGTGGAGTCTTAGATCTTGTGGAATCTTTTCAGCACAAATGGAGAAGTAATATGCCACCCCCAAAGCATGACAGCAGAACACAGCAAAAGGATTGCTGCATGGCAGTACAACTCTTGTATGTTTAGGTGAGTGCTGTGTTGCTGGGAGAGAACACTTATTGGCCAGATCAGTTGTCTGATGTCTTAGGTATGGGTCATATTATGTGGAAGTGGCCGTATGTCAACACTCAGCAGACACTAAGAAGAAGTTGCAATAAAAGATGGAAACATCAAGACAACGGGGTATATTTTCAATAAACTCTTTCAGTGAACTCATTCAGCCCTCAGGGAACAATGAACAATGGTGGAAGTTAGTTGGCTGTCATACCGTCATTCAGGCTCTGGGTAGCAAAATCCAAGGAGACTCAGGCACTGAATGAAATGGGATTTAGATGACTAAATATCTTTGCTGACCTGCAACTAGGGGTTTCAGCATTCTGTATCAGGTCAGTGTTCTCCTAAAGTCCTTTGAAAACACAGGGGAAAAGACATCAAAACATTTCAATGATCTTTCTGTGACTCATCTTCAGTTCCACCCTGCCCTTGTCCGTGGTCCATTTTATGTAATGTCCTAACCACAGAAGATAAAGTTAGAAAGAACCTTAGTTCCCACTGAGAAACAGAAGGCTGAATATATTTCCATTTGTTTTTTTAATACCTGTCAGTGAGGCTGGGAATGGCTACCTGCCAGAGTGTCACAGCATACATTATAATCAACATCACACCAAGAGAATACGAAGCTGCTCTTTTGCCACTGCTGTCCTCTGTTTAATGCTGTCATATTTTTTATTAGTTGGTGTCATGCTCTTTTGTGTCCAGAGTTCCTCTTCAGGAATGTAGCAATGTTTCTGGAACTTGGGGCAAAGGTATTGACGCTGTCTCTTTTTATTTGGGTGTAACAAAATATAAAGAATCAGGGTCTTTGACAATCTCCTTTTCCTGAGGTGGCCACACTGCTCACCCCACCTGTCCAGCCACAAGTGACTTTGAAGACCAGCACTTTCTGAATTCGGCACTTATTCATGACAACAAAAAACTGAGCAACAACAGCAACATTTACTAATTTGTTTTTCACACTAAACTAAAGATTCCCTTTCTACATTAAAGCGGAATCTCTGAAGCTGTGAATCTGAAATGAAAACCTCCATCTGTGTCTCCGTGTGTTCCCCTGGCCTCTCTACTCTGCTTCAGGGTAGCTGAATATCAGAACAGATCAGAACTGGCAAAAGAAACAAACGCCTCATTTGCCTATGGTGTTAGGATGGTTATCATCCAAACATTGCCACTACTAATTAAGTCAAGAACAACATAAACAAGCAGACAAACCCATGTCTACTGAGGGAGCAGGGTAAGCTGACCCCGGAGACACCTTCAGTTATTTTATTACTCATTGTGGGTATCCCAGGTTTATTCATTGCCCAAACCAGTTCCGTCACTGTGGACATGTCCGCTGGTCAATCTCAAGGACAGAACCAGGGTCTTTGGGAACTACCAGTTTGTGTTTTCATATGGTGAAGGAAGAGCCAAGCTAGAACTGAGACTGAAGGATGTTCTAGCAATTGACCCTCACAAAGGTTCTTGAATGTCAGCAGTCTGGTCAACATTTCCCCATAACTTCATTCCCTCTTTGTTACATATCTGTCCTCCTTCCAGTGATAGCAGGAATCCTCAAAATTTCCATTTTTTGAAAAACAGCTAGCTTTGCGCATGTTTTGCTACTAACTTCCACCTGGTGCTGTCACTTAAACTAAAGCTAAATGGGTTGTCACGCGCTCAGAGATCAGCATAAATGCCCTGGCATCAAAGGTTCACAGCCACAATGCACCAGGCTGCTTCTGAAAAGATGTGAAGATCAAGTCCTTTGCGACGCAAATGTGGCTGATTCCCTAGCTGGTGTTTTGTTTCTGTCTGGGCTTAGAGAGGAGAGGCTGAGGACAAGAAAGGAAATGTTCTGTGGGAAGATGATCTGGCATTTTTTCTCATTCTCCCCACACACGCATTCCAGAGAGTTATACACCAGATAAGCAGCAAGCACTGTTTGGCTGGATAACTACTATACAAGCATAATGGACCATCTGGGGACTTATAAAGCCTGCAGGATACGAGTCGAGGTTGTGCTGGAAGTAGAGGCTGAGCTGGTATCCTGTGTCTAAATACCAACACAGCTGCTGGAGCAGGAAAGGGGAACCTGCCAAAGGAACAGTGGTAGGGGCTCTTCTTTATGAAGGATATTACTCCTGAGTAATTGAATTTGTTTTGGGTTGTGACTCCTCTGTTTGAGCCCGTGAAATAAGATTCCCCCAACAGAAGGAGCTGTGGGGGGGACAGCAGCAGACTCAAAGGCTCATCATCATCATCATCATCGTCATCATCATAATTTTATTTCTTAAAGAGCCTCTGAAATTTTTTTTCCTGTGTTTGGAGGTGCGTGAACTCAGTATCATATGCTGCCCCTGGAAAGAAGTCAATGTTCTTCAGATGAAGGGAGTCTCAAAAGACAATGTTTTCCCATGGTCTGAGGGGAGCCAGCTTGCTGTCTTTCACTACACACCAGTGTTACAAGGACAGGAATGCTGTGGATACAATTTCTCATGAGCTTTTAACAGGTGAACCAGGCTGAGCAGGAGGGAGGAATCACCCCCGAAAATAAACACATATCCAAGTTTGTGATATTTTATGAACAAGAGATATACTCATAGCTCTGGTGTGGAGGGAGTTTGATCTAAAACAAACAGGGTCTTTAGTCACGTCTGGAGACCTTGTTAAAATTCTTTTCTGCTTGCAAATCCCTCTGACAGAAGGGAAGCACGCTTACCTCCAGTGTGACCCCATGCCGAGGTTTTGCCAAGGCTGAATTTGCCCCTGTGTGACTATTTTCTGAATCCTGAGCATATACTGGCTTTTAAAAGGCCTTTACTCAAAACACCAGACTCTCTACTTTGCTCCAGCTGTTCAGCTTCATGTTGCAGCCCAGCCTCCCTTGATGGCTGCTCTTCACCAATGTCATTCATCCAAGTGCTGAAGCCTAATGCCCTTTCTCAATTAAGTCAGTGCTTACAATGGATCCCAAAAACAGTTGAGGGCTCCATATGGCATGTGCTATGTGAGAACAAGGCAGAGCAAATTCCTGACTTGAAGGAGAGAAAGGAAGGGCTCCAGGGAAATGAAGGGAGGCTCCCAAAATTACCTGAATAGACAAAGATTACTGGCACCCCAATCTGCTGATTCTCAGCCCATACCCTTCTCCTCTAAGTGAACAGCTGTATTAGAGAGAAGTTATTTAACCAGCTAATGCAAACAACTGGCATCACAATAATTAATTTTTTCAAGCATTCTTTTTCTGACTTGGACAAGATGCTTGGTAGATCACATAGACCCTGAAACCACTGGGGTTCAGGTGAAACTACATGACACACCAAATAACCTTCTGCTGTCTTTTGTTCTTCATAAATGTTGAGTGATTTTTTCAGCAGAGACATGTCTCAAGTTCCAGGGAAACCCTCAGCCAAGAGGGGATGAAAAAAAACCCCAACCTGGATCAGTCATCCATCATAACATTTCCAAGTAATATTTTAAAAGTAAACATTGCAGGGCATACATCTTTGCAGACAGATTTCCGAACACCTAATGTGAGAGATCGAGCCATATCCAATGCCAGTGCACTTCAGACAGAGTTTCTGCAGAATGGTTTCAGATGGAGTGCAGAATTTGGTCTCCCTGCCCCACCAAAATTCTTATTGGTTAGGGCTATTGTAAGTTTTTGGAAAGTACTTCAAAAGGCACTTCAGTTAAAGAAATAATTATTATATAAGTTACAGCTGAGCATTTATAGGATAATTGCCTTTCCAGAAGTGTACCTCTAACACACCCTGGCATTGATGTTTTCAATTCTAGGGTGAAGACCAAAACTAAATGAGATCAGCAGGAAATCCATATTCATTTCAAATTCATTTAGCTACCCCAGGATACAAAAATAAGGTCTTACACAGTCAAAGACAGAAAATCATAATAAGAAAAATATGGGTTAGATGAAGGTAAGTGATTTGGTATGTTTGGATGGTATGTTTCCTCCTTTTCAGGAGGAAATCAGTCCAGATTTTGTCTTTATTTGCAACTTCCATGTTCAAATAAAGCTTATAATTCTATATAAATACAATTTAAAAAGCTTCTACAATCCATTTGGGTCAAGTACCACAAGTAAAAGAGAAATTACTCAAAAGGTGGAAAAATTAGAGTGCATCATACAAAATTAAAAGGCAAGTATACAACAAACAACAGAAGATATAACAACAGAAGAGAAGGAATTTCTGCGGAATTCCTTGCTGCTTGATGCTCTGTGCTGAGGATTTTTCTTCCAGTAATCTCTTCAACTGTGTTCACAAGCGCAAAATGTCAGTGGCCTGAAGTTGTGTTCTGAGAAGGTATTAGTACCTGCTTGCTGTCTTCTTGTGACTCTTCCTTGGGCTTCTTCATTGCTCATGGCCTGCTAGTGAGTGGCCCACAGCTGGCACTGGACAGTTCCAGACATTCCCACAAATGCTCTACAAAGAAAAAGAATATCTAAGGCTTTGTACTTGGTGCTATCCTCAACCCTGTTGTCCTCACCCCAACTCTGGGTCCTCTTGGTTACATTTTCCTTTCTTCAAAGTGGTTGCAAGAGAACAGGTTCAACAGAGAACCACCAAATGGAGCCACATTGGCCAGCACACCAATAACTACTTCTCTCCAATGCAATGGAGGTCAAGAACATGATCTTAACACCTATTAGCAGTACATGGTGGGAAGAAGGTGTCAGTCCTTTACACTGGTCCCAAGATAGCCATATACTGTGAAGAATTCAAGATTTCAGGGTGTGTGGAAAAGATGGTCCCGAATGGTGCTAGGTGAGTGCTGTTGTCACAGGATCTCTATAATCTTATTAAAACAGAATGTCTTTGTGCACCCAGAGTATTCTCAGACCAAAACACTGTTTAAATCTTTTACATGGTGAAAGGGAACAAGGGCTTTGCTTGGAGGTTTTGTTTGGAAGGCGTCCCTTTAACCAAACACCAGGGACTGGTGTGTTCCTGGTAAGGCAAAGTTTTCCCTTGGCGACCTCATTTTGTGCCAGAGAGATTGCAGGCAGGGGATTATGAGAGTTTGTGGAGGATGAGGCAGAGAAGGCAGAGTAATCGCTGTTACGCAGATGGGGAAAAGATCTTGTCTCCAGATGGATTCCCCAGAGAATCAGATAAGCCATTTAACGTACTCATTGGCTCCCCATCCATTTAAATTGCTTTGCAGCTGGGTAATTCTCCCAAGGACTCTGGAAAGACAAAGTATGGGGATAGGTCAATGCCATGAGTTCAACAAGGGTGGAAGATTTGCTCCTGACACATGGCTAGGGCTTGCTCCTAGAAAGAAATGCAAGGACTGAATAATGTCTTTTTAGGCAGGAGAGAGCATAGGGGTGGTGTTGCCTGCTCAGAAATAGTACAAAAGTTTAGGAGTGTTTCTTAGACCCTGGTCTGCAAGCAGGTGGTGAAATAACCTCTTAACTCAAGTTGTAGGGGAATCTGGTGTTTTGAGATGGAGATAGGCTGAATAACAGCTACAAAGACTTCTTTCTGGGCAGTAGGTTTCACACATCAATAGCAGCATAGAATCATAGGAGAGTTTTGATTGGAAGAGTCCTTTAAGATCATCAAATCCAACTGTTAACCCAGCAATGCCAAGTCACCACTAAACCACGTCCCTCAGCACCACATCTATACATCTTTTAAATATGTCCAGGGATGGTGACTCCATCACCTCCCTGGGCAGCCCATTCCAGTGCTTGACAACTTTTACAGTGAAGAAATTTTTCCTAATATCCAACCTAAGACTCCCCTGGTGCAACTCGAGGCTATCTCCTCTTGTCCTGTTGCTTGTTACTTGGAAGAAGAGGCTGATCCTCACCTTGCTACATCCTCCTCTCTGGTAGTTGTAGAGAGCAATAATATCTCCCCTCAGCCTCTTTTTCTCAGGGCTGAGCAGCCCCAGTTCCCTCAGCCGCTCTAGACCCTTCATCAGCTTTGTTGCCCTTCTTTGGACAGACTCCAGCACCACAACGTCCTTGTAGTGAGGAGCCCAAAACTGAATCCGGTATTGGAGGTGCAGCCCCATCAATGTTGAGTACAGAGGTACAATCACCTCCTTAGTTCCACTGGCCACACTATTTTTGACACCAGCCAGGATGCTATCAGCCTTCTTGGCCACCTGGGCACACTGCTGGCTCATATTCAGCTGGCTGTAGACTAGCACCCCCAGATCCTTTTCAGTCATGCAGCTTTTCAGCCACTCTTCCCCAAGCCTGGAGTGCTGCAGGACATTGCTGTGACTCAAGTGCAGGATCTGGCACTTGGCCTTGTTGAACCTCATACTATTGGCCTCAGCCATTGATCCAGCCTGGACAGATCCCTCTGTAGAGTCTCCCTACCCTCAAGCAGATAAAAATTCCCAACTAACTCGGTGTTGCCTGAAGACTTACTGTGGGTGCATCTGATCCCCTCATCTAGATCACTGATAAAGATACTGAACAGAACTGGCCCCAGTACTGAGACCTGGGGAGCACCACTTGTGACTGGCCTCCAACAAGATTTAACTCCATTCACAACTCTTTGAGCCCAGCCATCCAGACAGTTTTTTAACCCAGCAAAGAGTACGCCTATCCAAACCATGAAGAGACAGTTTCTCCAGAAAAATGCTGTGAGAAAAGGTGTCAAAAGCTTTAATAAATTCTATGCAGAGAACATCCACAGACATCCCCTCCCTCAGACTCAGAGCCAGAGGAGTTCTTCCATGATCTCACTTTTAGGTGGAAATCCTGTGAGGAAGAGCGAGATTTGACAAAAAAACATGAAGGAAGCAGGCAGGTACAGTTGTGCCCTGGACCTGGCGCCTGCACACTGTTACTGTGTCCACTGCAGGTACTACAGGTACAGTGGGAAAAATGTTACAGAAGAGACAGCATCATAAGCAGGTACCTACATTTAAGAATGCTCTTTAGTTCCTGTAGTCAACAAGCAAAGTATTATTTGGGAGCAGGAAGCCTGAGAAAACTTGAAGACTCCAAAGTTTAGGATCAGTAAGTGGCTGTTTAGACTAAGCAAGCAAAGGAAAGATGGACTGATAAACAACCCATCAGAGTGGAAGCTGACAGCTTTGTGTTCTGTTTTCTGTCCCCGTGAATCACATCAACACACTGACATGATGTTTCCTCTCATTTTGAATATGGGAGCACAAAGGGCTGTGCAGGTCAAAGCCATTGTTCTACTGGATGTCGCATTTGCTAATGTCATGATGGGAGCTTAATAACATCATGTTGATTTCCCCCTGACTCATTCACTTCTCTTTTAGCCTTTCTGCAGTCTTGAAAAAAGAAACATAAAAAATTCTGCTTCTTATGCATGAACAATCACTTTCAAACGCCAGATCTCAGTCCAGAGCCTCCTGGAAAGGAGTCAAGCTCTAAGGAGTTTGTTTTCGTATATTTTCTCTTATCAGCCCCATCACAGATCGGGGTTTGTGGTTTTACAGCTGATGGCAGGTTGCCTGCATATCTCAGGGCTGAAATGCAGAAATAAGCCAAGCATGAAGACAGTATCAGCTTGACGCTACATGCCTTTCTAGGTCTATTAGATAAGAGATACTGTTTGTACAGGACAAACCTGTTACCTCAAGAAAACAAAGCTGCTTTTAACTGTGGCTTGCTTTAACTTTCATCTTAAACAAATCTGCAAAGTATATGAGCGAAAGAAATGGACAGCCAGATCACCAGCTCTGTACCACTGACCCCAGTGTGGCAGGAACAAGATGAAAATATTGTCTAGGGCTGAGCCACTCTGTAGATGACCACAACATGTGTCATCTGAGGGACTCACTACCAGCCTGGGGAAGACCAGCCTTCATTTGCTCTTAAGCTGAAAGACCCTTTAACTGTGAAGCATTTCCAGAGTGTGGTCTTGATGCCGTACACAGTATGTGTGTGGGATACTCTGGGACACTCTGTATGAGGTGTACACACAAGGGTCCTTGTTCCATGATGGTCCATCCTGAGAACACTGTGGCTCCCTTCTGGCTCACATGCTTGGTTTTCTTCCCATGGAAATGATGGCACTGGAGTTACAGTGAGGACTAACGCACACACAAATCTCTCTCTAAACCACATGGTCCAGATTTGTCTGGGCATGCTTTTGCATGCCCCAATTTAAATATAGCCTGAATACACTTCTGCTCTAAACCACCCTTTCAGAAAATCTCTCTCTCCCCCTTGAATCATTCACTCTAGACAACATGGAGACTTCCAAAATGTAATACAAGCCTTTTTGTGCAGTCAGTGTCCCTACATCGTACCTGTTTGGTAAACCTCATTTTTTTCTGTATCACAGTTAACTGTTTTAGGAGCCATCACATCCCACTAAACAACAGGAAGTTTTCTTACCCCAGGTGAGCCCAATTCTACAGGAAAAATTAGATTCTATGTTCTTTTGCATGTCTCCACCCCTATACAAGAAATATCAGCTCTGATGCTGTAAATACAGACACTGTATAGTCAGGGGAAAGGTAGTTTGTAACCAGTCATAAAACTTTCTGCTGAAAGGTGATTTTACTAGACTGGTGCTTGCTAGGCTCAGATTGATTTCCTAACTACCCCATCATCTCCTTCCATTCTTAAACCCTAATTGTATATGTGCTGCTTCAGTTGCAAAAGCATAGCAAGAGCCTTCTGCTAAAATGTATTGGGGTCAGTTCTCTTTCTTAGAGTTTTGCAGCTAATCTGGATACAATCTCATATTTTTATTTATCATCAGAAAATTCTGACATGAGCTTAAAAAACCTTACCCAATGCACTCTTATACCACATAAAAACCATCTGCAGAGAGAGATAAACATTATAGATTAAGACCAACTGATACGAACAAAAGCTCTTGGAAGACAAGTCAAGAGATTTGGCAAAACAGGCAATGAGTTAAAGCACAACACATTCAGCTCTGAATCTCTTGACCTGATGTGGAGTGTTGCAGTTGGATGCTGAACGTCTGAACTGACACGAGGCAAGAATGTGGGCACTACACTTGATCCCGAATTTGGCTTATAATGTGTAAAGTGTCTTAAGAGTTTAAACTCTTAAGTTGGCACAACTGGTGTGCTAAGAGCTGAGATCCTCGATCAGAGTTAAGGTGGTTTAAGAATTTAGTGTCTTAAAAGCAGTGTGAGCTGCTAAACTGCTTTTAAGATTTAAGAGGACTTAATTCTTTAAACCAGTTTAATATCTTAAAGTGGCTGAGCCACTTTTGCTGGCTTAAAAAGTTAGCAGCATTGAGACTACGTGACATTAGAGGGACACTGTTGTGCAGAGGATCGGATCAGACCAGTGCAGTGCGGCCTTCTTGCTTCCCAGTCTCTGAATCTGCTGTATGCTTTTCAAGGTCATTGCTCAAACAATTCCAAGCAGTTGGCAAATAGAGACTGGGACTGTTTGCCAGTCAAATCTAGTTCAAGTATTCTTTGAGTCAATATCCAGCCATTGTGTTACTTATTTGTTCTTCTAATCTTCCAAATCCCCCATAAAACCTATATATTTTTGCTTTGCCCTCCTCCTCTTACATTTCAATGACAGCATGTCTGCTATTTCTGGAGCTCCTTGAAAACCCATGCCAACTGTTCTATTGATGCCAGGTTTGTCTCCCTCCCTTATGCCTTACTGTAGGAGATATTGCCCTTTTTCACTTGCCTTTGTACTCTGGGAACATGATCCCATCTTTAGGATCCAGTACCTGATAATAAAAGAGTGATGAGTATGGGGTGGACAAACAGGGGTATCTGAAAGTCTCTTTCAGAGCTTTTCTCCCTGTGTCTGTCTGACAGGTCATTGTACATGCCTTCTGCTGGAATCAGGGTGACATAGGGAACTCCTGGTCCATTTGAACATGAGGTTGTCTCCCATGATGATTGACACCAATATGTCAGAAGGGAGGCCATGCAATTCAAAGCAGAGAGCTGTTGGATGGTCTGTCCAGCCCTTTCCTCCATCTGTACTGGCAAAATTCCCAGCTGCTAAGAACTAGGCAGTGGCTTAAAACTTCAGTTCTTGGCATACCAGTCTTCCTGTGGCAATGAGTCCTACTGTCCCATGAAAACAAAATATTAATTTCTTTTCATTAAGATGGAATTTGCCACTTTTCTGCTTCCCTGTCTGAGACTTCCCTTATTGTCAGAAAGGGAGACAGACTGTCTCTTTTATATTTGTCCCTACATTTTAAAAGTATTACTTTAGTTCATCTCCTCTTTGTGATAATCAGGCCTAGTCTCTTAACTTTTATTTTGTGTGACCTCTGTGAGACCCAGGTGTTCTCAGCACTTTTGAACCAGACACAGAAATAGGGGCCTCAAGCTGGGTACCTTGTATTGGAAATTTACTCCACAACTCTACTGTCCAGAAGATCTTCTGACTGTAATATAATTATATATATCATCAAATTTATACTTCAGAAAACTTTTAGTTTCTCTGTCCTGGTACCTGAAGTAGATGCATGCAGCCAACAATGCATACATCTATGTAGGTAGATGCATACCTCCTAATAATATGGGATAATTTGCACTTCAGCCACCTGAAGTTGGATGCCACCTTTTTAAGCAAGTGGTGTTTCATTTTCTCTGGATAACTCCAAGGAGGATGAATTGCTTACTGAGGTGCTCAGCTTTGGCTAGAAGCCTGATTTTTAGTTGCTAAATTGAAGGAGAAGAAACATATCCTATACGCACTCTGGCTGGATATGATCTGGATATGACTGGACCTTCTGCTGGCCAGGTCTGTGATATGTCCTAGTTCAGCAGGTGAGTTGTTTGGCATGATACTTAAGGCTGTATGAAACACTGTAAGCACCTATACATGGGCATCTGGTACAAAGCTTTACCTGAGCCAAGAGTGAGAAGAAAAAAATTGATAAAATAGTTATGTGTCTTTGATACTTGTTGCTTAATTATCACTGGGGGCTGTTTATCAGATCTGGAGAAAGGCAGAATAGGCTGTTGGGATCAGTCAACTGTGTATCCTCTCAATGTCCCAAGCTATGGTCATGGTCCCTGAATCCATTGTCACATGCTTTCCTCTGCCCTGAACACCCTAACAAATTGTCCAAATTGTAACTCTCTAAAGAACTGCCAACCACCGGATCTTCTTTCAGGGAAAACAAAACAAACTCTGGCTTTTTTGTTTTATTATAATCAGAGGCTCCCTTTTTAATCATTCCAGTTTCTAGTCACATGGAACATGAACTATCTAAGAGAGCTTGAGGAGAGAGGGAGCATGAGAGAAAGGAGGGGAGCTTAGACAAAAAGTTTTCTGGCTAAGGACAGGAAAGCTCCAAAGCCAGGCAGTGGAACAGGGATCTTTCACCTTGAGGTCAGGGTTTCAAATGCATCCATCAGTTAGTGTCTTTGAGAGGTGTTTCCCTTAGACTGAGGACAATGTGGGATGGATGACACCTGCCCTTATACTCCATCTGAGTCCAGTCTCTACAGCTTGGTCCAATCACCTATACTGATATCCTGGAATGCTTTCCTCCATATTTCCACAATATAAAGAATTCTTTCCCTCATTCTCATGCATGATCAAATCCTGGGTCAAAACCTGGCTTCATACCAGTCAGCTTTTCTGGAATGCCCCTGGAATTTCACACATTCCTCTTAAAGGCTGAGCAGGGTTTTCAACTATGATGGTCTTAAAAGTTTCTAAGAATGGAAGATCCTCTCCAGAACTTGCTGAACATGTATGAGAGACAAGTCTGGGGTAGCTACTGGTCCTCTGTAGCATGACCTTTATAAAGAACGGGATCTGATGAAAACATTATTATGTCCACTTAGTGCAAGAGAACAGAAAAAGCAGAAAGAACAAATTTTGATGGGTTTTTTTCTACTTAAAAATCACTGTCTTCTGTATGTGGCTATATTCTTAAAACCTCCCTTGTTGTAGCATTCACCTTGAGCTTGGTAACTTCTTTCCCTACAACGGTTCCCTGGAGCTGAAAGATAACTCTGATTTCCTTCAACAGGGTCCCAAACCCATGCAAATCACTATGTGAAGCCACAGACTTCTACCACATCAGCACAGGATCTCACTTGAACAATGCCTCAGGTCTCTTCTCTGTGTGCCAAGGAGCTCACACTTACCCATATATAGCAGCTACCAGGAAGGCTTTATACATAGTTTCTCTCTTTACAGCTTCTCATTTGGCCTCTGTGCCTAAGAAATGGTTGTGAAGTTTTCTCATGTCTGATCAGCCATGCTGGTGTGCAGGTAAAATCCATCTGTGACTTGTTAGGGACAGAGGCATTACCTGTGGATTCTTGAGCCCTTCCCTCTGTTAACATGTTCAAAAATCTCTTTCTGTCCATACATGTGGAGAACAACTTTGCTCCAGCATTGAAGAAGTCACAAAGCCAGGACACTAGGACACCAGGGCAGTTATGGTTACTTCCCAGAAGACCTTTCAGGCTGATGATCTGGAAGACTTCTCTGTCAACAGTTTATCTGGCCCTGTGCTTAACATGGGATATAATATTTCATATTTATTTGGGCCAGGACCAGGGATGTCATCCCATGGTAGTAAATCCACCCTGTCCCTTGGGGTGCAAGCTCTCCCTGTACTGCATTACTCTTCCGTGCAGAAACATGCTACATATTTCCTTTGTGGGCTTTGCTGATTTCCAAATTGCAGCCTGTGGAGTCTCTTGTGCCTCTGGCTGCTAGATCAAAGATCCATTTTATATCAGAGTTTTTCACTCCATAAGTCCCCTAATCACTTATTAACCTGTTAGCCCATATGCCATCTTTCCTTTCCTCTCTTGCTGGTAAGAATGCTTGCCAGGCTATAAATCTTTCTGGCAGCTCTTCTTTGAGCTTTCTACAGAGGTTTTCTTTTTAAAGGGCCAGCTCCAGGACCAGGCACAGGATTTTATTCTCATGTGTTTTTCAGAGGTCAGTTTCACAAACTCATTTGTAAATACATCTCTCTTCTATTTATTTCTGCCAGTTCTGGGTGACAAAAGGGAGAGAGTGAAGGAACATCAAAGTATGATATTGTTTCTTTTACCTATGTGATTCTAACATGAAGGAATCTTCAGTGGTTTTCTGGGGACCACCCAGTGGCTGTCAGTGTAACAGCAAGTGGCAATTATTTTATGATACTTTATGATACTTGACAGCAAAAGTCCACCAAAAAAAGTGGTTTTTTTAATAGAATCTGCATCAGTCCCACCTATTTCTCCCATCCTGGTCAAAAGAAAGGTTGCTACATCATCCCCTCCCTCCCACATTCACATGACATGACCATGCTGAGCAAGGCAGGATTGAAATGCCACCCTTCCAGTTCCCCAGCTGTGGTTTTCCTCATGGGACACCTTTTTTAGTCCCCATGAACTGGGGAAAGGTTCCACTGATGTCTGTGCTTGGATGTACCATACCCTGGTCAGAGATGCACTTGACAAACCTCTGTGTGGGCACGTGCCCACTTCTGCTCTGGAGATTGCCATGAGGCCACCTCTGTCTCCTCTAGTCTCTGGGCAAAGAGTCACTTCACCCACCAGCCTCTTTTAAAAGAGGATGTTAAAAATTCCCAGCGAGCTCATAAGGTCAGGCTAAGCTGAGGACAGCAGTCAAGTCTCACACATGTCACGGAGGAGATTGTTTGGTTTAGAATTTATTTTTTTTTTTACTTAAAAAGAGACTTGGAACTGTTTCTAGTAGTCTCCATTACTCTCTCTCTCTCTCTCATATGTATACATATCTATATGTATATATATGTATTTGAAAAATGCAACCCACAACTTTTGGTTTAAATTTGATCTGACAATATCCCTTTAACATGAAACTCTAAAGCCGTAATTGATACCCCAGTTGGACATTATCACAGATTATTTCCTGTCTGTGTTTTGACTGTCCTGGTCGAACAGCTTCCAAACCTAACACAGAGTCAATGAAGAGAAACAACCCTCAACTACTATTATTCCTGTTACTCATTCTACCAAAATAATAAAAATAATAAAACCACAGCCTGCCTTGAACAGTAAAGATCTCTTAAAAGCCCTTCCTAAGCCGAGACTTGATGTATCTTGCATATCTTAGGGAAAAAAATAAAGTTGGTAAGTTGGAGGGAGAAATTACCAGCGATGTTCCTTGGCTGGGTTTGTGTCCACACGGCTCATAAAGCGCTGCCTTGGGCTCAGATGTGAGCACTGGGAACTCCCTGTCCCACCCAGGGCCGACCACCCAGCTGCCATGTGCCGCGGCACAGCCGGCGCCCCGGCAGGCAGGAGGCCACATGCGAGCGGCTGTCTGTGCAGCCCCGTGGTCTGCCCCGGCGACAGCAAACCTGGTCTTCAGGGGGCCTGGGCAGGGACTTGCCAAGGAGAGTTATGGACTTCCCCTCACGCCTCTCAACGTGGGTAAACGTGGTGGGTAATGCTCAAGGTACAAACCCCGGCAAATACGAGACTGCCACAGCGTCAAAACTGAGCTAGGTGATATTTTTCATCTAATGTTTTTTATACCAGGAGAAAAAAAAGAGAAAATAAAATCCCCGCCTGATTTAGTAGTACCAAGACGTTTTATGAATTCATGCCTTTTCCCCTGAGCAGTTAATTTAGGCAGGGAAAAAGCACCCAATAATAACACCAAAGCCCCTTCCCATCCAATGGTTTCATTTCAATAGGTTGGAAAAATAAAACTTTTCCATTATTTGCCTTGGAAATAGGTCTTCATTTAAAAATAAATTAGTTAATTTACCTTTCTGTATTTTTACATGTGTTTAAGGATGGCTGACACTGAATTTAAAATGGCAGTATAAAAATGCCTATTTAGTTTCATTGTCATTTGGTAAAAGTCTTCATAAAAAGTCATTTAAACAGTTGGGAAACTCTCTCTCCCTCCTTGTTTTGTTTTGTTTTATAAATCTAAAAAAATGCCAGGAAAGCAGAAACAGGAAAATCAAACACAATCTAAATCACCTCACCTACTGTGGAGCCTGTCTGTGATTCTTTTCAGTGGGATCTCTGAGTGATGTGGTTTTCCCTAGCTCCCTGTGATGCATTTGACCCCTCAGCTGGGGACCAGCCCCCTCCTATCACCTGGGCATGAGTGTGTTAGTCAAATGGCTCAAGAGCTTCACACAGCTGTTCCTGATCCTAGTGCTGCTCAAAAGACAAAGCACAAGAAATTAGAATCATGGATACACGGAACATGGATACAAAATTGACCAGTTTTGTAGGTTTTACCCCAGCAACTTCACAGAGTAATTCTTATTTTCAAGAGACATGTAAATGCTAATGATTTCCAGTGAGATATTCAACTTTTTTTCTCTCTTCAGCTTCAGACTTAGGTTTCTAAACTACTTGCAGACTGTCTTGAGAATCTTGTTTAGCTGCAGTATGGAGGCCCAGATTTTGCTCCATAAAGAGCATCTCTCTGGATCAGGAGAACAAAATGCTGTAAACTGAATGGATTTTTTTGGCTCAATGTGTTTAGGTGGAAGGGGTAGGGGGTGCTCCACTCTGATACTGCTCAGATGCTTGTCTGGGATTTCAACAATCTGGCAAAGGTTATCAACTACCTGAAAATGGAGCAGATTTTAGTCTAAGGGATCTGAAGGCACACCCAAATAATCATTAAATGGATTTTGTACATTTCCGCTCATGCTCTACCAAGCCAACACCAGACCATTCAGGTGAGGAACTCCTAGCCACTATTTCATACAGTAATTTTGGCTGCTGCCTGATAGGTTGGGTTCATCTCCCTTTCTCTCAGGAACCGAGTGATAGTCAATTTTATTCTGAGGGCATAAAACTGAAAGGCCACATTCACATCTGGTAAAATGCCAATGTAGTGATGTTGTAGCTGGTAAAATTGGGCCCCAAGAACTTAAAAGTGGGAAAAGCTCTCAGAGATTGTTGATCTCATAATCCCTCATGGGAACAATCAGTGGTGACCAAGCAGGAGGAACCTCAGGGCAGTAGAATGAAAGGGAAAAATGCTTTCTGCTCTCATTTTCTGCAGTGAGGGAGGGCAGTTGGGGAAAATTAAATAAAATAAACAGGCGTCGCACGAGGTACAGTAAGAAGAGGGTTGAAAGAAGGTAAGATGGATAATTAAGCAATAAGACACGACAGGCTGTGCATTTCTGGGCGATTATTGCATGCCTGCTATGATGTTCTTTAGAAGCAAACTTTTGCTGCAGAAGAACTAGAATCACCCCCCAGGGACAGGCTGGCAGGAGGGTCTAATTGCTGTTATTACAAAATTAATTTTGAAATTAAAATAATAATAATAGGAAGAAAAAGGGACAACCTCCCTCTGCACCATGTTGTTTGTTAGAACGTGTTATGGGAAAAGGCATGACATCACCCACATTTGGTCATTGGAGGGAGGGCAGTGACATCACTGCCAGCCAATCCCCAGCTTCATCCTGGTGGTGTGCTGGCTTTTGCATGGCTTTTCTTTCTCTCTTTCTCATTCCTTGGCCTAGGTTGCCTGCCTGCAGGTCAATGTGCACAACTAACTTCTCCTTGTGTCAAGAACTGCCATCTTTTATCTCTTTCTGAAACATTCTACTCTTGCTCCTTGCCTTATTCTCTGTCCCCTTTCTGGTAAAAAAATATAAATTGCAACTGTTTGAGATATGGAAAGTAAGGCACACCATGCCTGTGGTCCAGAAGCATGGTATTTCTCTGGGATTTCCTCTACAAAGATTGTTTTTTTCCTCTACTCTTCCACCCTCCAGCTCTTACCTACCCACATCCTTCAGTGAATCTGTAAGTAACTGGGGTTCCATACTGCCTCTGCATTGAATAGGAAGGAAGATAATATACCAGAAGGGAAGGGTTTCTTTTCTTTGACTGTGTAGCAGTGGATGACAACAGAACAGTGATTCATGTAGGTACTTTTAAAGTTTTCAGGGAGTTTCATCAGCACTGATTGGCAATTTTTTAGTGCACAGAAATTCTCTGTTTAAATTAGTTTGGTTGGGAAACATTCTGTATGAAACTGTTCCTAATTTTGGAACCAAAAATCCTATTCCTGTGTTTTGGGACCAAAAGCCTTTGGGAATCTTCATTCTAAAGAAATTCAGTAATGCCATTTAAAAAAAAAATAAAAAATTCCATTTTTCAAAGGAAAAGAGATTCTGAGATTTCCCTGGGAATGGAGGGAATAGAATATTTTTTTTTTTTTTTTTTTTTTGGTAGTTCCAGGTGGTATTAGTTTATTCACAAGTAATCTGCTGGCCCAACAAAGGTCAGATAATCACTCAAGAACATCTAGTTGCCATAGCTATAAGTATTTGAGTAGCTCTAGATTTAGAGTTTTTACATGCCTTGAATTTTCCCCTAAAGGCACAAATGGTTCAGGCAAAGCAAATAGAGTCTCAAACCGGTCTCCAGCCTCCACTGTCATTCATCCCAGCTGAGACTCCTATATCTATTGGGAAGCTCCGTGTCATTATTTGCTGAGTGCTGATAATGTCAGGACTCTGCTCTGGATAGCTGCTGCACAAAACAGGAGACAAGCTAAGACTAGATGAAACAGAGGTCAGCAGGAAAAGAAGATGCACAGAGAAGTGAAACAGCATACTCATGTTCACACCAGAAATAGTAGCAAGATCAGGGTTGGATTTCAGGACTTCTGAAACTCAACCCAGAAGTATTAGGGGATATTTTGTTTTGTTGTCAGGGAACATGGGGGAGGACAAATTCAGCTCACCCCTCTCCCCAAAATCAATCATGTTCATGTAGGTTATATTTAGCAAATTGAGAATTTGGTCAATAGAACTGTGTTCTCAAAAATGAGTCTTTGCTCTATCAAAAAAGCTAAAACCCACCCCTCTCCCCCCCCAATAATTTAAGCTCTATAGCTTCATTGTACTTGCTACTTTAGGATTTGAGATGTTTTTCACATGCCACTGCATATTACCAACATCTTATCAAAGGGATGAACCTGTGACCTTTAACATCAAAGCCTGGGCTCCATCATTAGAATTAAGGAATGACTTGCAATACTCGTCATCCTTAGGTCACTTAACTGGTGTAATGGGAACATGACATTATGTAGATGTTATATATACGCACCTACACATATATATACTGCTGTAGAAAGAGGGAAAAGTGCATCTCAGGAGAGAAAGAGTTAAATGAACCACTAGTAGGTGAATGCAAAGTTGCTTATGCAGACACTTTCTTGTAAAGATCTGGTCTCTGTCTATGCAGTAAGTACATGCAGAGACTCGCTGTATCCAAGTTGACAGCTCTGGCATTATACATCTGCGGGGAAAGGTTAAACAGCATCATGGCACCACTTGGAAAGACTTAATAGATGGAACTGTACCTTCTTAGCCTCCTACATTTTCGAAGGTAAACTGAAGTGGGAAATTCCACAGGGCTGATAAACAAATTTCTACCTCATGGACAGTGTTAACCCATCATGTCAAAAGGCTGGGAGTGGGGACTGATACTCCCAGTTTGAAGGGAGAAAAGAAAAACAGGCAACATGTATCAAACAAGGTGATCCTCTTCTTCCTTTTCTGTGGCCATGAAGAAGTTCCCTTGACTCTCTCCACACACGCTATTCGCAAGGAATCAAAAGCAGCATCCCCAGAGGAAATAAAAATCAAGAGACAGGGCTGGATCAAGGAAAAGAGCAGAGGGAAAGTTTTCTAAACACTGATTGGGATAATCAGAGAAATGAGTGCAGACAGATTATATTTGTCATCCTCTGCTGAACACAGCTTAACAGATACTGAATGCAAAGAGTTTCATTCTAGTGGGACAGGATCACCCACCCACTGAAAAATTTACTTTCCACTTTGTAGGGTCAGTTTGCTGCTCTATCGTAGACTTGCTGTGCCATGTGACCCTGTGCATCTGCCAAGGCCAGTGCTGGATGGTGGATAACTGGGCTTCAACATGCTCAACTCATGACCAGAGTCTTTTTCTCGGTCATTGGCCTCTACCTCAACATGACTAACCTCACTTGGGCTCTTTAGAAAGCTCAGAATTTTTGGATTATGCATGTTTTTAGGGAGGCTTGAAGGTTTACAATGTGGTAGGGCAGATGAGTCTGGATTTGGAAGGTTTCAGATCTCCTGGATCTGCAGGGGTAACAGTTCACCAGCTGCCTCAGCAAGAAGATCCTGCTCAGTGCTGTGAAGGATGAAGCTTAATAAGGTGCTGCATTGGAGGATAATGAAATAGATGAGTGGGGAGGCTATTCCACAGAGAAGAGCAGAGTGGTAGACAGTGTGGATTTGAATATTTATGTCCAAATACTATTTTTATTTCCATTGTCTTCTGTTGTGAAATTATGGTTTCACTGCATCTCAGAGCAAACTAATCAAGCTCAAGTATCTAAGTTCCATGTATAAAGGTATACAGTTCTTTCTTTCTTTTCCTAGCACCCTTGCCTTTGGGCAGCTGGACAGGGCAATGAAAACACTCAGAGACTGAAGTCCTAAGGGTGCCCACTGGAGGCTCCCTTAACCATTTGTGGTGTTCATGTAGCAGATGCCAAACAGATTTTCTCCATTAGATCACCTGGCGGATGCGTCTCTACTCATCAGGGAAGGTAGGGCAGATAAAAAACAGAATAGAGTCCCAAACTCAGTTCATTGAATAGGTGCTGGAGATGAGATACTGTGATTCAGTTGTACCTGGGCTCTGCACACAGGCAACATGGACAGAGTGCCTGGTGCTATTCCTTGTGCTTTGGGCATCATGGTGCCAGCAGGCTGTGTCTGAGAGGCAGGACAAGAGATTAGGCAAATATTACAGGAGAGGACTGTGGGCTTGTCTTTTCACAGAAACCTGGCAAAAGACCTAAAGTCAGAGACATCTCCTCTGGTCAGGCTTATTAGCACCTCAGAGCAGTCTTTCCCTCCAGAAGTTCTGTGTGAGAAAAATCATACAAACATCTGCAAATCAATCAATTAGTCTATGTCTCATTTCAATTCCCATAAAACAATTAGTTCTTGAAAGCAGCTTTTGCTTCCACCCCCCCCCCCCCCCCCACTTTTTTAGCTTCTCTTGCTGTCACTTGCATCTTAACTGAGATGTTCTCCCTACTCCCTTTTTTTCTACACTTCTATAATTTTTTTTCATATGATTTTCTTCTTTTCTCACTCTTGAGGATGGAAATATACTTATTAAATTTTTACCAGGGTGAAAAATATTAAAAAGAAGTCCCCAAGATGCTGGAATTTTAATCCACCAAAAAGACAACCAAAAGCAGGAAGCATCCGAACCTCCCTGAACCCCTCCTGACCTACCCCCACCCTGTCAAATGTTTCTCCCTATTTTCAGGTCAACCATGTATTTGGGAGCTTCCAAGCAACAAATTTTCATTTTACTCATTCAAGTAAATTTTCATTTTACTCATTCAAGTAAATTTTCTTTGCAAGCTTTCTGTGTAGCCTGAAGCATACAGCTATTTTTGAATCTTTCTATCTTTCTGAGGGCGAGGCAGAGTCAAGTTACCTTGTCATCAAATTCTCATTTTGGCACGAAGGGTGGTGGGGGTGAAGAAACAGAGGACTTTATAGCAATAATCACTAACCAAAACACTTCAGAGTGCCTGAACTTGTTACTGCGTCTCTTCAGTTCTTCAACAATATGTCAAGCAGAAAGAAAACAGCTTAATTTTTCACAAGCCTGGTTGCTTTCTGAAGTTAACAACAACACGGCAACTTGTTTGAACTAGTGAACGGAGGGAACATGCTATTAATACCAGAGTCACAGTGTCCCATTCCCCACAACCCACCAGATGTCTGAATTTAAACTGTCACCTCACGTATCACATCAGTTTCTATGGGCAAAATCTTGGTCTGTGTTCCAAATGCCCTAGAGGCACTGAGCTGTTCTTGCAAGGTCTTTGATATGGTCTGTTAGTAATATGGTGGTAAAAAGCCATGTGTATTTATGCTGCATTGTTATTAATATAGCTCCTGTTCCCATCATTGTTTTGCTATTATTTATGCATTATTTCCTCTCAGGCCACTAGATTGCACTGAGGACTGATATATCATCCAAATCCTTTCACCTCTCTATCAGCCCAATTTGGTATCCTGCCGGCTCCCTCGCTGGTAGATTGGCGGCATAGCTATGTGTTCACATCAAACACCCAAGTTTCTCAGAAAAGAGAGATTCTGGGAAAACTCTGAAGGAAACCAAAATAAATCCATTCCCCCTGGAATTTGGTTGTGTCAATTTTTGAAAGTCTTGCCTTCCATATCCTCCAAAAAAAGATTCAAAACCCCAAAGTGATTAGGCCAAAACTTTTTTTGGTCTTCATCAAAAAGTCAAAATTCCTGTGGAAAGAAGACACTTTTCAAGAAAATGTACATTTAATCAAAACTCCTGTTTCCCAGCAAAGCTAGTGTTGACTACAGCTGTGCCAAAGCTGAGAGAGACTGCTGGGCAATGCCACCTCCTTCTGTAAGGGGATTGTCCTGGGCCACTTGACCTGACCCATGGGTCTCACATGGTGGGGAGAAGAAAGTTAAAAGCTTTGCCCATCTGAGATGTCAGGTAATGAGAAAGAGCGTAGCCTGTGTATAGGAAAAGAAACTGAGAAGGAAATAGAGACTCAACTGAGCTTATGGGCAGAGGACAAAATGATGAAGAAGGGCAAGAGGTCAAAATGATGAAGAAGGGTTTGCGTGGAAGAAAGCAGACTTGCACACTGGCCTGGGTTTGCACAAGTTCATTCCAACATTTGAAGTCAGAGTAACCTCCTAAACAGGTCTTTGTTCCCAGGGTGTACAGATCCCCTAGGACCTGTGGTCCGGTGAAGTCATCTGTTGCACTCCCAGTTTTTTCTCCAAGGCATCTGAGAGCCAGAGGAAAGGTGAAGGTGTTGGCTCTGGTTCCAGGGACCTCATACATGAACATACCAGTATGTGAGGATCAGTGCTGCTCCCAGACATGCTGTGCATTGTTTCATTCTTGACTTTTTTTTTTACTTTTTTTTTTTTCCTGAGATCTAAAATTAATAAATCATGCAGATGGAAAACATCTGCTTGTTCTTTGTGTGTGGAAAAAACATAACACATGGCAGGCATGATAAATAATAATAAATAATGATGATGATGAAAGCATTTTGAGAGGCGCAATGGTTTGATTTGTCCAGAGCAAGCATCACACACTCTCTGTCCAGGCTAAGAAGGATGAATAGTCTGTTCTGGTTTGAAATTTTGTAAATGGCAACACATTTTTGAGGCATTTAGGAAGAGCAATTGCTAAGCATGGTTCAGCTTTTCATGGGTTTGCTCTTTAGTGCCGAGTCACAGGCTCTACAGGTGTGCAAAAGCAACCTGGATTCTCCTGAGTGGAGGTCTATTTATGTATGAGTCACAAATCACTGTCTCTACTAAAACTAACATAGCTAGGCCAAAGAATGGCATAGCGTTCCAATGATAAAATATTCCTCTTTTCTACCTTCTTACCTAATACAGGGTTATGAAATCAAATCCACAGGGTAAATCATGTATTTCCTTAGGTTATCACAAAAACAGGGTAGCTTTTCACCCACAAGACATAATTCTTGGTATCTCACAAACATTCACACAGAAATCCACTCTAATTGTATCCCCATCAATCTCACCTAGACCTTTATCAGCATCCACCTAAAAACTTCCACAGTTCGAGTTGTGCCTGGTCATCTCAGACTGTAGGTAATGATGTTGTAAAACCCAGTGAGTGTTATCTGAGGGAGAGGGTCAAAGGGGTTGTTGGCTCTCAGCTGAGTTTCTAGACTGCAGGTTTTCTACTTAATGTCTGCCAACAGGTTGGGGTTCTCCTTGAATTTGTAAGTAACTAGTCCCAAATGTCTCCTGGTTTTGAAAACATTTGAAGCTGTGACTTGTCTGCAGACAGAATAGACAGGGATGGTAGGGAAGGAGTATGATGCACTGTCAAAGGAAGGTCCATATCTACAAGGAAGATGATTCATATACACATGCGCATGCAGGTCTGAACACTGGTAAAGGAAACATGCCAGGGCCAGGTGTATTTATGGCTGACTGAACAATGTTCAGCCACCAAATGTTTCAAAGGACAGTGATAGTCTCGCCTACCTTCAGACTTCAGCTGTTTACGGGAGGTACCTCTAAAAGCCTGTGATTTCAGCTCCCAGGGCAACCATCCTGTAATGTCTCAAGCAGGATGATTCACAAATGGAAATACCATTGAAAAAAGCCCAACACTAATACTCATGACAAGCCATGCTGTGTGTGTATCTGTGTGCACTTTGCCAGCATGTTTGTGTGAACACTCAAGTGTGTAAACACAGTGTAACATTTACTTTTTATGTTTATGTCTGCTGGAATGATTGAAGCTTAAGCCTGAAAAAAAAAAGAAGAAAAAAGGAAAAAAAATGCAAAGGAACTGGAGCTGAGCAACAGGAGAATGATGATGCAATGATATTGCAGCAGCAAAAGCAAAATGATCTGCTAAAAATACACCAGAGGGATCTAAATATTTTCATAAACAGATGGAGGTCGGAGCCCAAATGGAAGAAAAAAATGCAAGTAAAGGAAATTGTATTTGACAGCCATAAGGGTCTTATAGTTCTTCTGTGTCTTTTATCCCAAAAGGGTTTTTTACAGATGCTTACAGTTGGGCAAAATAGGAGTCTGATCCCAGAATGCTTTACTCACATGAGTAACCCTAATTTATGTTTGTAGACTCAGAGGGGCCAATGGAACTGCCTTGTGAACAATACCTTGTATGAGATTTTTAGAGGAGGCATCTGGCAGTGCTTTATAGTAAAGACTGCAGAGCAGTTTCCATGCTAAATCTCTCTTTTATTCATTCTCATAAATTTATTTTTTTTATGTTTCAGAGCATTTACATTTTCGGCTGAAGTTTTCCAAATGTAGTCCATGCCTGAATATGAATTTTATTGAGATTCATGAGGAAGAACAGCTTCAGCCTGGCTAGAAAAATGTGTTTTCCCTTAAACAAGAAGGTCCAAGCCTCTCCCTGCCTCTTTCTTGCCCCTTTATCTAAACAGATAAGAAAGGGCTAAAATTTCATTTGATGAATTGTCCTACAGTGAGTCAGGGATTGTGAGATTTGGTGAGGTGTCAAAATCAAAACCACCTTAGAAATGTTTTAAATATGTAGGTACCCAAAATCCTTAATATATTGTGCAAGAGTGAAATTCAGATGCTTGAAAAAGGGTACCAGAGAGCTGTATGGCATGTGCTCCTTTGAAGCCAGGTGTCTATGCTCGAGCCTTGCTTTGATCTTGCCCAAGTTCAGGGAACCTGACTTTCTGACTACCAGCTGTAACATTGCCCTGTGGCCCTGATCACCTTGTCTTGGTACAGATCTTAGGCAGGATTAAGAAGCATCAGCATAAACCCCTCTCCTGGCTGGAAGGTGCTATCTCCCTGTTGGAAACCAAGACAGACACTGAGAGGTACCCAGTTAGAGAACCTTGGCTTTTGAGCTGCTGCAGCTCATCTTCCCAGCAGGGATGAAACCCTGTGAATGCACACCAAGATGCATTCTGAGTGGGGGCAAAGGCAAGCGCATCTGAAAGCTTCTGCACAAATGTCTTCTTCTGGCCAAAGCAAACTAGTCCCCTTTCATGAAGTAAAAAAATTTCTTTTGGTTTATTTTTGCATTTTTGTTTTATTACCAGCTCTCAGGTTTGTCTAATAATCAGCCCAGAAAAAGAGGAGTAAAAATGTTTCAAGATGTTAAAAAGCCCCACACCAAACACACTGAAATGACATTGTGAGAATACTTGGCTTTGAAGTTCTGCATTTCACACTCTTCTTTCTAAACAAGCATCTGTCCAAACAAACACATTTCTAGGAAAATGTATTTCTTTTTAAAAAAGTTCTGAACAGGAAAATTTCTTCTTGGAAAAAAGTGTGCCTTGGTCTCTTCTTCGGACAATGAAGAGTGACCATTTCATGCAGCATTAGGAAGGCTAGGCTGTCCTATCCAACCATTCCTACAGATATCTCCAGACAGCTTAGCAAATATGGTATTGCACAGTTTAATCTTTGCTTTGTACATTGCGCAATTCTTCCTTGGTACCTTGAGTGTCCTAAGATATACGAGCTGCACAGAAGATGTGCCTAGGCCCCTTCCTATGGCTCTAACATTCTAAGCATGGCATAACATACACAACACATGGTAAACTCCCTTTATGCTACTGTAATTTAACTTATTTATGATGATGAGAAGTAAGCACCTGTGATTATACACCCTAAGATGAAGTTGAGATTATCAGATGTGAGGCCTGAGGGCTGATTACAAGACACTCATGTTAAAAGGCCCTTCAAGCACTGTATGGTGCTCTGTGAAGGTGCTGGAGGAACTGCTGTTTCTTTTGTCACTTCAAGTGTTGTGTAATGCCAGACTGGACACTTCTGCTTGTCTGCTCTGGGAATGGCAGATCCAAACAGTCTAACTGCTTTTTTTTTTTTTTTTTTTTGTATTATTAATTTTTTCTTCCAAGAACATTTCATTGCAGAAATAAAAACTGTTTGTAACCTATAAACAGTTATTTCTGTCCAAAGGCAGGAGAGGTTTTCTTCCACAGCTCTGGACAGTGATAGGAGTGGTCAGACCTCCTGTAGTACTCAAACAAAATCTTTCTGACCTTCTGCTTGATATTTTTACTGCTGTGCAGCTGAAAATTATTTTTTCTTCCCCTGTTCTACACTCTGGATGTCTTTTCTGCATCTGCTGATATGCATCATGTCATTGCTGTAACTTCAGGCATCACAAACAGCAAAACACAGCAAAAATGGGTTGGTGATACCCTAAAGTTTTGTGTTGGGAAAACCTTGGGTTGCTGCAGACAGTTCCTCTCCCTTTGCTGTGTACTGAGGTAAACTCCCAGCCTGGGCTTGGCTCACCCTGCCTTGCGAAGAGTCACTGCTGATGTTGATTTATTTAGCAGTTGAGTGGTAGGTTTTGGAAGAGGCAAGAGGAAGCTCTCCCTTCCTGTTCACACACAGCTGTTCTCCTCTGAGACCCATCTGGATTCACTGGAGGACCACTGGCCTCTTTGCCAGAGCTCTATCACAGGCAGTGTTTACAGCTGTCCTGCACAGACAACCAGTGTGTGGTCTGAATCTATCGATGGAGAAGTGAGACAAGTGCATTCCACGGAATGTATTCTCTCTGCATCTTCCGGAGCTCCACAGACTCCCTGGTATCAGCTGTTATGAATCTCTATGATCTGGAAGAGGCAGGATAACAGAGGACTGGCTGTGCAGAGTTAGCAGTACACCTCACAGGAGCTGTCATATTGCACACAAGCTGTATCCATCAGGAAGGACTGCAAGCCAGCCTTTGCCTTCTGAAGCAGCCAGCTCCTGTGGTATTCGGAGTCATATTAAAAAAAAAAAAACCTCTGGCAGAGGGGAAGATGTGTGCATACACGAGTGCTCCATCTCTGTGCCTGGAGAGGTACAGTAAGGGTTACATGAGCTTCAGGAGTATACCTTTTTAAGGAACATGCCAAGAAATAAAGGGATATGCAAAGCCCATGTCTTTAAAACACATGAACAAAATAAAAGTATCTCCGAAGCTTCAGATCTGTGCAGATAAGGAAAGGCTGGAAGCAAGGAATTCACCTGCGGGAACACCATGGAGGAGTACTGCCTTCGCTCATCCCAGCGCAGACGGCAGCCCCACCTCTTGGCCTACTTCAGAGGCTACAGATGGGCCTGGTTTCAAAACTCATTGCACACTGAATTAGCCAAACCCTTCTACTAAGAGTGGTTAGGAAACACGGAGCTAGCTGCAATAGGTGGAT
This sequence comes from Todiramphus chloris collaris, assembly GCA_025345505.1. Taxonomy (NCBI): domain Eukaryota; kingdom Metazoa; phylum Chordata; class Aves; order Coraciiformes; family Alcedinidae; genus Todiramphus; species Todiramphus chloris. The sequence goes on from JANVCC010000022.1 coordinate 26,309,207, forward strand.
GCCATTCTTATACTATTAGTGGTGGCATTGCCACACAGGTGGATTCAAAGCCTTCCAGAAGAGCATCATACCTCATAAACTCTCTAGGTCAGTGAAGCCAGGCTCCCGTTACAGGCAGCAGCTTGCCTCTGGTAACTTCTGCAGCAAACCACATAATGCTTGCTCTCACCAAAGTGGGTAAGCATGCATTGTAAGCCAAGTCATCAAAGTCCTCATATTTCCCTGAGGCCTTCTGCCTAATGCTAGGAGTTGGACACATTACAAGGACTGCTGTCCTTCTGATTCAGTTTTCACCTTATCTCTACGTGTTTATGCTTTTTGGACCATGGGAAAGCTTGTATGATGAAGCCTGAAGAGCTGGGTGAAAGATTCTGGTTATCTGGATTGTTGCAACATCGGGACCTGGGACAACTGCAAAAGTTCATCATTGCTCTCAAAGTATTCCACTGAGATTCAGCCTACTTTACTTTATTTTCAGAAGAGTCCTTTATTGGTGCTCTCAGAGAAAGGCAATGGAAGATTTCAGGATAAACTGGAATATTTGTGGAGGTGAATTCAGGCCTCAGTAACATGAAGTTGCAGTAGAGAAACTTGCTCAGCTCTAAGTTTATTTTTTGTTTGGCTTAACTCAATGAATTCCATACTGCGCTGAAGGCACCTGAAGCACAATGATGATATGAGCTTATATGACTCTGTAAGATGGAGCTCAATGGATAGCCCTTCTATGAAGCCAGAATCCAGAAGAACTTCAATTCTATCTCTCAGGAGTCTATGCATATGTCTCCTCTGGAGGTTCATCCATCTCCAGTTTAAACCACTCAGTTTCATACAAATATGTCCCTGTTCTGCTCTGAGTTACACCCACTGACTCTACCAGAACCACATGGATCTTAACAACAAGAAGTAAACAAAGCAGAATTTAACCCTATTTGTTTTCCGCAGACACTTCTTAATGTATATTACAAACATGAAATCCCAGAAACATTAGTTCTGTCAATGTTAGACAACATAGTTCATCAAATGGAAAGATGGACATTCTCCAAGATAATAACAAGGAAAAGTATGGTATTTGATGTGATAAATATTTGGAAGGCAACTTTATTGTCAGGAGTATAAAGACCCACCCGTTACTTGGAAAATCAGGACAAAGCAACAGAATATCTCACTTTAAGAAAAACATCAAGGAGAAAAGAGGAAGTTATCCAAGAAGTGGGGAAACTTGACCAGGGCCTGTAGGGATTTTAAATTGCAAGACTGTTTGTTGTTTGAACTGACTCACACCGATGCAACAGAGTATTTGTCCTTGGCAGCAGAACTGTTAGAATGGAGAGTTAATGGTCCCTTGTGTCAACCCACTGAATCCAGGTCATCATGTCTTAATTAAAGTGTACATGCTACGAAATACCATTGAACGTCAATCCAGTTCCTTAGTGTATAGAATACTGTTTATTTATGGGGTTTGGCAATCACTTCTGGAAAATTAAAAGAAGTTATTAAAATAAAAAGATTGCCCATTAACAGGAGAAAAACACTGTCATGCCCTAGATTTTCTTCTCAGCTGGTTTTGGTGAGATTCCTGTCTATTGGTCACCTTTTTACATGTTAAAGAGATTTTTCTCTACCTGAGCCAGGTGCAGTTCAGTCTTACTGTGATGATGATGCAGGCATAGACAAGGTAAAAATTTGGTTTAGCATAAGATCCTTGTGATGGGGCAACTATGCAGTATGAAGTTTGAAAGTATTTTCAGATTCTCCTCTACTGAAATCTCAGACATTATCTCAGAGGTGCCCATCAAGTGTCTGAAAGCTCAAAAGCTCTTCTCTCTCTCAGTCCAGAAGAACTTCTGCACTGGGTATCTGCCCAGACCTGCATCAGAATTCCAGCAAAATCTGGAAATTCATCACAATCAAAATTATTCCCTGAAGTTTACTTCACAAAGGATGGACAAAGCAGCAACTGCACTAGTTGTATATGTTAAAACATTACATATATCTGTGGAATAACTACTCTAGCGATCCAGCCAAGAAAAACAGCAGAGCAAGTCAGATTGGTAAAGATGGGGTAGATAGAGAAAAAGCCAAACTAAACAAGGTTTGATTATGGCTATGTACTGTCCTCTGCCTCTAATTTTCTCTTGCAGCGAATTTCCTAGAAGAAGGCCAGCATAAATGGTCCTGCCTAGCTAGCTCGAGAGTTCTCTAAAATTAACCCTGTCCTGGACTGGGGGTTGTGCCTTCAATTGGCTTTCAAAGATACATGTTTGCACGTCAGCTAAGTTCTGTTGATGTTTTTGAACAAAGAGCCAGTGATTTTGTTTTTTCTTTGTGAAAAAATTGCATTCAACAGAAAGGCACATTTACCTGTTCTGTTGATGTTCTGCATGTGGGATATTTAAAACCAAACTGAGTTAATGCTACAGAACACAAAAGCTACTACAATGATCACAGAGTTGTCCTCCTTCTCTGGATCCCCATCACAGCAACCCAAGATGGAGATATCAGCACAGAGTATCCCATGTGTACCATGTTCCCAGAAGATCTAGAGAAAACCGAGGAAAGACCTAGGGAAAACCTTGCCTCATCACCAAAGTGCATAATTTATAGAAATTTTACCATGCAGCTTTATTTGAATCAGTTTCATTTGTGCTTCAGAGTGAAGCAAGCAATTGCCATGACAAGGTAAAGCGAAGGCTCTTGCGTACCGTACCCTGATGGAATAGCTATACTTGCAACTCCTTGCAGGGTGCATTCAAAGGTGGGGTGTCTAGGTCACAGCAAAAGAAAGCACCTTCTGGGACCCCTGCAACGTTATAGCTTTACAGTAGCCTATGGATTTAGAGATAATATGTGGTCTGCCTTGAAAGCAAACTTAAACTTGTACCGGACAAGAATGTAGCCAGTTAATGAATGGCACACAGTCTTATCTTCCCTCCATCTCTGGCCACCAAATTAAATACAAAAAAATGGCCTCTGCTCTGTCTCCTAAAGGGCTCTTTTCCGAACAGTCTGAACTGGAATCATGAGAACAGTGGAAGGGCAGGCTCAGAAATGATTCATTAACTGCAAAACAGGGGAAAATTCATACCAAATGTTCCTTGTAACTGCCCAACTGCTTCCAACAGCCTTTCTTGTGTCCTATAACTGAGGGGTCAAACCTGATGTTAAACTTTCACATGAGGTCTATACACTTAAGCATGGAGACTGTGTGTTGGTAAGATGCTCCCCACAAGCATATAAAGTCTGCTGTACATTGCTTTAGTAGCCAGCTGCCATAGTTACCAGGTCTCCTTGGGAATGTAAGAATAACCATGCAAGGTCGGGCAAGTATCTATGTAGGCAGGTAGCTAGAACATGCTGAGGGAAGAGTACAAAACCATGGCAAATGTACAATGACACAGCCCAAAGAAGCTCTGCAAGCTCCAGAAATCCTCAGCTTATAGAAAGTACTACAGACTCACACCTGGGAATTCCCATGCTAAATGGTGGATTTAGTTCACAAAGTAAGCTACAAAGCCATTAATGACTTTGAGATGCTTAACTCTCAATACCTTTAAAATTGTGGCCAAGGGAATTATATCTCAACACCTAATCTAGGCATTAATCTGAGCAATGCAAAGTCTGAGCTGAAGACACCTATGAAAGAATTAGAGTGCTAACACCTATGCCTGATTTACAATAGTTTATATAGAAGGGCAACCCACATTAAAAGAAGGACAAATTCATAAATCTAATTTTTGAGCCCATTATGAAAAAAAATGGTGATGGGGGATAGCTCCACAGCATACACTATGCTTAATGCCCTAACCCCTTTGAATGCACCACTGGAACTTCTGACATATCTTCAGAGCTGGAGCTGCTAATAGAGACCTTATGCAACACTGTAGTTGTTTTATGCAAAAATACATAAAATTATTAAAAGCTTCTGCAGAATCAAAGAAAACTCAAAATGAGAAAGGCCAACAGTTTCTTGGATCAAGCATCATCATCATCTCTAATCCTGTTGCTAGTCCTGCCTGCTTCTCTGCTCTCTCTATTAATTTATTTGGGCTAGTTTGAAATGAGTCAGTGATGGTGCATCCCTCAAGATACCTCTGTGGCTTCACAGCTCTTGTTGTAAGAAACGTCATCCTCATGTTTGGCCTGCCTTTTATTTAATGGTTAACTCAAACCTGTGACCCTCTATTTTCCTGTCTCTCACTGAGCACATCAAAAATCCCACCCTCTCCTTTCTAATGTCTCCAAGTAGCTTCTGGGTTTTTATTACCTTTTCCCATCACTTAGGGCATTTCTAAACAGACACATCTGAACAGCATTACTCCCAGTTCAAGTGGTTTGGACAGATGGCAGTTCAATTCCAGAAACCATGTACCTGCATTGCTGAACCAGAGTTTGGGGTAAGAAGCCAAGCTAGGAGGCAGGATATGGTTTAGTTTGAAAGCAATACTGTGTTAATGCATATATACAGCTTTAGAAATGTAGCAGGGCTGTTACAGTGACATCTAAAGTTCCCCTAGACATTCCTGCTCTTTCCACCCTGTAATTTTATATAGTGAACCAGTAAAATAAATGAACAGCAGACATAGCAATCTGCCTGGAAGTACAGTGATCCTAGTATTGAAGATCTGGACCCAGCTATGGGTCTTGCTTACAAACAGGTCTTCAACTTTTGTAGACTCATCAACCCTCCTGATTTTGTACCTGCTGAAGAGAGTATTATTTTTAAAAACTATTATTTGTAGCCCTCTTACAGGTAGTCCACAAGTTGGAAGTGTAGCCCACAGAGGTAGCTCATCATTTAACCACTCAGCCTATTTCCTTCTTCATCTCCTCCTTTTGTGCTAAAGACTTCACAGAGAATTAGGGTGGCAATTAAAAAAGTTTTATTAGCCCTGCATGCCATCTTGTTCTACCCATGTTATTTACTTATGCTAATTGGTCAGGTATTAAAGAACAAACACAGCAATTAATTAGTGGTTTGACACGAATTATAAAGAAATAAAGGCCTTTCATGGGCGTCAGATTTGAGTCACTCACAGAAGCTTACAGAGTGAAAAAATGAAGAGAGGATGAATCATAGTCAAAAGAAACATTTTCAGCCATGCAGTATGGTGTCCAGATGTGTGGGTATTGACTACACTTAGCTCAGGACACAGCCAGTCATCTTTGAACACATATTTATGCTCTGTAAGGTCTTGGTTTGATAGGGAGCAGTGAGCCATGGAAAGACCGTGCTGTTCATGGAAGCAGGATTGGTGTGGTGAGCTCAGGTGTTCAGGCAGGTCATCTTGGGAAGAGGAAAAACACCTTGCCCCTGAGGCAGGACACACATCAAGGACAGCAAGAGTTGCAACAAGGCTTCACGTCTTGGTTTTCCTTCGATGAATTTGGCTTTGTCCACTTGGCACTACTAACCTGCTTCCGTCTTATAAAAAAGAGGGAGGTCTTCTATGCTATTCCCGTTTTGTCCTTCTTGCCAATAAGCTTTTCAGAATAAGGCAATTTTATTTCCCTACTGTGAGGAGCAGAAATTGCAATTGCAGAGCTGTCTCTTCTCTTTGTAACACAGATCATTTTATCTCTAAGGTGTGAGTCACCAATGGGACGACGTAATTGAACAGATGGAGACATTACTCACAGGAAATATTTCCCACTGGAAACATTGAAAAGACCTTGTCCCATGGATAGAGGAAGTGGCAGCATGGCTGGGGAGTGTCTTGTGTCTTTTGTTCCTTCCAGTGTCATACCATGCTTGACTTGATCCCTAGTGAAATAGTGGACAAAAAATTTCCCTATCCTGCCACTGCATGTTACCACTTTGGATCACCGTTGAATTAGGTCTACTGGTTTTACTGCTCTGTTTGCAAATGAGTAAAGATCACTGGATGACCTAAGATCAGTCGGGTGTCCTATCTGAATTTGATTTACCCATACAGAACAGTGTTCAGTGCGCTTTTGGGTCACGACAACCTTAGCTCCCATGGGATCCCATGTGATCCCCAATGGCTGGAGGCTAGAAGGGTAGAGGGGGAAGGGTGATTCTTGTCCTGTTCCAATATACTTCCCTAGGCACCCACTTTTGAATATTATCGGAGACAACATATCCAAACAGACAACTACTCTGACCTAATATGTCCAGCATGATATTCATCCAGACAGATCTCCTCTCCTGCCCCACTACATAGTCCTCAGCCTAAGTGTGCATTGACATCTGGAACTCTTATTATAGGGTCTCATCCTCCAAGGACTTCTGCCTTAAATGGGAATATTAATCACAGAGGTATCAAGCTTTCATGTAATGGTAGGGAAAAGGAAGGACCTTCTTTGTCCCAGAAAAGGCTGCAAGGACAAACAACATTCTTTGAGGCACTTCTACACTGATCAATGCCACCTGGTAATAAATAATGAAAATAAAGGAACCTGGATTCAGAAATAGATGCAAAATCTTGGATGGACCTTTACTGAAAAATTGGACTTAAGCTTTTGTGAGTGACCATGTGCTAATAAGGCAGTTTACAAAAAGGCAAGATTTCTGCAGTGCCTTATGCTATGTAGATGTCAAATCTGGGGGGCGTGGTCAAAATATACCTGTTCTTCACTTCTTTGTATGATGGAAACTTCATCTTAAGCTGTCCTTCACAAGAACCAAAACTATTCAAGGTCCATGACAGTTTTAATGTTTATTGTCCACTGTCTTTGATGACCATGTGGGGAAAGGATTTCCCCTCCACAATTTCTGGGACACAGAAGGACTGTTAGGATCCATCTTATTATGAAAACTTGGAAAATGTTACTGAGGGAAAGCAGACAAGTGCAAACTTGCACTGAAAATGAAAGCATCCATTTCCGTATGCAAAGCCTTTACAGTTTCCAGCCAACACTTGCAGCTCAATACATGAACAGCTCAGGGGTTATTCTAGGTGATCCAAAATGGTCCTTCTTGGCTTTGTAATCCATGACTCCACCATAGAAAGATTTCACACCAAAAGAAGCCCTCTGGTAACCAATCCAGGCAGATAATGAGTCACCCCTGAGATAACAACCAATGATGCCCAGGAGAAAACAAAATTTCAGGTAGAGTCTTCTGATGGCTACAGACAGCAGGAAACAAAGTTGAATGATGAAACATTACACAGTATATATGCATACATGTCTATGAAATGAACAAGTTGTTTCAAACTTTAGGATGTTACATTTTTTGGCTGCTCCAGCTCAGAGTCTGCAAAACCTCTGCTGAGCATTTGAGCACACTGCTGTCGTTCTAAAGCAAAGCAATGAGGAGAACCAGAGGAATCTGGCATATACATTGCCGGACCAGAGCACAGTGCAAACATCAGTGACCCGCCAAACAGCTGAGAAGAGTAACAGATCTGATACTCACCCAGGGAAAGGTTGCTAGCCCCATCTGTTGCTACTGTTGCTGCTACTGCTATATTTCAACACCCATTCTTTCCAGGGTGTTCTCCAGCCAGATATCATGTCCTAGAGAACAGCATGGCATCCTCAGAGCCGACAAACAGACAGCAGTGAGCACAACAAGGAAAAGTCAAAGGGGTCCCTTCCTCTTGCTCTGCTGCATATGTTACTTGGGGACACAGATCTGTTGAGGAGCTGAAAAACATCAAAAAGTTAGACTAATCACAGAACCAAAGCACTTTTCCTCTCAGCAGAGAAGAAGACAGAGAGTGGAGGTCTCAGATGCTTGGGGGTATGCCTGAGGACAGGATGAGTCAAGCAAGGTTTGCAGTGTCATGGGCAGAGGTGGATCTGAAGCTGCCCATCACAGCCTTTCCTCCCTGTGCTGACAGGTCCTATGGAGATCCTGGCTGGACTAGCATTGAGTTCTCATTACTAACCTTGGGAGCTGAGAACACTAGTGTGATGCAGTTAAGAATGCAAATAAAAGGCTCAGATCTGTGAGGTCAAACAGTATTCTGAGAAACAGTACTTCTCAGAGTACTGCAGCTGTTTTGAACAAGAGGTGAAAGCCATGATCACATGAATGAGAGCATTGCTATAACTTCAATACTAAGAAACTTTGCAGCCTTTCTATTTCTTTGTTTTAACATTGAGGTGGTTAGTAACAGCAAAATTTAGATGAATTTAGGGCAGACATGAAAAAATGTCTGAACTGAACATGTAACATTTTTTTTTCCATTCTACTGAGAGAGGACTTCAAAGAATCTCTTCTCTTGGCCAGCTCCTGAGATATATTATTTCTCATTTATTTCCATTTAGCTTGTTAGTAGAAGAACAGGATTGAATTAGATCCTTCAGTGCAGGCATGCCCAGTTCAACCCAAGAGAAGCATGTAGCTTGCATTGTGGGAGAGACACCCAGGCCTTCTGCATGAACTGTTTTAGATGGATGCAAGAAACTCTTTAGAGTGGGGAGAACAGCAAGAATGACCAATACTGGAACTTAGCTGGAATACCAAAGTTAATTTTCTTACCATTGTGAACACCAGTAAGGAAAGTATGCAATGATCAGGGGAGAAATGAGGATTATGAAGGTCTCTTCCAAAAAGGCAAAATAGCTCTCTTTATTCTGGGCCAAAAAAACGCAAATCTGCCTGAGGAAGACAATCTACAGAATCATAGGTAATGGCCCTGGATCCAGTCATTAAATAGGTCTGATATTGTCAGTATATAAAGGCTGGTGTTTTTGCAGCTTGTAGTGGCATGGCTGGGAGCCATATATAGAATTATATAGACAGGATGAAATGTTTCCAAGGGAAAACATGCACAATGAGAATGTGCTCTGTTCTTCCCTAAAACAACAGGCACTGTTGCCAAGCTATGCTCAGTCAAGCTGCTGTATGTACCAGGAAATAGGCTTCCTTCCAATGTAAAGCTATAAAACAAGACAGATAAAAGGGGTTGAAATAAAAATAAAGGGAAAGTGGAAACCTTTTCCTCACTTATATTCCTCTCTAGACATGGCTAGCATTTGGAAGCATTTGGAAGATGCTTCTATTACTATCTGCACCATGGGATCCATGAGCTTGCACCATGACAAGCTCTAGCTCATAGCTTCAGTGGCCTTGCCTATCTCCTACAGCTCAGTAGATGACCACTCATTCCACATGACTGCATAGCACTTTGCAGGTGGTTCAGGGCAGCACCCCTGAGCTAATACCCAGTGCTTACCTAAATGGGAATGAGAAATGACTCCCTTAAAACAGACATCTTTTATTCTATGGTCTTTCAAGAAGTTTTGAAAGGAAAAAGAGAAGATAATGCAGAGAAACTATAGAACAATCAGCTCCCTTTCCTATGCTTCACTTTTCCTGTTATCTGTTGGGTTTGATTATTTCATCCCAGAGCATTGTATGTATAGAAGAGTCACTAAGTGCACAGGTCTTTCATTGTTACAGGTTACTAACACATCATGATAAATATTGCTCTGTCTTCCCTTCCCCCAGCTCTGGTTGCAATCCAGGATGAAGTGAAGGGAGGCACACATTGCACACAGACATTCACTCAGTTCCCTGCATAGTCCTTCAGAGCTTAAGTGTGACAGAAAGGAATTACTTGCTATCAACCATAACAGGTTTAGGACAATGAAGCTGTCTTTGTATAGACAGTGATGCCTTTAACAATGGGGAGTGAGAATGAATGAGGAAGGTGGACATTTCTCTGTTTTTCTGCCCTCTGAATAAAACTTTCCATTTGAAACCACCAAAATGACAGTTTATCAATGCTGAAATAGTATACTGAACATTAGATACAGCAATGTAAGTATTTCATAAAAAGTATCAACACACCGGGCACCCTCTGCCCAAATATAAATGTGAGCTGGACAAATCCAAACTGGGACAGAATGACTTGAGAAACTTGGAATGAGGTAAGTCTTTCTTGCTGTTGTAGCAGCCTGACGTTTTTCAGTCACAAATTTACTCAGCGTCACATGTTCCCAAGAAACATTTTGCCTTGAAATGTCCCTTTCCAATGGAAAACAGCTTCTGTCATACTTTGTTTTCAGCCAACTTTGACTGTGGCCAACAATGCCCCATGGGGTTCCTCTGGGGAGGGTTCAGTGTAATTTGCTTGGGAGTACAGCATCCCCTCAAAAGATGGTGCTACAGATTAAGAATAGACAGCATGGGACCCAATATTATTACTTCAAAAAAGAGGAGGCTAATTTTTTTTTTTTTCTGGAATTGTTTCAGTACAATGCCAGGGTATTCTGAGAACATTTGTCATCACTGTTCTCCAGAACCTGAGGCACATGCATACATGGACTGATACTGAGGTCTGACATCTCAAGAACCAGTGCAACCATCACAAGAACTATGAAACAAAGCTTTGGAGGGAACTAAATAAAAGAGGTTTTGAGCAGTGGAATTAGAAAACTCAAGGACATGAAACCTTGGTAAGGGACACTACTTGAATTTTGTTTAAGGAAGTGCACATCTGTTGGTCTGATCTGTGTTTGGGGCTTTCCCAAAGTCCCATCTCACATAGATTTTCTGCTGTCTAATAAGGATTGTGCTTCCTCACAGTCTGTCTTAGGGGATGACTAAAAACATATTCTTGATATTGTTCTATAAAAAGTCATAAAGTTTTTGACTCCCTTCCTTGTTCCTCTCCATTATGGCACCAAGTTCTCTGGAGATGGAGGATAGAAAGACTCATATCATGCATCTTCTTTGTCTGACGCAACCTCCCTGGAGATATGTAAGGGGTCAGGATGTGCAGCAGCCAGTGAAGGGAGGCAAAGATGAGGCTATTTCAACAGTAGAAGCAGCAGATAGTGTAAACCCAATGAGTGTCTTTGCAGGTAAATGATGGAGGAAATCAGGACTGCCACCTATGCCCAGAAGGGTTTCCTCCACTCTAGTCCATGTCAGGTATGTGGGAGGTAAAGAGAGGTAGGGTAGCTTCTCCAGAAGCTGAAGGCATTTTCAAGAGCCTCAAAGGCTTTCATTTTATTCACCTTGGAAACAGAGGAGAGGAGGTGACCCAGGTGCTTGGTCAAAGCCTTCCAGCTTGGAACAGCCAAGGTGGCCCCAGCTGCCTGCTCTGCAGGTGGGGGGAAACTGGCAAGAATCCATTCCAAATCTGGAACAAATGGCCCTACTGTAGTGAGCCCTGTGATGTGACCTCTCTGAGGTTATGCCAAGGGTGGTTGGAAAGTGATAGAAAGCACACAGGAGGAGGTGCAAAGCTGTGGGATCCTGTATGCTGACAGTGCAGACAGAGAGGCAAGCACAGCAAAAGACATTAATTCTCAGGAGCAGCTACAGGCTTGGTTCTGGGGTTATTACAAAGATACGATTAACATTTGAAAAATAAGAAATGAATTACTTGCCTGAATTACTTGCACCTGTGCTATTCTACATAGAAAGTACTATGGTACTCCTTTAACAGGCTTGTGAACCCCCTACAACTGCTCACCATCTCTCATTTTTGAAGCTACTGAGAGTAGACCAGCAAAGGGGAGTTAAGGAGGTGTTTTCTGGGCCAGATATATACCTGTTTTTAACTTCTTGTTCATTTTGCTGTGTAAAATCTCAGGACACAAGTGTAAATACAGTAGTACTGTGGAGTAGAACCAGTATAGGCAGATGAGATGCAAGATTGGAGGCGTAAAGCTGAAGTTTGCTTCCTGAGAGTTTGGCTTGTAGTCTGATGCCATCATAAAGGTTTGTTCAGTTTGTAAATCACAAATTCTTCAACTTTAATCTGCCAACTCCTGCTCCCAAAAATGCCCTCAGAGCCCCAAATCTGCCTACTGTTGCAAAATCAGAGCTTGTTGTGATACCAAGAGACTACAGAAACAGATGTGAGCCTGTTATGAGGGAAAGGTGAGTGACAGGATTTCACTTAGGAGCAACTGAATCTGAAAGAAAGAAACAAAGAGGGGCTTTAAGAAAATGCAACCAATAATTAACACAACGACTTGGCTTGCCTGAGGCTAACATGGAGGCCCAGTGCTCAGGAGAGATAAAAGAGTATTAGTTACTTCACTTATAAGAACAGCATCCATCAGTTCGAGCAGATAAGATAATAGTTACAAGGGCAGTCAAGCCTTGTGCCTCCTGTGCTTGTGTCCCTGACTGGCAGCATGAGTCAAGTTACTTACACACACCCACACCAGTGCAAAATTAGTGAGGTGCTGCAGGCAGGGCTGCTTTCCTTGGAAAACAGACCTGATCCCTGCAGCTGGAGGCCAGAAACTGGGAGGTGAGTCTATTCCAGCAGGGAAATTGCTGACATCAAGGGTTACGGGACTGATCCTGCCTCCATGCTTATGCTTGCACAAATCAGAGGAGCTAAGAGTCTGGGAACAGCAGTGGATTCCTCCTTTCAGTGACGTTAAGTAGCAACACAAACTCACAACCGGGACAAAGTAAATATATGTGTGTGTTTATTTTTTAACATGGCATATAGATGAACTGCAGAAGTCTCTGCAATGGGATGTATCTACAAAAAAAAAATTAGCAAGGTTAAATGAAAGGTTTCTGTTTTTTCTGTTGAATACAAACTTTTTCATGGTTACTGCAATGAATGATTGTGATTTTGAAAGGGTTAATTGACCCTTTGCTACCTAGTGCAGGCCAATTTTGATTATTAAAGATCAGGCAAAGGCCTAACTTAGGATCAGGGCTTGTTTCATTCCATGAGGGTGGTCCTAACATTTTACTCCTTCCTGGGGCTCTGCTGGTGCTACTGACTGTTTGGACCTTGTCATGGCATAGGTAAATCTTGGTTCTGCCCTTAACTGTGATTCTAAGAAATAATCTGGCCTATCTTGCTAGAAAAGTATGAACTGCATCTTCTAGTATTATGTGACATCATGTTTCAATAGTCCCCCCCCAGGGAACGTCTACCATTTACCTGTCTCTCCATCCCCAAGACACATCACTGTAGGGAATTCTTCACACCACTGACAAAACCTTTCCTTGATGTCATGGTGCTTACTCAGTGCTTGGAAACCTGCACTTGCTTTGCCCTCTGAATCAGTTTTTAGAAGTGGCTTGATGCCACTTGCCCTCCCTTGAGCCTTCCAAAAAAAGAGATTTCTTCCAAGCTGGGCAACAATGTCCCCCTTTGTCCAGCAAATTTTAATTTTTTTTTTTAAATTTTTTTGAGGATACAAAAGCTCTCCATCCATACTCCCAGAGCTATATATACTCAGTGTGCCTTGTTCTCATATTAGGGCTTACAAAGAAGGAAAACATCTAGCTGTACTGGATCAAGCATTTCACAGCATCGTGCCCTGGCTCCCAAGACAGTTTGTCTTACTGGCCAGCTGCCTCTGCATGTGGGTTCAATTGCATCAGCCCCTACTCCCGCTAACTAGTCTGTGGGCCAAACTCTGTCCTTACTTGGATCCAGGGACAATCTTAGCAGAGTTGCAAAGGTAAAAACAAAGTTAGAATTGAGCCTCATCTTCCATCCTCCTTCCCTCTCTGGAGAGGCAGAAGTTTAATAGGAGTTTCCTTTGCTCAGTGTTTTCTGTCTGTGAAAAGCTGTTCAATTTCTGGGACGGGCAACCCAGGACTGTTTACATTAGTGTGACCATACCAATGCTTCCCTGATGCCCAGAAAAGTTTATTTTGTGTGCGTAAAAAGCCACCAGTTTAAAAAAAAATGCATGCCACAAAATGCTGGTACTAGGAGGTCACATAAATTACCGCTGAGGATTGTGAGACTTGGAAGCCTATTTCAAGAAATTGCTTCTGGAGGCAGGTGTTTCATCACAAATTTCCAATTTTTTTATGAAAAATATGCATAGCTTCAGAGGAAACCTTGAGGGAAAAAATAAACTCCTTGTAAACTCTCTGTCAAATGTATTACTTTTGGGAGTCCTATAGTTATTCTGAAGAAAGACTCCAAGAGTTAACAGTGAAATAATTCTGGTGTCAAATCTATCTCCTTAGTTAAGAATTTACTAGCATTGCATAAGCTTCCCGTAACAAGGTAACCAGATATAAATTGACTGCTAAAAATAGCTTTACTGTGTTAGTCAATCCCTAATTAACTTGCTTCAGCTGTCTTCAAAGATGCTATTTAAATCCATCCATCTTCTGGAGGCATGGAGGATACTGATACACAGAGGTGCATGTCAGCTCATGATAGTTTGTGTTAATTACTGGGCTATATGTGTGTTTGAACATAATTCTGGGAGTGATGGAAATCAGCCTAAAGGGAAGAGTTTGACATCAGACTTGTCCTGTGATTCTTAAGAAGAAAAGGAAGATAAACTGAGATATTGAAGGGAAATGGTTGGAATGGTCTCCAAGTTCTGGTCTTTGCAATGCCAGTAAATAGGCAGAAAAAGGAATACCATGTGTTTTACGGGAACTAGATTCCTTTGCAAGGGGAGGTTTGTTCAAGTAAACTGTGTTCTAATCCAGGCAAGTGAAACATCCCCTGGACACATAAAGTAATGAAAACTGTTTCCCTATGGATTCGCACCCAGTATCTCCCCTGTCGTTCCCTACCACACAACAACTTACTCCCCTGTGTGACCACTTGTCATGTTCCTACATTCCTTAGTCCCTTTGTCATCTCCTCTCATGTTCCTAGATCTTAGTAAGTGGTCACCTACCCATAGCTGGTTCCAAACTCTGGACTGTCTGGCCAAGCACGATAGATAATCAGTGAGATCACACTGTAGCTTTTCCCTTGGCAAGAGAACATGAGTTGTTCTCTAGTTCCTCTAATCTGCCATTGTTTATTGGGGAAAATAGTGTCTTTGAGATTATACTTCACTGGTTGCAGTCTCTTGATGGAGTAAGATGGCTCACAAGGAAGCATAGGCTGGAAGACAGTAATTTTTAGATTATTAATATTATTTCAATTTAGAAAGCATGGACACAAGTATATGGCAAGCCTGGGATCAGGAAGACCAAAATAAGCAAAGTAATGACTCCGGCAAGTGTCTTGGAACAGTCATTTGAATAAAAGAACTTTTTTTTTTTTTTTAATGCTCAGGGGACTAAACCCAGAAGATGTTAACAAAAAATGTCATCAAGGCAGACTAGGGCAAGGGTATGACCTACTTACAAATCACTCTCATGTACCATTGTTACAAGACCAGCTTTTGTTTCAGTTGTCCACACTTCAAAAAGGGCCTTGAACAGAAAGGAGAATTCAGAAAACAGCCTCTGTTTGACTCAAAATCTGAGAATCCTGCTGTAAGTGAGAGCAGATGGATGATGTCTGAGTAAGTGATCCATAAAACAGCAAACCTGACTTTAAAATACCTGTATGAGGACTATATTCCAGAGAGCAAATAGTTCTCTGATATAGGAGAAACAGAACAGACCACGACCTAGAAGCCATGAGACAAACAACGCAAAAACTGATGGCTGCTAGAACATACAGGGGAAAGAGTTGCCTGTCCTTCAACCCAGTTGAATTTGCTTCTGATAGGACAGACTTTGCCACATCAATACATATATGACCTAGAGGCAGAGTTACTAATAACTCCCCCAAAGTAGAATATTTATTGCTTCATGCACTGTATATTACCTCCTCAGAGGTCCTATCATGTCAACAATTCTAGACAGCTTGAGTCTGATGTCTCATCCAGTCAGTGGATTGGACAAGCAAAGCAAAATGCCAAGACTTCTTGAAAGAATTCTGCTGTGAAACAAACTCAGTCTTTTACTTCAGCATTTTAGGGCTACTCAGCTGTTGACTTAGAGGGCCTTGTTGTGAGTTCAGCACCAAGACCTTTATATGGTCACCTCTGTCATATTCAGCCAGCACCTTGTTTTCACAGCACAGTTGCCAGCTGTCCTGACTCCTATTTCAAGATGGGTTTGACTGTGGCAGTAGGAGGTGGACAAAGTGGCTTTTAGAAGGCTCTGCAGAGTGACTCAGCAGCTCAGCTCTGGTTACGTGACCCAGAATCCACTTGGCACAAAACCTGACTCTTCTCACTGCTAGGCCACTGCTCTGCTTATTGCAGCATAGCTCATCCTCGCCCTCTCTTACCCTGAACCTTATTCCGGGACTCTGCTTCACATTTCTTTTTGTAGGCACTAAAGCAGTTCTTTCTTGGCCAGGGTTTTTCCCTTTCAGCTTCTCCAGGTAGAATGGATCCAGATGAGTTTTGGCCCTGTCTGAAGACAATAGGTGGAAGGTACTGCTCCTTCCCCACCTCACCCTGCCCTTCCCACCCCATGCTCCTGTTCTGCATCAGACGTTTGGAATTCTTTTAATCTCCAACACTTACAACTCGATTGCTTCTTCCTGTCTGGATCACAGTTGAAAGCTCCATTTGTTTAATTTGGCTTTTAATTGACCTCATCCAATGCTTGTTGATGTCTCAGCTAATCTGTGTTTCTCCTCTGCTTATCTGGTGCAGTCCTTTGAAGTCCTGAACATGATAAAGTATCCTGTAAGAAAAGAACAAAGGATGACTGGGACAAAATTTCCCACCTAGCTCTCACTGTCCAGTCAATGTTTCAGTTGTCCCTCAGCCCTGAAGCAAGAAGGAGAAGGAAGCTTTCAAGGAAATATAAAATAATTTATACCAATCTCCACGTAGGTGGAGATCTCTGTGACAGCTTCTGCCAAATAATTGCATCATTCAGATCTCCGTCTTTCAATAAAAGCAAGTAGTACAAGCCTGCTCTCTGCAGAAGTATTTCAAAGCCCAGATCCCTCAGCATTTATGAAGTGTTCAGATACTGTTAGGTAGGATGAGAGAAAATATGTTGCTGCCAGTGCTGTTTGCAATTACTAGGTTTGCCCAGGGCAGCTGGCAGAGTTGGATGTGCAAATGCCATTGAAACAGGGGTTAGGGAGGAAAGATAGATGAACATTATAGAAAGCACCTAAGGCTACCTCTTACCTGACATGTTAGCTAAGACATTCCACTTCACCATGACTATGTCTGAAGAGATTAAAATGGGGTTTGTTAAGCTTCCTTTGCTAGCTAGAAGTTCAAGTTAAAAATCTAGGCCAGGTCTGTCTTCTGAGTTGAATTCAGAATTTTCAGTCAGGTAAAGATATTTCTGAGGTGGTGAAACATGACTGGGACTTCAAGTCCCACCTCTAGTGCAGGTGCCACCATCTCAAGTGATTTGGCTTGCTCAGAACTCAAGCACTTCTACTGAAGGCAGCACAAACATAGCTGGAGAGCTTGTATTTAAAAAAAAGGCTTAAGCACTTTAGACTGCTGCTAGATATCTAAAAAACACTGTTTAAGAATTAGACCTTAATACCTGATCCCCACTGAAAGTTAATGGGGTTTGGGCTCCTAAGTAATACTTTGTGTTCTTGACTTTTAAGCTCCTGATTTTCAAAGTCTGAATGATCAAGACAAATGCGTCCCTAGTGTAATGGATACAGCTCCCATTGATTTCATCTTTTGGGAGATTATAGTTATGAAAGTGTTCTGTGCAAACTTTACAAAGAAATAAAAGACTTTGCAGTGGCACAGTAGGGAACATTATACATCAAAGGATATGTTCTGCAAAGCTGTTTGCTCATGAGTCATTGCATGAACAGAGTCCAGGACTCAGAGGAAATAAAAGGGTCTTACTAAAAGCAATATACGATTGTGTTTGTGTATATATATGCAAAGTCCAGTCTTAGCTCCAGAGCCATCACAAGGACTGAAAAAGTCCACGGCAGGAATTTAACTTCATTCTGTCAGATACAAGCCTGCTACCTACATTCTGAGACAGTGAATTCCACTGTTCACTCTGCAGGCCAGTTCTGAGTTCAAGAGCTTGACGTTTCTGAGCTATTCATTGTTGATATTATTTACCCATAAAAATCACTGTTTGAGAATGCAGAGAAACTCATTAAAATGTGTAATGCAATGGAAGCATAGGATCAAACTCAGATCTGTTCCAGGAAAGGGAAAGATCCCATCCCCAGGTACTCTCCAGATGTGCAGAGCTAGGCAGCTAGTTGTAGATGCAGTTGTAGACATACCTGTTCTCTTTTCCTTAATCTTGCAGTTCCTAGTGAAAAGTTTTTGACAAAATTACCGCATAAAAATCCACTGCCAAAGGGCACAGTGAGAAATGCTTCAGCTGAGAGAAAATATTCTAAAATCTGGTGAGTCACTTAATGTCCAGTTAAGGACTTAGAAAAATTAAAATAACTTCATGGAAGAAAAGCTGTGTTAGTCACCTTTGCAGAATTAAAACTGGAATCTCCTGAAACAGGTCTGCTCTAAATGGTCCCCTTTTCAAGTTTATTTTCAATGTGGTTCCTAGAAGAAGAAGAAAGAAAAAGGTGGTGTTTTGTCTTCATCCTGCCTTAATGAACCTATCTGGATTTCAGGTAGCTCACCCAAATGAAAATTAAGCTTGGTGGGAAAAAACAAAACCCCTTGTGTATCTTTCTAAATTGGTACGTCAGTATTTCTGTTTTGTAACAGCTGAAACAAGCCTATATATTCTGGTAGTGAGTGTGTGTATTAACATGGCTTCTATTTTATTAAGAAGAAAAAAATCATGGCAGTCATTTAGCTGTAAAGGCCAAGATATAAAATGTCAGTTTTATTTATGGCAAGTAGCTGGGTAGAAAATATGCTCTGGCATCATTTGAGTTTTCAAGAACTTTGTTTTTCTTTTTCTCTTACTGCATGAAATAATGTTGTATTCTTAACAAACAAACAAAGCAAAACAAAGATGGAGACAGCCCTCCCCAGCAAGTGGGATCATGTTCTTCTCCCCAGATAACCACCTCCTGAGTGAGGAGACCTGCTAAAGATGCAGAGACATGAAAGTCAAATCAGATGCAACAGGGACCTAAACCCATGCTTTTCATCCCAGAGTTCACACGGTAATCACTGGAGAAATGAGCACTCTGGAGCTGCTGTTTTCTGCTCTATTTTTGAATAAAAATTCCATGCTGGATCTGAAAACTGTTCTGGTCAAAAAAAAAAAAAAAGGAACAAAGTGTCACTGAAGTCATTCCACCCTTGCCACGTGTGCAGCTGTCGATGAACCCACATTTTCCATCAACAAACACTTCCATTGGAAAATTCCTCCTCAGTTCTCAGTGATGAGCATTAATTTATTCCTTCTCTGAGTCCCCAGAGCTGCTCACAGAGTCAGCAATACCCCAGAGCCACTCACACAGCCAGCAATACCCAGAATGTGACCGATAAAATGAGAGCCACACTGAGGTTCATGAAGAGCAGCAATCTGGCTTTGCGCTGCTGGTACGTGAGTATAACACTGCTGTTACTCCTGACTTGCACCTCTGATGAGCTTGCACAGAGGTCATTAAATACCACCTGAAACAGCTTCATAAACAGGTCTGACTAAACTCAAGTAGTTAGCATTTCCAGTTTTATTTTTGTACCATATAGCTTCATTCTCCCTCAATTATAATCGATTATCCTGTGATTTACCTTTATATATATCTCTTTCCCTAAGGAAGGATCCTTACGAGACCACCGTGCCACTGACCACAGACAGCTAGAAAGCTGCCCTGGCATGCTTCTCTTATCTGGATGTGAAAAGTGACATCAGGCAGAGCTCTTCCTTTTCTTACACTGGTTAATTGGACAAGCCAGGTTCTGTAAACATTTTTTTTCTTATGCTTCAAAGAGGCTTTATCTGTCCAAAAAAAGCTGAGTATGGATTTCTAAAAGCAGACTTAGATCTCTCAGCCAAGCATGTGCTGAAGCCGTGGTTCTTCTATCCCATGACAGGAAAAGTATAAAAAGCAGGGCAGTCCCTGCTACTTTTTAGCTTCTGCTTCTACTGGCATCCCAGGGTTTCCTTTTCCACTCCAGCAGAATTTTGGGTCAAGGTGCCAGAAAACAGATTCTCAAAATCTGGACCTTCACAGTGTGTAAGCCACAGCTTAAACCATTTTTCCCCATCTCTGGATCAATTAGTCTGGGAGGCTAATGTGACTTTGTTAGAATGGTACAATGGGTCTCCTGTATGTTTCTGAGTGGGCAGGTGCCTTATTTCAAAAAATAATTTTTCTTCTGTTAATTAATGTAGTGTTAATTACAGTGTTTTCCTCAGAGTGAGAAACCTCATCATCTGCAGTATTTGCCAGACTTCATGCACAAGGGCTGGATGTGCCAGGCATTTTCAGCTCCTTTAGAAATGAAGCATTTTATGGAGTTGAATACCCAGGGCAAAACCACTGGACTCCCCACAGGAGCCAGAAGTACACCTGCTGCCAGAGGTGGTTACGAGCTGAAGGTTTCCCAAACTTTTGTGCGTAGGTGTCTGTCAGTGTCATTTAGGAGAATGGTTCTTGAGGAGGTGTCTCTTTGAGAAGGTAGACAAGCATACTCCAAAGACCAATGAGCAGGAACGTCATTGCTTTAGACACCCAAAACAGATGTCCAGAACAGCACAGCACTGCTGGGGCATCTACCCTTGAAAATCCACACCACACCACTGAAAATGGTTGAAATATGTAAAACTCCCTGAAGGATTATGACTTGACATAGCAAAGAGAGACCTTGCTTACAAACCTCAGGGGATGACACCACAGTCATCACTGCGGGAGGTCTTAGGAAGGGCACAGGCAGAGTGGGTTTTACCTCAGGGCAGAGAGGTGGGCTAGAGAATCTCTTGGCATTTCTTCCAGCTCTGTTTGCTTAATTGCTTTATTAATACAATACTCTGATCTACTGAATGAAGATCTTACATAATCCAGACCCTGCAAGATGAGTGACAAATTAAGGGTAGAAATAAATTGCACAATTTTTAACAGTGAAGCTGTTTATCTAGGAATGGACTGGATTCTCTTTGCCTGATGTGTAAGTGAAGATTAGATAGCATGCTGAAGTATGTATAGATAGCAAGCTGAAGTATATAGTAGATCAACACAGTTATGAGCTTGACACAGGATGCATGGTTAGGGTTTAATTTTGGTCTTTGAGTGGATTATTGGCACAAATCAATTACTTTTCTGGTAATGGGACCATGAAGAGGTTATAGCAGAAAGATACTAGACTAGATGGACTGTGGAAACCAACTTGCCCTTACTACTGAGCACAAAACTTTGGCTGGGAAGAAAACATTCCCCCTACCACTTTCTGTCTCAAAAGCAGGACTCTACATGTCACCCTTAAACTGATGGACTGTAACTGAAACAAAGTAAAGGCATTTCTTTCAAGGCCATGCTTCAGTAATTATCCCAAACAGAGCAATAATCTAGCAAAACAAAACAGAAAAACCCAAATGCCCATATTTCAACCACAGCTGATGCTTAACATGAATACCTGGAATATTTACAAGAACAGAATTTATGCCGACGTCTCCCCAATTTCTTTCGTTGGTATTGCAGTCACATTTGCCATGGTAAATGACTGCCATTTACCATGGTAAATGAGTGAGAGAGGAATTTTTAAGGTCATAAAAATCATGGTTGTAGATGTTATGCATGGTGAATGGCTGGGGAGGAGCCAGCACATTCTCTGATGTCACCTCACCAAAACACCACAGTCCAGCCTTGAGGACTGATTCAAACTGATTAAAGGCCTATTCCATGTAAGTGTGTATTTTTAAAGTGCAGAATTCAGTGGCAAGATACGGGAAAGCATCTTGGTACGTAACATGACTGACTTTTGTGTCTACGCATTAAGAGCTATACTGTGCCAAACAATACTCTAAATTATAGAGTCAGTCTCAAGCAAGTGATGAAGGTACTCAGATTATGCAGATGTCAGAACTTACCTTAATAAGAAAAGTGCAAAAAATAATTTCAGGATTCCTTGTTGTGCATACAACTTTGGGAACATCTTACACCAAATTGTAAAATGTTTGAGTTACATTTTTTTGTCAGTCTTGTAGAGTCATCAAGGGTAAAGTATTACCTCTTAACTTCTAAGGGAAGACATACTGCTTAAGAACTTATTTTGCAGATTGTAAAGGACCAGACTCACCCATATCCAAAAGCTGCAGCACAGGCCAGGTTAAAGCACGTTTTTGTTTCTAGAGATCAAAAACATGTAAAAAATATAATTTTGGTACCCAGAGTAAAGGTCTTCTCTGTTTTTTTCAGCTGAAGAATTACTATACTTTTAAGATATTATTCTGCCCCATAGGTCTTGTTTCAGCAAAATGCTTCAGCATGTTGTTAATTCTAATCACTTAAGTTATCCCATTCAAGTCAGACCTTAAACACTTTGCTGAATTTTGTTTGAAGTGGGGAACAAGTGCTTAATTTTTCAAAAGTCTCTGAATGCAATTAGCTATGCCAGGGTAGTTTTTTATCTTATTTCTGTATGTTGTGGACAGTTTGGATTAGAAAAGAAATGACTCCAACTCCTGTTTTATATACAAAACTCTTCTAACTACACCATGGGAGATTGTAACGCAGAGCTTTGTTTTAGAATAGTTTTGCCCTGGAATTTTTTCCAACTTTCCAGAATAGAAGCTGAAGTTATCTTAAAATCCTAGTCTGTTTTATGAGAGCCTTAGGTCTCAGACTTGCAATTAAGATACCGTGGCTTAACAAGTTACTAAGCATCAGCTAAGCTGAGGTAATTGTCTGGATCCAAAACTTACAGTAAATGCTTAGCCTAAATGCTGAGTCAATATATCCCTGGGCTAATGCAGTATAATGTAATTTAACATTTCAGACTAAGCTAAAATGAACCGCTGTGTGTTTGTTCCCAGGCCAAGAGAAGAGATGTAGGCAGTTGCCCCAGCTGACAAGAGGCATGATAACTCACATTGCTGGTCACTTGATGAGGAATTTGAGCTAGGAATGGGAAACAACTGGTGCTTAGCATTTCTGCCTCATTCTCCCACAGATGTTTAAACACTTACTGATCTTAGGAGATAGTCCAAATCCATCACATAATGGCATTGACTGAAAAGACAATTTGATGGCGTACAGTAAGGTTACTGGTTCTCAGTCCATTTCTGGAGGATGTATGTTCATTATGGAAATTGTTGTGATGAAAGTAGAAAAGGAGCAATTTGCCCATCTGTACAAAGTTATTAGATTCCCAGAAAAAAAAAAAAGAAAAAGGTAATCAAGGAAAGGTATGGTAGAAATCTGTAGAGTTATGAATGTCTTTGAAAGGATAGATAGGGAATGATTTCCCAGTCTCTTACCATTCAAGAACTAGGGAACATCAGAAGAAACTAAGTGGCAGGACAAAGAAAGGAAAAGAATATGCTTTTACACACATTTTTGCAATTCAACTATGGAACTTCTTGCTGCAGATTTCTGTGGCTGTGGAAAGTTTTTTTGGGTTCAGAAATATCTAGACGAAGTCACAGGAGTAAAATCCATCAAAGGGCTCTAACAAGAAGTATCACCTTGTCTCAAGAGGTCAGTGAGCCACAAATCATTTGGTCTAGAAGTACCTGAAGAACAGTCAGACAGAAGCTGGCTCTGTGGGTGACTGACCACCTGTGTTGACTGAAGAGGGCATGGCGTACATTAAATGTGTATATATCATGAAGGACAATCAGAGATATTCTTACCACCCTTACAGTCTTTGGAAGACATCAGCTTGTGTATAAAATGTCAGCCTCAGCAGAGAACGAGGGCCAAGACTGGGCCACAGGGGTGAACTCATCTGTTACTTTAAACCAGCAGCATTTTGAGGAAGTGATTCCTTCAAAGCATGGGTAAAGCGCTCTGATGTGGTGCAGGGAGGGGGGGCTATTCTACCAGGAATCTGGCACGTTCAAGTGTGTACAATCATCTCACAGGCCTCTAGGGTTTGTATTTGATGGGGGTAAGAGGCAGCTGTATGCAGAATCATGAGTAATGAGGTCAGGAACTGAAGCGATTCTTGCCAGATACCTTTGCCTGGCAATTCTATTACTGCCATGTAAGCAGTCAGAGGAACTTAAGATATTTATCAGGAATCATTAGGTTTGATCTACAGGCCATAATAAATGCACACAAGATACTGGAAGTAGCACAATGCACTTAAAAAAATAATTTACCATTCACAAGAAGCTGTCTTGCGTGGTTCAATAACAGACATAAGAGGATCCTTAAAATTATTATTTTCTTAAAGAGAAGGAACTGATTTGAAGCCCATGGAAGCCAAAGACATGCTTAATGATGGGAATGTGCTATGTTTTTTAAGTCTATGGGAAGACAGCTGGAGAACAGAGTATGACATTTAAGCATCTTTTCCAACGGTCAAAAGGTTAAAAGTAAGTTTAGCTTGAACCTTGAGGATTTGAGAACTCTAACACTAAACTTTTGATGATGAGATGGAGACTGGGATAAGAAATTTTAGAGAAATAAATGTGATTTCCTTCCACAAAGACAGGCATAAAAATTTCTTCTTCTGAATGGATATTCAATGGCTTAAATGGGGGAATCTACAAGATGGAGAATTAATGGCAGGGCAGTAGTTCTGCATTCCCCATTATGAATCTGGGGGGGTGAGGGTTAAATAACTGCTGGAAATGTCAGCTTTGCACTGGGAAAATAGTAAGGGAGGTGAAGCTACAAACTGCCTGCCTGGTAAGTCAGGGTACGTCCATAGCTGAAGGCTTGTAGGACAAATTAGACAGGTATCTGTAAGCAGCGATACAGGCAAGACGTGTGCACTTCAATGACCTCCACACTCACAGAGTCCCCAAGTTACTGCTATGGAGTCATTCCTTCCCGAAGTCTGTTCCTGTCTCTATTGTATTCTTTACAGTGGGGCAGTAGGCACTCTTGTTATTAGAGATGTGCTTGCTTACACCATTCTTAGTCCATAATTTATGTGTGTACTAGGAGACGCCTCCAAAGATTTATGCAGCTTGTGGCTTGATGCCAGGACAAAGAAGAATAACTGCACAGTGGGAGAAAAGTACCATTTAATTTTTTTCTCTTTTTGCCAAGTTAATTTTTTCAGATTTTGTAATCTTAACTTTCTGCCATGTCAGAGGCCTTTTCACAGTATCTGATTAATAAAACACTTTTCCACTTACTTTTGTTTGTGTAACTTCCCTATTCATATATTTTGCTGAAGGCAACAGAGGTGACACATTTCAACCATCCTCAGTGACAAGTGCCTGGATATTTATAGGTCCCTTTGAATCACCTCCTATCCTTGGGTGCTATATTTTCAGCTGCATAACCACTGTCTGCTTTCTGCATTCTGCAACACTAAGTCTCTTGGTGTCCATGGATAATGCTTTTTACTGTTTCTCACATAGGGACAGTGATATCAACAAGACTGTTAAGATGGGTTGTAGGTGCTCTAACTCAATGTGCTCATGTTAGGAATAGAATCACTGGGGGCACTCTGTGCATGTATTTGAGAGCAAAAGAGGGGTGTTTCCTAAGGGATACAAATCTAAACCAGACCAAATTTTCAAACTTTAATGTCACTCCACAGGACAGGTAGGGATCCCCGTTGGTTAACAGTCCTGACATGGGTACATTGGTTTTAAGCATCTCAGATGAAACAGACTGAATCCAGGTTAATGAAATGCTTTACGGAAGTTAGCCTTCTGTTTTCTTTTTGTTCCCATAACCTCACCTGAAAAGATCAGCTGTGTCAGTTCTTTTTCTCATCTGAGAGGGCTTCCCTTTAGACTTTGGATTTCTCTTCCTCCTTTGAGGACAATGCCAAAAGGCTTCCTGTCTAGTTTCTACTTGGTTCCTGTCACATACCATTCCCAAGAACAAAACTCTGTGGTTTTTACTTGGTCAGTAGAAAAACTACCTGTCCCTCCAGAGTCAGTGATTTCAGAAGAAACATCACTAGGTCTAATTTTAATCTCTAGTGAACGAGTGCAGACAGACAGCAACGCAAGCAGCATAGTATTGTGAGCATTTTTTGGTGAAAGTGGAATTGCAGGGGAAAGCGAGGCAAAGTTATATTTGCTTACATAAATTATTAGCAAATAAACCCCTTCATGTTTCTAGTTCCTTTGTCAGGGAAAATGGGAATGATTATTCCAATTATTCTTAAAGTCATGGCTTAACTCCAGGATACCCCAAAACTGACCTTTGAGGGTCTTACAGGATGCCAAACCCTGTCTATATTGTTTTGGGGTGTCCTGGTGCTAAGCCATGACAGCAACATTCATTTTGACCACTCAACAGACTTTCTTGCAATCAGAAAGCAAAATAGTTGTTAAGTCTCCCATCTATAGGGTTCCATCGGAGAAAAATGAATGGTTATATCTTTCAAGAGGCTTAATAAAAATGTGTTTTATTTTCTATCCTTTGGGATGCCATAGCAAGATCATCATAAAAGTCCCTGGATCATTCAGTTTATGGCTATGATGGAAAACCTATTAAAAGTTCCCTCAGTGATGATAACATTCATAGGGTTCTCCAGACTCCTCTCTTCCCTGCTGTCAGTCTCTGGTGATGAGTTCAGGTGAAGCAGGCACTCAGAAAAAGCAGTGTGACAGCAGGTTTAATTTCAGCTGGAGACTAAGATGAGGCCAAGACCATTAAAGGTGATTTAAGGCAGGTGGGGTTGAACCTGTCATGAGTGTTTCAAAATACTCTGTTATTCTTAATGTATGATTACACTAGTCCCTCTGGATCATCCCTGGATTTATGGTGTTTGTATAAATGCTTGGCTGTAAATTAGAAGATGTTTTTGAGCAGTGCTTCACTAGCTGGAAGCCATAGATTTGCAGTCCTTGCTGAGCCATCAGCCATCCTAGGGGGGATAAGCCAAGAAGAACTTGACTCTTGGGCTCAGCAGCAATGATGAAACATGCAGGACTGTCAGCATTTCTGAAAGACATGACATCTCTTTTAAAGATTAGTTGTGTTCGCTGCTAAGGGAAGGTACAAGGAAGGCAGAAGGCATTTGGTTTCCCAGGTATTTGTTCTTGTGGTTAAAAGGACAGCACAACTAAAAGTAGATGGTATCTGAATTTATGTCTTTGGAATTCAGCCTTGCTCTCACCTGTTGTGTGAAGATCTTTTCCAGAGGGCACAATTTCAGGTGTGTTGCAGGTCCTGCAGGCTGGTGTGGCAGCTGCTGCTGGATGTGATGCTAGTTG
Organism: Todiramphus chloris collaris; assembly: GCA_025345505.1. Classification (NCBI taxonomy): domain Eukaryota; kingdom Metazoa; phylum Chordata; class Aves; order Coraciiformes; family Alcedinidae; genus Todiramphus; species Todiramphus chloris. The sequence goes on from JANVCC010000022.1 coordinate 26,336,103, forward strand.
AATCTGTCTCTTAGGCTACAGAAACTAACACCTAAGGATGCCGCCCCAATCCTCTGTTGAGCCTCAGGAAGACCTTTGGGCTATTTGTTCAGCTGGGGCAATTTTTCCTTCTTAATCTTTTCAGCTTGGCAGGAGCACTGCTGAGCACACAAGGAAGCTCATCAGCTGCTGGCTGGATGTTTGGACAAGGGAATAACTCCTGCTGAGGCTGGTGAGCTCCAGTCCTATCTAATTTACATTGTTATTTATTCTGCAGGCATTCCTGTGCTTCCTGAGTACAAGCTGGCTTTTCAGCACATTTACAGCCACACTCCCACAGAGAGCTCGGCAGTGACGGACAACTATACACAGAAGCCACTACCCCCTTGCATCATGGAGGACTAATGTTTGTAGGACAGCTGTAAAAGGCCACCTCCTTCTGTGGAGAACAAAGAAGACTGATTCACCAGGGTCCATATACTTCAGGTTCTGGGACCTTGTGTTTTGTTCATATTGATGCAGTTTTCAAGTCAGTTTTCCAGGTATACATCATTCCCAAGCAAACCTGGACACTAGGAGGATGTTTGCTCTTCATCCTCCAGATGAGATTAAAGTGGCTTGGTTAATGGCATGTGAGTGGCACAACGCACTGCTAAATGTGACCATTGGGTCACTCAGAAGGTCAGACCTGCTTGTCTGCCCAGCAAGCTCAGTTGTAAAGGCCTGCACAGGGCAGACATGCACAGACCAGACATGCACAGACCTGCCTGACAAAAGCATGCACAGCATCTGAGTGCAGAGCTTGGTGAGCTCTTACCAGCTGGTGGATGGCAAGAGGTCATCTGTAGGGACTGCTTCCAGAGGGGTACGAAGACAAAGTCTCTAGTCTTTAGCCCTGAGAATGGACACCTCATCTCTAGGTCTGCTGTCACATCTGAGGTTTGATTAAGCTGTAAGGAGTAAAATTCACTTCTCCATGCTAGAGGGACATATCTGCACCACAGGTAGTGGATCTCACAAATAAGAAACAGAAGAGGCAGAAATCCTTCATGACTTGAGCTGGGAGACCCTACCATGATCTCTGTTACCTGGGGCTCAAGGAAAGAGGAGGAGAAAGGAACAGTTGTTCCATTATTTTCACTGGTTCTCCATGGCTCCTAATACTTGTTTCAGCCAGACCTGCAAAATGATGGTATCAGGAATTTGCACCCTACCAGAACTGTGCACATAGTAGCAGGGATTGGACACCTTCCTGCTGACCAGGCAAGACATGTGGATAGTGGTTCTTGGGGTGCTGGAAGACCAGCACTTTGAGAGATATTACTTTAGGTCCTAATCTGTATCCAAAATCTCAAAGAGGCAATCATTGTTTTCTCCTCTGTGTGGTGAAATGAACGTCTCCTTCCTCCTCAAGAGGAGGAGTGTCCTGGAGGTAAAATTCATTTCTCAAAGTGTGCTGTGTGGTCATTTGAATACCCATTCTGACTGAGACATTCTCCTGTAGGGATGAGTGGGAATAAAATATCACAGTATACTCCCTCAGTTAGCTGATTGCAACCTGGAGAGTCTGATGGCCATAACCAAATCCTGGGCTTTATCTTTTCACTGTCACTGTGTCCTCTTGCGTGCCCTCCCCTGCTTCTGCACGTCAGAGATTAGCTTGGGGTGGCCACAACCCCTTGTCAGTGGGAATGGCAAACAAAATGTGCCATTTGCTTTGAGCAACGCATCAAATCTGCTGGCATGGAGTCAAACCTTAGCAAGTGGAGAATGGCTTTGGTGTCTCCTTTGGCAGCCAACTGCACATGTCTGAAACATTCCCAAGGCAATTAAGAACCCGTAAGTGAAATGGACACAGTCCACGGTAAGAGAAAAAATGAACAAAATATTGTATTTTGCAACAGCAGCTGCCAGTGTGGACTTTCATCTCCATGCTGATTGCCTGCTGGACTAGATCTGCCTGCACGTAGTGCTCATGACGGGCACAAGCCTCAGACCAGGAACGGCTGCTCTCAATAGAGTGTCATCTGGGAGGTGATGAACACAAACAATGGCACCTCTTTAATTTTTATAGTGCTGCTAAGCCCTTCCTTTTGTAGGTTTGGATTTAGCTCAGAGGCCATGGTTGCCTGATGACGTGTGAACGGGATGTTGGTGAGGAACTGACCTTAGAGCTGATGACAAGTTGTACTCGCAAAAACTGGTGCATCTGAGTGAAGGCTGAAACCATGCAGCAGAAAAACCAAGGCAGGCTTGGTGCAGGGTGCAGGAAGCAGGGACAAATATGTGGCATGGCAACTATTGATTAACACAGCAAACACCATGACACAGCACATGGATGGCCCAGGAGAGAACAACATCTTAGGAAAAAAACCCACACCTAAACCAAACAAACTAGGTATAGGACTCTGAAAAGCAAGCTGAGCTGCCATATGTGCTGTCTTTATATTGTGCTCCTAGTTTAAATGAAGTTTACATCAAGAATTATACTTTTCCCCTCTCTCCTCCTTTTCCTGTGGAAGTGCTTGTTTTCCCTCACCTGGGAACAGAGGACACTCTCTCTAGAAATCTTTATGGCTTTCCTGGTGCTTTATATTACTTGTGCAGCTCTGAAGTACCCTGGCTTGTCCCTGTCTTCCCTAAGGCAAATTTCCTGTGTTCCGATTTCTAGTCAAAATGACCCCGGTGCTTCTGGAAAGCAAGGACCATATAGCTTCTTATATCCTGTCTGTACTCTGGTCATGCATTTTCATGTCACCTAGAGAATTAATTTATGTGATTAGATACACGTGCACATAGATGCACACAGTCTTTTGCAAGCAGGCAGGACATGTTTTGCCCACACTCCAAACTGGTTCAAAAGCCATGGAAATGCAATCACAAGGTGCTGAGTGACAACTAATATAACCCACTTCTCAAAAGCACTTATTAGCTGGGCTCAGCAATGCACTAAAATGACTGCATTACTTCCCACATGGAGCTGGCTTGTGTTGGGTCAATTCAGAGCACAATATTTCATGAAGACAGATCTGACATTTCATCCCAGAGGGCACTGACTTCTTTTAATGAGGTTTATCAGATTCAAATAGAAAGAATCACAGGAAGAGAAAAATCTCCACAGACCACCAGCCTGGAGATCATACCTAAGAACCTTTCTGTAAGGACTAGAAAGACCCCAAAATAAAGTGAACAAGACTGATGTAGACAGTTTATTAAAGTTCTTGGCTGGATTAGTAAACATACTTTTTGGTTTTTTTTTTTTTTTTTGTTGTTGTTGTTGTTGTTGTTGTTTTTGTCTTTTTTTTGTTTTGTTTTGTTTTTTTGCTAAGGCATTGTATTTTAAGCCAAAATCTTCTGTGATTTATGTATTACTTTACATTTGACCTAGAGCTCATTGGTGTATTTTCAAAACAAGGAAATTTCTGGATCCAGAGCCTGTCTCAGAGATGTGTCTGTCTGTGACTGCTACCTTGAATCAGGGTAAGTAAAGGCAGCATTAATCTGCAGGGGTAAATTCACCCCCACCTACATTTCTTTCATTCCCTTCTCTGCTCTTATAGCAGCAGTGGCATCCCTGTGGTCTCATGATGAATGGGGTCAGGGAAGTGATCTAGTTGAAAATGAGTGGAAGTACAAAACCAGTTCAGTTTCAGTTGTCTGAGCTTTCCAGTCTTAATTATCAAGTGGATGGAGCAGGACTATCTCCTCTACTGGCAGCAGAGTTTGAGATGGGTGATTCTAACTAGGAGCTAGGCTGAAGATTTCCCTGTGGTTGCTGATGCAATATCAGCACTAGATCACAGGGAGATGTATCCAACACCCTCTCAGGCCTTGTGTATCAGGCAAAAGACACAAGCCAGAGATTGCAACTCACATAATAATCTGCACTGGTTTCTTAAAGGTAACCCCTTGTGCCTTCCAAAGCTTCCTTGCTTTGTGCAGTGGTGTACAGACTCAAGTATCCTTGTACCATGGACCTAGAGTCCTCAAGGCTTCATGATCATAATAATAATGAGATGACCCTAGGAAAAGGGTAGATTTAATGCGTCTGAAATAACTGATCTGGCTGTCTGCCTCTACCCTCACCTATGTGTGAATTACGGTCGCTTTTGAGAGCAGGAAGGAGAAAGGCACTACAGCTCCAAAAGAGCTTAGTTTGGTGCGAGGTGTATTAGAACAGGACCTACGTAACCTACATGGAGCATTCACGTCCCAGCATCCAGCTACAGACATTTAACTTAACTGCCTAGTTGCCTTTGTGTCTGTTGGATGCAGTGAGGAGTCAGATGCAGGTGATCCAGAGCATAAGAAATTCCTCTAAAAGAATTTCTGCTTTGGTTTCAAATAATGGTGAGTTCTTGCAGATTTCTAAACTAAACCAAACCACACCTTGTGTGTTTGGTAGAGAAAGCAGCCAACTTTCCCATGTGAAAAACCTTACAGCTGGCAGTGTTTTCCTCACACATTAGAGATATCATTTCTGAATCCCCCCAAGGTTTTGGGACCTCATTCTAGCAGCTAGTTTGCCTTACCCAAAGTCCTCCATCTAGGTGTACAGGCGGCTGAGGCCCCAGTTGTACCACAAATGTGTTTTTGTTGGGCCCATGAAGCTCCCTGAGACCTTCCACTGAGGTTCTGGATGCAGTTTTTTTCCTGTGCCCCATTCCTAAGGAATCACAGGATCCTTCCTTCAAGAACTGAAAGGCCAGGTCTGAGCTGGCTATCCCCTGAATGGGGAGGAGAGAAAAGCATGGCAACGGTGGGATCTATCTTATCAATTTTCCTCAGCCAGATTAAACATCACTGAACAGTACTGACAGACACTTTGTTCCTCTTCATGGAGAAGCTAGGTGCTGTGAGGGAGCTCTGCTCTGCTATCCTCATGCCATCCTCCTTTTTCTGCTTTTGTCCCTTGCCTGCTGCCAAGTCACTCTTTCCTGTGAAAAGGGTTTTATTATTTTTTCTTGTTTGGGCAGGCTCTGGACTCATGACTGAGAAATTTAGGAGGGAGAGTAGTTACTACAGATGCCTGTAGGGCAGCAAATGAGAACAGTGCTAGTGTACAGAAATACTGCCATGTAAGACATTTTTGACACAAGTCCTGCAAGGGAAACTCTTTGTAGAATAAAGATGTCCTAAACCAATTGACCCAGTGTTTCTGGTTTCTCTGAGCACCAGTCCCCTACTACTCTTTAAACCATAAGTCCTACAGCAGGGGACAAGGAGAACAAATAGCCTGAGAATTAAGACACAGTTTGCAGGCTTGGGAAACCTGATCATGATTCTTGGCTCCTCCAAGAACTTCTTTCCTGACTTTTTCCAAGTGTTTTCATTCCTCCTGTGGAGAAATGCTTATTGACAGACTCTCCTCAGTATTGCTCAGACCCAGGCCTGTAAAACTTTTCTTCTATTTGTCAGGTCAACTTAGATGAGAAAGGTGTTTGGAGGGTGGAAAATGAACAACAAAAAGCAATTCAGTCCAAAGGCATACATCCAGCACGGAAAACCTGAACCCAAACATTCAGCTTTGGCAAAATCATAAACAACTGAAACAACATGTGTTGTAATAGGAGGCACTGGGGAGCCTTGCAAGTGGCCAGAGCTCCCAAGTCAGCTTTTAATAAAGTCACTGAGTGTTGAGCACATCATCAACCTGTTTTCTGTTGAGGCTTTTCAGTGGCGGTGTGATGCCACTCATTCCAAACACTACAACACACTATGGACAGAAAAAAGCACACTGGGTGGGAAAAAAACTCGCCATATTGATAGTTTCAAGCCACTATGTAGAAACTTGTAGCTAGAAAGTATCCTCAAAATCTCTGCTTTTCTCCCAGCACAACCCACATGTGTTTTGAAACTTAAGACCTGCTGTGAAATGCTGAAAGGGCATGAGGATGACCATGCACTCAGTGCGTGAGCTAGTCACATGGTGTGCCTCTGGTTCCTTCACTTTCAGGGACGAGTTCATTATGATGGGGCTCCTGATGAACAGATTATACCCCTACTTCCCAGAGTGAAGCAAAATCTAAAATGATTAATGTCAGGTCTGAGCAATGGAAAGAAAAGAAAGTCTTTCAAAAAGCCATATCTGGCAGTGGGATAATCTGGATGGCATGAGTACCTCACACCTGCTGTGCTCCAGGGGAAACTCTCGATACCTCTAGCAGCACCAGGATGCTTGCTCCATTCCCTGTCTCTTGCTACACTTCAGCCCCACAGCACCAGGAGAAAAATGGGTAATAAGAGGCAGAATTGGGACTATGAATCATAGGAAATAAAATCCTTCTTTTCCCTCTGTCTAGCTGATGTGAATCCACTGTAACCTTTGTAAGCATCAGTGAAAATAGGATCAGCAAGGTGACAATAAAATACTCTCACCCTCCCTTGCAGGACAGCATAAAAGACACATGCGCCTCCTTGTTGAAACTTTTCTCTTAATTCCAGCTTTTCCCTGACCCTGACACAGGATCCTAACTTCACCAGAGTGCTCTCTGAAACCATGCACCTTCCCTTCCAGAAAGCTGTTTCGAATAGGCATGCAGGCTTAAAGCTGTAAAAGTTTCACTCCTTGTTTAGACTGTCACTGACCAGGAAGCATCTGCAATGATTTTGTATGGGGAGGCTTGGCAGCAGTAAATTACCATCTGACCTGATGCTGTGGTTGTTTAGCTTTTTCTTCTTATTTCTTTTTTTTTCTCTTGCTCCTCCAAGGGGATCTGGGATATGTTAAATATTATTTTGCTGACATTAAATCATGTTGCAATACTGCAGTCAACTTGAATGCCAAACTTAAGCCTGTAAACTCTATTTTTAACCTTGATTCTGTCAGTGCAATGGATACTTTCATATCAAAATATTTAAGGGTTTGTGGTAAAATTTCCTCAAACCAATTTTTGCTCAGATGAGAATAGTTTTACTGGAAGCGTATACAGATAAGAGCTATAAAAATTGGGTTTAAAATTGAATCAGGCTGCAGAAAGTAAACAACCCATTTGTACCATAGCAGAATAAAAGCAGGCAGTTTCTGGAACAAGGATGAGTTCCGTTCACAGCATATACATAAAAGCAGCCTAAGGCCAATGTGGTCCTGAAAGGATCCCATGGATGAAAGCTCCTGTTCTGTACCACTCCTGCAAAATGGTCCTGTGTTCATGTCACAGAGCTACCCCTTTTCAGCCGAGCCAGTGTGGTTATTCGCCTTCGTAGCCCTTGAAATATGGACTCACACCAAATTAAATTTTGAGCACTGTTGCAGCAAGGGCCCATTGCCCTAAGACTTACAAGAAAGGAGTCTTATGCCTAGGTAGATGGCTGGCTGGGCTTGCCTGTGAACAAAGCCAGTGCTGGGCATCCCACACAGCTCATGTTGGGTGGCTGTCCAGTGGCAGCTGGGCATGGTACCAGCCACGTAGGACTCTGCAGGTGTGACCCATGCAGAAAAGTTGGTAACACCTGCCTGTAAAATGAGACAAAAAGCACTTAGTTTACAGGTATACAGAGTGTGGTCTTCATGGAGGTATCCAGCTTTCATCATTTGAAACCACAGAAACTGGTTCAAAAAGTTCTGCCTATGGAGCAGTCTGAGTGCAGATGCACATCTGGATCACTCTCATGCAGATAGTTGTCTCTGCAGCACAGGAAACACACAGTCCAGTAATTTCTCTCAGGAGCTCATGTCCACTATACAGGAACCAGCTACCAGAAATAAGATGCCATGTGAAATCCCTGAGGTGTCACTGTAGCAGAGTAAAGCTTACAACTGTGTTTGAGCCTACTGCTCTTTTCAACAGAGGCTGGAGGACCAGAGAGATGAATGCCATTCATCTCCAGGTATATCAGTGGGAAGGTTGTTTGGGAGTATGTATATTTTTGTGGGGTTTTTTTTGTCTTGGTTCTTTATTTTGTTTCTGCACTAAGACACAAACGATGGAATTAGAAAGTTGTGGCAGAACAGATTTTGCCTGAGAACCCAAAAGCACCCTTGTGAAATAAGATGGACACTCTTAGACTTGTCTGAAAAATAGGAATTTTTTCAGGGTAAGTGCACCATATCTACCCAACAAAGAAGAATATAAATTAATCTCATGATTACAGAAAGGTTAGGAAATACTTATGGTAAAAAGTGCGACATAAAGATGAAGAAAAATAACATTACTGTTGAAAAGTTACCTTTGAGTATGCCAATGGCATCCTGGGGTGTATTAGAAGGGGTGTGGTTAGTAGGTTGAGAGAGGTTCTCCTGAGCCTCTACTCTGCCCTAGTGAGACCTCATCTGGAGTATTGTGTCCAGTTCTGGGCCCCTCAGTTCAAGAAGGACAGGGAACTGCTTGAGAGCTCTGGAACAAGCTGCCCAGAGGGGTTGTGGAGTCTCCTTCTCTGGAGACATTTAAAACCTGCCTGGACGTGTTCCTATGTGACCTTCTCTAGGTGGTCCTGCTCTGTCAGGGGTGTTGGACTAGATGATCTTTCAATGTCCCTTCCAACCCTTAACATTCTGTGAATATCACAGCTATTTACTACCTACTTAAACTGCAGGAGCCTTTCAAGATACCCTAGCTGGACAAGAGGATACTGCCGTGACTAGATTCTTATTGATTACATTGTAAAGGATAACATGAACTAAAGAAAAAGATGCTGTGTTCTGGAGTATGAAATGACTCTGAAGAGCATATTAAGTGCTAATTCCCTCAGGTTTCCATTAAGACAGAGAGATGATTGGTTAAGGTCTGGTTCCACTTCTCTTGGTGCTGAAAGGGTTGCAGATACCCCATCTTGATATCTTAGATAGATTCTTATTCCACACTGTCTGGTGTGCAGCTTTCAGTTTTCACATTTTCCCCCATCCTGTTTTGGCTGTATCTGCACTGTTCTCATGCAGGACCCCAGAAAGCAACCCAGACAAGCTTCAGATTGCAACTATTCCTGCCTTCTAGCTCACTAAATCATTTCATGAACTGTGAAGGTATAAGTCATTTTTTGGTAAAAAATGGTGCACCATCTAAAAAGCACTCAAGACTTGTTGGCTTTTGTCTAAGAAGAGACTCTAGCCCTGCAAGAAGCACATTGGTTCACAACAGGACTTGGGCTGAGAGTTTGTAGGACAGATGCGAATTGCTACTTGGGAAGCAACAGATCCATTAGAAGGAAATGCAGCAATTAAAAGGTCTTGCCCTGAAAAGTCCCATGTGTTCAAGCAGAGCACATGTGCATCCAACACAGTATGCCCGAAACACACATTTGTGCTTGCAAACTGTACTTACGCAAGAAAGTGCTTAAAACCCAGCCCAGGTCAAGTCTCGACTGGAAGAAATTTACTGAAATGATCCACCTGGAGTTGTTCAACCACCAGACTCTCCTTCTGGGGTATAAGTATTCATGGCTTTGGGCATGCATTCACAGGCAAGCCTAATGGTGCACAGCTGCCTCACACCCCCATAGAAGAAGGCTCACATGTCACATCTGGACACCAGTCTGTCATACCACCCTGCAACCTGGCTGTGCTAAATACACCTTTCCTATGTTTTCCCTTATTCTTTAATGACTTCTTGGCCACTTCTTATGATGTCACTCTTAAGCTATAAATAACACAAAGAGATGCATTTTCACATATTTATTCAAGAGTTCTTTCTGCCCAATGAAATCCCCAACATCAGTCCTTTCTCTAAAGGAACTGAAAAATTACAATAGGAGATATCCCTGCCTTCTGCTTTGACGAGGTCATGGCTTTCTTCATTGGGTTTGGGCTCACCAAGTGGTGCTTAATCAGCTTTCAAGATGTGTCTGGTTTATAGCATCTGGATTCACAACAGTAGAACTGGGTCACATTATGTGTGATATATGATAGCCATATTTAATTTTCATACCAGCACCAGATGCCTTAGAAACTGGACAGTTTGTGTAATTGCTGAACCTCCTTTTTTCTTTAACCTTACCACAATTTCATTAACACCAAACAGGCCAAAACATTCCTGTGAAGTGACCAATTAAACCACATTAATTATTTTAAAATAAAAATAGACAAAGTGGGCTTTTTTTCCCTTGCATCTTCTGAACCAAGCTCTAGAAGGAATTTCCACTCCACCCAATTGAAGGTTGATTCTTTGAAAAAGCTGAAATAAAAAAAAGACAAAAATAAACTTACATCTTTCCAACAAACATTTCCTTTGAATACATTGGAAATAATTCAGTCATTATAATTTTATCTAGAGATGATGATAGCCTGGGAGATCTTATTTGTTTGCATGGTCTCTGGCTGCAGGGTGTAAAAGTCTGTATTGCAACTTTCCTATAGAAACATAGCTTAAAGTAATTTTATTTATGAAGGGAGAGGTCACAAGCAGGCCATATGGAAACAACTTTAGTTGCTCTTATTTAGCAAATAAGGGAGTTGGAAAAGGAGCTCTCATTCCTTCTCTTGTTAAAAAAGTTTCAGTGATTTTTCTGGTAAAGAAAGAGACTACAATGCTGGGAAAACTTTGTTGGGAATGCCTTCAGCAGGAATGGATAGTCTCCTTTGTAGGACTGTGTAATTATTAGAGGGAATCCCTAGCAGAGGCAATTGGATTTAAGCTATTCAGGTTAATACATAGTCACGTGAAAGCAAAAATCAAAGACAAAATCAGATTTTGGTGAACAGTTACAAAAACTGTGAGAAAAAATTAGGAAAAATTTATTATGCAATTAGGCATAATGTGAGTGTGTTTTCTCAGATTCAGAGCAAAATATCCACAGAATCTGGGAAGAATCTCTTCTCCAAATTCAGTGCCATATGGGAAAGTGAATGATCACCCACAAGCCACTGATGCCATTGAGATCTTTAAGTACAAACTCTTTATGAGCTACGGTCACTCTTCCACAGCCTTGAATCCAAACCTTTCTGCTAGAAATTCAGAGGCATTTGTATCTGATGACTTAGAGCTGAGTGCTCTGTGGGCTCCCAAGAAGGCATGGCTAATTTGAAAGTACCAGCTTTTCAGATGATTGGTTTCATTTCCAAGAACCCAAACTGCAGAGGGTTAAGATTCATGATTTCACTCCAAAGGTCACTCAGTCCTTGCAGAGGCACATGAGAAGTTGGATATGGAGCAGGAAAACACCTGAGATGGAAGTAAGCCTGGGCAAGTATTTTACATCCTGGAGTGGTCTCACCTGGGCCACTTTGAAAATAGGTTATTAAATGTGCTACTTTAGCCTTAAAGCTCAAAACACTCCTCTCTTTTTCCTTCCCCATCACAATAACCAAATATAAGGAAGAAATGTTTGCTTTCCTCCCTGGGCATAAGCCAATGGAAAACAAAAGAGCTTATTCAGTGAGCATCCCTAGCAGAAGGCATCAAGAGAAATGGGGAGGTCATAGACAACATCAGTCTGCGCAGAACAGGACCGCTCCTGAGGAACAAACATTGCAAGATTTACTGGAAGGCATCAACTGCTTTTACACACTCCCATTCTCCCCTTACATTTTCTCTTTCCTCATGTGGCCACAGAGATCTCAGTTTGTCCTCTTCAATTAATTGCCTTTACTTTTCACCTCTCCCTGAGCTGCGTGCTGGGAATTTGCTCGATGAGGCACTTTCTATTAGTCTATTTCTGTTATTCCCAAGTTCTCCTAATTTTAGTGTGGAATGTACTCTAAGTTATGGTGCTTACAGCCAGTTGCTAGTCTTTTATACAGGTCCCAGGGCTGTCTGCATTCACTCTGGGTATGAATGCTCAAGTTTTATGGGGAGGAGAAGAAAAACCCTGGCTCATTTTTCTTTCTGTCCTTGCTGCAAGAAAAATGTTTAGCTGTCTTCCTGTTAGCAGCATTCAGATAGCCCTCAGAGGGTAAGTTTTCAGCATAGAGTGGGGGGAGAAGATGAGAGCGCATATGGAAGGGTCTCCAGACTCCTATTAGCAGGACTTGCAAGGCTAATTCTCTGCGGTCATTCTTAGAAGTTTGTCTCCAAATGTTCCTTTAAAAAAAAAAAAAAAAAGAAAAAAACAAACACAAAAAGCCCCCAAACCAACCCCACAAACTTTACATTGTTAATTTGACTCTTAATTTGCCAACTCCGTCTGATGAATATTGTCCTGTTCCTTCATGTATTCTCCAGTAATGTAGGAAGACTGAAATTTTACCCTTCCTGACCTACTTGAGGATTCCAGTCTTGTTTCTGTTCCTGCTTCCACATCAAACTTACTAATGGTGTTAGAGCACACTGCAAACTGTACGATGGACACAAAGGAATGCATTGAATAAGCAATTGCCCCAGCTATCCAAACAAGTTCCCCCTTTCCCAGCCCATGCTGGGAGCCTTTGGGCTCCCCCCCTGAGTACAGGCACTCTCATGCACTATTCTGGTTGAATTTTCAGTGACCCGAAGACTCTTCTTCCAGTGAAAAATCATAGAAAAATGCACAGCTGGATGCAGTCATAGGCTAATTTAGAAGATGTCTGAGTGAGGACATGGTGCAATGTGACATAACGTAAATATGTTTGCACCCCTGAAAAGTTCTTGGCTGGGTGAACCTCTCACCATGGCTCTAGGTGTTTTTGGTTAAGCCACCCTCCCACAGCTGTTTTCCATCGTTTTCTTTGACTCATAGTCCTGAAGCTTAGGATATAGAAGGGGCTTTATCCCAGAGTACCAACAGATACTGTGTAAAGGTACACCACACAGATGTTACTCCCTGAAGAAGATGCAACTAGACTTGATCAAAGTAACAGCATTAAGGTGCTTCATTAAATTCACTTTGTTCTACAAACTCCTCCACTCCCTGAAAAGTCAGAGCTCTGATCAGCACTGTTGGGATGTTGCTGGATATAAGGCATTGTTACCTTCCCCAAAGCATGAAGAAGTTCTAGTCAATGTAATTTCTAACTAATTTCCTTTACTGGGACCATTCGTAGCTCTGTCACTAAACTAGTTTCAGAACAGTCATTAATTATTTCTCAATCCTGTTGACAAAGACCCACCAGTTCAAAGCAGTGAAACTGCAGCAACACTCCTTCCTCAAGATAAGAATCCAAATAACCCAAAATCACAAATGCAGGGGCCTGACCTACTGCCTATTCTGATCTGATCTCAGACTATTGGCTTTGGCAAGCCAAGTTGCTTTAGCAACCCACTCTCCTTGGTCATCCACTTCTTAGACATGCATGATTACGCCTTCACTTCCTTATATACACTAGGAAGAGATTGTGAGTTACTACAACCTTATTCACCAGGCTACATAAACAACTAAGCATAAGTTGTCATTAATTTTATTGGATATGTTGTTTTTATTACTGTTACTCTAAGATTCAAGTTTTGAATTAAAATGCTCACAAGTTCTTTTCCTTCATCAAATCAATAAGTTTGATTATTTGATTCCATATTAATTCTCTTCATTTATGGCCTAAAATTCATGCTAAGGACTTTGCATTGTTCTTTTGTCTACATGGACCTTGACAGGAATAATCCTGCTATCAGAAACAACTTTCCCAAAGTTTTTTGGGTGCATCAGTCCTGCAGAAATCAGTGGTGATTTAGGAATGAGATTCTTCAAGTCCTAACTCTAACAATCTTAAACAAGCCTAAGGATTCAGATGACCTTTGTTTAGACTCACTCAACATTATTTAGTTTCTTATCTTCGGTTTCCTTGGACTTTTGTTACATTCTTCTTTTAGGTCCAGGTCAGTTGGAGAGTGTGAAAGTAGACCCCCTTGGATATGGTAATTTCTATGCCTCCCAGAGTGTAGATTGTTTAGGCTGTGCAATGAGAGGGGACAAAAAAAGCAGACACATAAACACAGCCCTTAAGATAGGCAGTGGCATCATACAAAGGTCACAGACCAGGAAACAGTAGCTTGCAGATAGACAGGATTATTGACTAAAAGCAATGTCATTAGAAAATGTTACTGTTCCAACCTTCCTCCCACACATCTTTTTACAAGAAAGCATCATTGTAAAATAAAACAAACCCAAACATTCAATAAAGGTGGGTTTCCCAGCTTGATGATGGAATTTCTGATTAAATGTAGATGTTTTCAGCTCATAACATCTGTTAATATAGAGGATATATGTCTTGGAATAAGTATGAATGGGTCTGAGACTAGGAGGATGATGTTTTGAGGTCTTACCACCACATCAATAATCATAAAATGTTGAAAGATTGTCTTAAGACTGTATTGACTTCATGGATGTAATAGCTCCCTCCCCAGCTGATCTCTTTGCTGTTTTAGTCAGCTGACTCTTTTCCAGAGAGAGATAGTTGTTTGTTTGTTCAGGGTAAGGAAGGGAAGAGAGAACAAAAACCCACAAAAATCCCAAATAAATGAACCAAAACCACTACAAAAGAGTTTGGGTTTATCCTGTGGTGGGACACGAAACAATTCTGAAGTCTCAGAAAGCTTCACAGGATGAGAAAACCATTATCTGCACAGATTTCTTTGCAAAGAAACATTCAAGAACAAAAAAGTATGTATTGGCTTTTTTCAAGCAGCTTATTTAACTCAACTTGGACAAGTCTATTTGTCCCTAAGGTCATTAAAATACCATCTTAGAGATGCTTTTTTCTAACATTCAAGTCATCAACTTCACTTCTGAAATGAATTAAGGTAAATCAGACTGAAGCTACATTCGTTTCAAATGAGATAGTCTGCCTAGGAGTTTAAACATCAGCTTTAAACTCACCCCACTGATTAATTCAAATGAAAAATGCTGTGTGACCCTTGTAGACAAAACTGTACTGGGACTTTCTGACAGTCTTCTGAAGTCCAAGACCATTCTTTCCTGCTTACACCCTGTGACAAATGTCTTCTGGAGCCAACACTAGTAAATCATCAAGTAGTCCACAACATCACATCAGATTCTTGTTTGCAGCCACTGTTCTTCTCTAAGGAAAGATGGTGGCAACTCTTGTGTCTCTGCTCATGCTTTCTGATGATTCCCTGCTCACTCTTTGGCATGCCATGAGACCTTTACTCACTTTTCTTTAGGATATATATGCCTTGCCAGATTTATTTAGGGCATCTATTTTATATTCTACAGATCATGACTCTATGGAACTCACTGTCAAAGAAATATGATTGTCAACCGAAGTTTTGTAATGTTCAGTAAGAGTCTGAGGATCTGGCACTGCAACGGTGAATCCTAAACCAAAAATGAAATACGTCCTATAGCTGTAGGATGCTAACTATTCCAATTATCACAAGTCTCCCTATAACCTATGGCTTTTGCTCAAGGGGTTTCTTGCACTTCTCCTACAGTAGCTGCCACTGGTCAGTATCATCAGACAGACCATTCCTCAGGATCAAGAGGTTTTTGTTGTGGGTGTGAGCATGTTCAATGCTAACATTATAATCAAGTGCACTAACCCTTTATGTGGCCTATCTTGGAGGAACAACCTATTTGCAAAAGCACATGAATGAACTTGAATCTGAATCCAGTCCCTCACAGGTCTGGATCACAAGGCTCAGACATGGCTTCCTTACACTGCCAAGCCCAAAGGCAATCAGCTTAGTGCCTTGGTTTGCTAGCACAAGGGAACATACCACCCACTTTTTATTCATAGCCTCTTTTTTGAGTTGTCCCATCAACATGCTCTGTTCCCCATATCTACCCTCCTCTTTAAAAGCACAAAGTTTGGTCAGATAAAAGTTCCTTTGGGTCTCTGGTATTAATAGGAACTTGACACCTGACTATATTAGCAGACTCTTTGGATAAAGATGTGTGTCTCTCATGTCTTAGTTGCTGTGCAATAGTCAGAAGAATTTAATTCCTTTTTTTTTAATTATTTTTTAATTTTTATTCCCAGGTGTAATACAACTTATGCTGACAGGGCAGATGCTGGGCATCATCCCCTGGTCTTTTATTGGGGTGGGATGCGAGATATCCATGGAAAATACTGACAATCTTCAGAATTCAGATCTTTGCTGGTTAACCAGGGGATGGCCACAGGGTGGCCACAACCTCAGCCTGAACTGCAGGAGAAATATCATCAGCAGTTGGTCCCAACTGGGGCACTAAGTTCTTTTTTTCTTCCCTGTGGGATTTACACTCATGATTTATTCAGAGTTAAGTAATAAGAGAATTACTCTGTAGTAAAGAGGAAAGCTATTCAATGGAATCACTTACTTTGCAAAACTGTATCAGATAATGGAGGAAAGGAATTAAATTAGAGCGCTGTTTCAAAATACAGAACAAAGAGAGGAAATTTTCCTTCTCTGCCTGCAGAGTGTTTCACTGTTTGGACTGTAGGTCCCATTGTCTATCAGAAGTAATTCCAAGCATCACAACTACAGATGAGAAAAACTCCTGAATCTCCATCCCATGAGAAAATCTGACATTTAAAAATTTGCTTTAGTTTCCAAAATATGAAGTTAATGAAAAATAAATTAAAAAAAAATCCATAATTTCTAATCTGCAGAAAATGTCAAAAGCTTTTTTTAATTAATATTAAATGTCAAAACATCTTGCTTTGACATTTGAAATATCAATAATGGAAGTATTTCACCCCTGAGACAGACTGCAGAGGATTCCTTCCTCTGAGGTAATTTCAGCACTTACGTTTCATGCTTCAGGAATGCATTGACTTCTGGGAATTGTTGTCCCAGTGTATGTTTTCTTCTCTGGGCTAGTAACCAGATGAACTACACCTCCCATTAAACTATCCAAATAGGAGTGGCATCATGGACCAAGAAAAGCTCCAACATTTGCTTGCCTTGTGGGATATGTAGTTTTCCAGGAAATCTGTGCCCCTAACGGGGAATATGGGAGCTGCTTTTCTGCAAAGCACCATAAAGAAACATACCATAAATACATGTGAATTCCTGTTTTGTTGAACATATTTACAAACAAAGCACTTTGAGATCATATAAAGGAGGATACATTTGAGCTGGAGTTGAAGCAGCTGAAACCCAGTCTGATTTTCTCCCTACCTCTAAAATAATATGTTTCCACAGCAAGTTTTGATATTCATGTACCCCAGTGGATAACCCCAGATAAGCTTTCACTGCAGCATTTCATACCTTGTGCTAGTAAATGTTTAGCTGCTGTTCAGCTATTTCTGGTCGTTCAATACGTAAATTGGGTGTGGGAGGGAGGAAGCAAGCAAGATTCCTTGAGTTTATTCCTTGAGTCAACATTGCAATTTAGATAAGACATTTGCTCAGTGACATGAAGCAGATCACAGCCAAGCCAATCACATACTAAACCTTGCCCCTTTATTGGCCCTCCGCAGAGCCTGCTGCTTTTCTAGCAATTGCCTTAATTCCTGCATAATCCTGGGTTTCATGGATTGACATAGTTTGACACTTCCATTGATTGCATGTTCTCCTGGAGGTTCTCTGGTGCCCAGCTGAGGAAAGGGTCTATATGTCTCAAACTTCCCCACTTCCTAACACCTTTTGGGGGCTCATTGGCTGACATCCAGTTTTGCTGTGTGGCCTAAAGCCCTTGGGTGGTGATTCCTGGACTTCAGGTCCTGCCTTCAGGCATGAGCACATCTGCTGCTGTACATAGGAGTGCTTACTTTCCACAAATGTGTGGTGGCCCACTCTGTTCCTCAGGATTTAATTACACGCTCAGGGTTTAGAGAAGGCAATTTTCTGTTCCAATACACATGGATCTCCCAGTGTTGCCCATGGCTGAAAAGAACGCCTAGGTGGAAATTGCAAACCACAATAGTTACCTTACTTAATGTTAACTTAATTAAGAACCTCCTGAATTTAAGTGGATACCTGGTAGTAGCCTCTGTGTTGTTAATAATATTGTGTTTTCTGTGTCTTTCTTCTTTCCCAGGAACCTCACCTCAGTTCAGTTTATAAAAGGTAGAGAAACCAAAGTCTAGAGAAGGAGAAAGTGATTTATCCAAAAGGAATGATCCAGTTCAGCAACCTAGTGACAGGGCATGGAGTCTAGAAAGCAGGAAGAAGGAATACAGCAACATCAGTGTCACGTCTTCACATCTGTCTCCATGGTGTGAAAGATTAGAGGAGAGAATGCAAAATCCTTGTCTTCAGTATATAACAATGACAAGGGTATTTCCTCCTTTGAGTAAAGTTAACTGAGAAGAAAACATGTCAGTAGAGATTAAAATTAATCCAGAAAAAGAAATTAGTCCTTGATGGATTTGGACAGCAAGAAGACTGTGGGAGAAAGACTTATTTAGAGCTTGTCTGTTTTAGCTGGCATGAACTACTCACTAGTGAGCTGTAGGACTGATTTGTGCAGTATTAAAGACTGTAGAAACACAACTGCACACAGGATGGGGTTTCATCCCATTTAAGTATAAATGGTATGAATTAACAAAAAGGCTGAAGAATTCAGCCCAGTGCCCAAGGGCTCCATCTCTATTCCAGGAAAAGAAACTCCATCTCCAAAAGATGCCAAGACCAAAGTAGCATAGAGCACCTGAGTGGGGTGGAAAATGTAGCAGGTAAGTGAGGAAAGTGGGTCCTATGGGCAGAGATGAATTCACACATGATCTCAACTATACTGAAGCTGGCTATGCCATTACCACTTAACTGTGGATTTCTATTAAAAACAAATGAATGGATTGGGCTTGCAGCTTAGAACTGTTTCTTTTTGGGGTAGGGAGGTGGGAGCATTGCACTTGTTCACATCACCACTCTGACAGAGGAAGAAGCCTTACCTTCTTCCTGAAGCAGTACCTAAGAGCTTCTGCAGGCCTTTTCCGACTGACCTCCAGTGGGAAGATAGGCCACTGGAGGCCCCATGAACGCTGTCAGTTCTGAGCCTTCTGCCAGCAGAGCTAACGGCCCAGGTCTTGTTGGCGAGAATGCAGAGCAATAAATGTCCCAGAGATGCTGCCGAGTCAGTCCGTTTCCTGCATACAAGCTGCACACTGTAAAAACTGAGGCTTGGATTCTTTTTTCCTGTTTGCACTGGAGCAGACCACAGAAATTGCACAATCCTCCAGGCCAGACCCAAGGTGAATCGTGGGACCATAGGTTTCAAGGCAATATTTCACACTTGCTGAAAAAGTGATACAGCCCATGGGAGGGGACTGTAATTAGGGAGAGCAGTGAGAATCCACAGACAAAGTGGTTCCATAAGCACAGGAAGAAATGAAAGCTTATTCCGAAGGCTTGCACTTGTGTGGATTCTCTAGTGTTCAATAAAAGGTGTGATCCATGAAAAAGAAAGTCTCTTTCCTTTCTCCACTTGCTTATTTTGATGAAATACGAGAGTCATAATATTTTCAGGCATTCTCTCCTGCCTGTCAGGTTACAAAGCTGTTAGCTGGAAGTTGTATGGGCTGACACATAAACTACATGATCGCATTTCCCAGGGAAGACAACTTTTACTTTAGAGTAAAAGTTTTGATTTGGTGGAGACATCTGCAGGGGTGGCAGGGAGGAGGGTACCAACTTTCAGAGAAATAACAGTAGGGAGCTAAAGAGAAAATAAAATTCCTTTTTCTGTCTTTAAATGTCTTCTAGAGGGAGGTTTTATAAGGAATTTCTAAAAAATGCTTTTTAAAAATGTTGTACTGGAAAAGAAGAAGGGAAAGCAGATAAAATCAGCATAACACTCATCAAAATGTTTGGTTATACGTGTCTCAGCAAAAACAGATGAGAGAGAGACAGAGAGAGAGAGAAATATGTAAGTAGTTTTAAAAACTGAAATCACTGTCCAAACATGAGGAGTGGAATTATTCAAAAAGCATTTCTCTTATCCTTTGCATAACCTGGAAAAGGCTGCACAAGCAATTCCCCAGAATACCATGCTCCCTCAGCACCTGACTGCTGATCCTAGAGTGTCAAAGCTTAGAGAAATGCTGGAGCATTATATAAACTAGTATCAAGAAGAATTTATTCCAGAGCATATCTATTTCTGTGAAGTAAATATTCTCACTTACTCTTCCTTATCTTCAAGGAGGAATATACTCCTTAGGCTGGTAACCCTGATTCTATGTGACCAGTGATTCCAGTAAGTGACCAATGGTTTTATGACACCCACGGTGTCATTTCGCAGAATCACAGAATCACAGAACCACAAATGTTAGGGCTTGGAAGGGACCTCTGAAGATCATTGAGTCCAAACACCCTGCCAGAGCAGGACAAAACTAGAGCAGATCACGCAGAAATGCATCCAGACAGGTCTTGAAAGTCTCCACAGAAGGAGATGCCACAGCCTCTCTGGGGAGTCTATTCCAATGCTCTGTAACCCTTGCAGTAAAGAAATTCTTCCTCATGTTGAGGTGGAACTTCCTGTACTTGAGCCATTTCCCCTTGTCCTATCACAATGCACAAGTGAAAAGAGGTTGTCTCTGCCTTCTTGATGCCCAGTCCTCATCTATTTATAGACATGAATTAGATCCCCTCTCAGTCTTCTTTTCTCCTCTCCAGAGTAAAAAGCCCCCTGTCTCTCAGTCTTTCCTCATAAGGCAGGTGTTCCAGTCCCTTAACCATCCTCGTAGCCCTCTGTTGGACTCTCTCAAGTCAATCTCTGTCCCTCTTGAGCTGGGGAGCCCAGAACTGAATGCAATACTCCAGGTGAGGTCCCACCAGGGCAGAGTAGAGGGGGAGGAGAACCTCCGTTGATCTGCTGGACACACTCTTCTTAATGCACCCCAGGATACCATTGGCCTTTTTGGCCACAAGGGCACATCGTTGTCCCATGATAGCTTGCTGTCTATCAGGACTCCAAGGTCCTTTTCCACCGAGCAATTCTCTAGCAGATCACCTCCTAACCTGTACTGGTGCATTTTATTGTTCCTTCCCAGGTGCAGGACTCTGCACTTGCTCTTGTTAAACCTCATTAGGTTCCTCTTTGCCCAGCTCTCCAGTCTGTCCAAATTTTGCTGAATGGCCACACAGCCTTCAGGTGAATCGGGCAATCCTCCCAGTCTCATGTCATCAGCAAACTTGCTGAGAAGGCACTTTGTCCCATCATCAAGGTTGTTGGTAAAGATGTTGAACAGGATTGGACCCAGTACTGATCCCTGGGGGAGTCCACTAGTTACAGGTCTCCAGCTGGACTCTGCACCATTGATCACCACTCTTTGGTCTCTGTTGTGTAGATAGTTTTTAATCCATTCTTCTATCCCACAATTCTTGAGCTTGCTTACAAGGATGTTATGGGAGACTGTGTCAAAAGCCTTGCTAAGGTCAAGGTAGTCTACATCTACTGTTCTCCCTGCATCTGTCCATTTAGTTACAGCATCATAGAAGGCTATCAGTTTAGTCAAGCATGATTTCCCCTTGGTAAGTCCATGTTGTCTACTCCTGATAACTGTCTTCTCTTCCAAGTGCTTAGAGATTGTCCAGTTCTTGGTCAGATGGCATTTTTCCATCTAATGCAGTCTGACTCCATATTCTGGGAAAGGATGACTGAACCTGCTGGTGTTCAGATGTTCTGGGATGGATGGGCAACATGCTACTAGTAAAAGGATGACTCATACTCCTGGTGCCAGAGCCTTAATTGAATGGCATAGCAAAAAGATTGTGGCTATCTTGACCTATAAATATCACTGTTTTTTCCATTCCTTCCACTCTGGAAAGGGAAGGCATTTGCATATCTGCTTGGGGGTGTAGAGTGGAATGACTTTAGAAGTCCTGATTTACAATCACCTTTCTTCATTTGACTCTGTGGCCTGTAATGCTGCCAACACTTGTACTCCCTGTATATCCCATCCCTACACATGTGCAGCCATCCCTCTCTGGCAGATGCAGAGAATCAGAAAGAAAATCAAATGCTGTTCTAAGGTAAAGAATATGTGTTCCTCCTAGTCTTGGGGGTTTATTTCTGTTGCTTGCCCTCGTGCCAGTCTCAGCTGTCCATTCACACAGAGACTGCGTGCCACTCTGTGCACAGTGGAGTGCAGTGACTAGTTTCAAAGCCCTAGAAGTCGTGTGTTGTCCTGGAGCAAAGCTGTTTGCTTATGTTCTGTGAAATATAAAGCATTCAGCAATGTCAAGCCAAAAATGAACACATGAGGGTTGGGAACAGGACTGATCTAGCATCACGCTTGAGATTACTTTCAAAAGTCTTTTGTACTATGAACGGATTGACCTCAGAAAACAAAGAGTTGTTGACAATGGTTTGAATGCAATTTGAGTTCTAGGCAAAAGGTTTCTCACCTCTGCATGCAAAAAGAGCAACTACTGACATTTACTTTTATCCTGAAAATATTTTTTTGACAATGAAAAAACCAAGAAGTGATTCTATTTCTCTATTAAAAAAAAAACAAACCAAAAAACAAACCAAAAAACAAGCAAACAAAAGCAAAGTCTTTGCAAGAAACCATGATGAAGAGGAATCTCTAATGCAGCAGATTGCAGGAAGACTGAGAGTACAATGGTTGCCACAGATGTTAAAAGGTTAAGTCTTAAAAAAAATAAAAAAAAAATCATGTACAACCAACGCAAGAACCAGTGTTTCTAATGTCAGACTGAAAACTAGAAAGTTGTTTGAAAGGGTCAGTGAAAAGACTTCTCTGAAGACACTAATCTAGAAGAGAATGACGCTACTGACACAACCTTTTCTCTTCAGGGGGAGACCTTTTTGATAACTAATTCGTCACATATGACAGACACATTCATATAGTTTCTCTCAAATCCCCTCATATTTATTTCCTTTTCAATGTTCATAGAGCCCATCTATTTTGCACTGAATATTTGCTTTCAAGAGTGCATTGCTAGAAATAAGTGACAAATTTGCAATAGCCAAGCAAATACCCTGGCTCCACATCTCCTTTCCAAGATTTAGTGTGAACATAAACCAGATGTGATCCCAACAAAGAGGCATCCTCTGATGTACCAGATGGGACTCCTGCATCACTTTCGCATTGCTTAAATACAGTCTAAGAGGAAACAATAGTGCTAACACACAGCACTGAGGTTGACTGATATGGGGAGGAATTGTTTCCTTCATTCCAGAACCTAGTGAAGGATCTCTGAATGGGCATTAAGTGGAAATCAAAGAATAAATTTCCCCAGTTTTGTCCTGCATGTCTGGTTGGGCATTATGGACTGTAAAGTATTTCCTAGCTTTGGTTTTATTTTTAATTGCAATTATCATCACCATTTCAACCTTAACTGCTATTATGGACCTTTGCTACTGCTGTGTTACAGACAAAAGCAGCAGCAGCAGGAATTTTAAAAATAGAGGAGGAAATTTAACAACTGTAAAAAAACCCTTAGCCTGGGGAGCCATTGTTTATACTCCTTCATGTATGTTAGTAATAATTATACTAAAGTATGGTTAGGAAAAAGGGCCCATTTTACATCAGAAGAGAAAATGTAATGATTTTTTTTCCCTTCCTAAACTGAATACAAAGACTATTTCATTAAATGTGGCTTTTTGGTAAAATAAGGGAACAAAAAGTCTACCCATAAAAATTCTCATTTTAAAAAAGCCTTTCCCATCCAAAAATCCAAACAACTGAATACAAAATATGGATTTCTCCTTTATAAAGGGGAAAAAATAATCAAGTTGACCTTGGTTTTCTCTCTATTATACAGGGCTGCTGTTTGAGAGACACCACACAGATGCACCACTTACTCCAACCTCCTGCATGTGTCATTTAAATCAGGAGTGCCAGGCTCATCTTCACTGTATTTCTTTAGTCTGCTCTTACTGATGTAATTACAGATTTATTGTGGATATACACCAGCCCTTGTGAGAATGAACCCAGAAATAACAGTGAAGTAGTGGGAGGTCTGTGGCTTGAGTGATACAGTGTTCAAATACTGACAGAGCCTCACACACCCAAATCGATCATTAACATACCTTGTCAGCCTAAGGAAGCTTTTCACCATCAGGCTGGCTGAACATTTTGCAGCACTTCAAAGAGAACTTCACAGGATAGGTTCTTCTCTTCTTGTTTCAGAGACAAATTTTACCCTTTTTCAGGCACAAGACAAAATTTTTTCATTGCTTGAATCCAGGTGAAGTCTTCACCCAACATACTGACCTCTCTTCTAAACCCTAAATGGCTGCTCCAGCAATGGAGCAATTAGGTTCCACTTTGGGTAGAATGATTCATGCTTCAATAAATTCAATTTCAAGAAGACATAATTATGGTGAGTCACATAATCACGGATTAATCACAGCACCTCCCATTTAGCAGTCAAAACAGTGAAGGATTCCAAATGCGATGCATATAATGCTTCTCCTCAGCTTTTGTTTCACTTGATTTCATTTCTGCTTTATAGGTTAATCTTACACAAGATCTAGGAGAAGGCTTTTGGGGTTGCATGCAGAACATCATGGTGACTTCTCTTATTCTTTTCTATGTGGCGAGTGAACCTGAAAGATAATGAATGTTCCAACCAACTATTCCATTGAGTACCTGAGGATCTCCTGTTTGCTGCTGAGCTCCCAGTGCATCGCTAGCACAGATTGAAGATACACAGTGCCTTCTATATCTGAGAGCACACAAAAGGGGCCTTGCACTGTGAATTATTCTGTTGAGTTTGTTCTTCAGAGCTGCAGGGGATGAGAAACTTCTTCATGCTAATGTATGAGCATCAGACATAATCAGGATACTTGAAAACATCTGTTAGGGATTCCCTTCCACTCAGTGCTGGTCCTAAGAATCTTGTGTCTATGCGGACTTACATCTCAGCTGAGGTGTGGTACTGTCTCTTCCTCCTTCCTTACTCCTTTTTACTGATACTCAATCTGAAGGCTGAGAAGGGATCACTCCCTTAGCAGAAGCTGTGCTCATCTCATCTCATTTGAACGTCACTCTTAGCCTCACGTACACTTGCCACAAACCAGTGAGGGGGAAATTCCTTCTTTGTGATCAGACAATTTGTGGCTGCCCTTTCCCAGACCTTGGGTAGGAACATATGCAGTGGTTTTTCCAAATATTGTAACCCAACTTATTCTGTAGCTTATTTTGAATTGCAGTTGGATCATTTTATGGAATTGTTTTGCTTTCAAAGCTTTCATTCTCTGGAGTGGTTAGAAAGGGGTTTATTTTATTTTCCTTTTTATTGCATTTATTTTTAAGGTGAGAGTGGTAATTGGGGAGCAGAACAGGAAGGTGTGGGTTTTGACAAGAAGAGTGAGAGGGAAGGTTGTTCTTTGACATTTTATTTTATACTACCACTGATCAGGATAAAATTTGACAAGCTGAAATTTACTTCCTTGTGCATCTTGTGAGTTTTACCTAGAATTTAGTTTGGTTTTAAAAGTTGGCTAAAGGATCTACGGAGAGGATCAGGTGTTGATGGAGATGTTGGTAAATTAACATTGTCAGCAAACTAATAAAACTTTTAGAAGAAAAGACTTCAAGGACAAAGACAAGGTTTCTTTCATCTTCTCTTTCTCTCACTTCCCCCCCCCTCCCCCCCCCCCATTTCCCTTTACACAAAGTGATTCTTTATTAGTTTATTTTTCAGAAAAGATTTCATTTTTTTCCTGTGCATAAAAGAATAACAAATGATAGACAATACTGCTTCTGGAGAATTATTAATGTGCTGACAAACAGTAGGTGAAGATGAACTGACAAGAGCTGTGAGGCTGGGTGGATGCAGAGAAGTGAAGGGAACACCGAGCAATACACATTTGTCTTGGGCACTGAAAAAAATAATGTGACATAAGTAAGTGTACACATGAGGCAGGGTGATGAACAAAATTGAACAACCTTGCAAAGGAACTGATGTGTGGGGTCTGAGTTCGACAGGGGTGGCTCTTCATCCACTCAGAAGACAGAGACCCATCTCTGGGTTTGCCCAGCCCCACAGCTCCCGAGGGCCTGGCTTCCTGGCAGGGCTTCAGGGATGGCAGCAGTGTATGGGCTTCTTTGGAGATGTGACAACAGTGACTTTCAGAAATGGTCTGTGCGGTGGTCACAATCAGAGGTGCCATTGGTTACTTCCATACTGGGGATTTCTGAATTGGATAGGAAGAAACCAGAGTAAGTTTCCAACTGACTGTTTATACTCTCCCGCCAGCAAGCGCAGGGTGCGGTTTTGAGTGGAGAATGTTGCTCAGGACAACTGCAAGCCCAAAAAGCCACATTTATTCCATGGCTCAAGCCTGTATCCACAGTCCCAGGAGATTATATTACTCACAGAAAAAGCTTATTAAAATCTCCCATGCATCATAAGTCATGCCACCCAACAGGAGGTGGTGATTCTGTCTCAGTCTTAGTGGCATCTAAGTTGTAGAGAAGAAGAGAGGCATCCAGAAATGACTGTATGCTCCCAGCAGGATCTTCTCATTTCCTAGCATTTGCAGGCTACAACAACTGATGTCCAGGGAGAGATCTACTTTAGAGATGCAGCCTCAGTAATTCCGTGGACACACCTTCTCTCCAAGTTAAGTTTGAATCGAAATTAATGCTAAGGTGGTTAGCACTGTGCAGCTAAGAGGTCTGATGGCCCTTGAAAGACAAAAATGCTTATTCTTTAAAAATCTAGAGTTGTGATGTCATTTCAGCTAAGCTGTGTGAATTCCATTGTAAATGATACCATTTGCCCCTTGAGCCCTCTATTGTACTCATTTGATGGATTATTCCCCTTCATTTCTTCCTAAATTGTTCCCTGGTTTTGCTGCACACTACAAACCCATTGCATTCCACCTCTAGCACAGCAATCTCCTAGCTGCAGTAGAGACAGAAATGCAGAGACCCCTGCTCCTCAGTGCATCTACTTCCACTGACATCAGATCAATTTGGCTCAGTTTTGCCTGATGGGACTTTTGGCCTGTAAAACATTTTGGGCCTGCTTCCAAGTCACAGGTCCATAGCAGCCATTCCCAATACCCCTGGAGGTGCGCAGAGAGTGGTATGGAGTCATGGAGCTAGCTCCACAGCCTAGTATCAAAAACAAGAGCAGACCTGGAAAAATATTACAAAACTCTTCCACTGGCACCAGCAGGTCAGTGTCATTACAGGCAGCAGTGTTGTTCTCAGATACTATTTCACTGGCTTCCTTCTCCTTTTTCCTCTCCCTCTTCTAAAGCACATTTTCTTTCCCTTGTATTGCATGGTAGGGTTGTATCCCTGGAGATTCACAGTGATGAGGAGGAGTAGGCAGAGATCAAAAGCACTTCTAGCTTTGAAAAGATTATTCCTGGCCTCAAACCAAGTACGGCGAGCTCCAGTCCATCCATCTTATTCAAACAGTGTTTCAAAACTGGTCACCCAACCCTTTGGACTCTGCTTCCCTTTCAACTTTATACGGCACATAGAATTCTTTGATTTTTACCTTTTAAAGCATGGCACTGAATTCTTTACTAGCGCAACTGACGTCTCTTATTTTTCAAACCTGAGGCTGCAGACTTCTGTGGTGTTTTCAGTCCTGCTCAATGTTTTTCAGGGCCAAAATCTCTCAATTGCTTCACAGATCAACTACACTGGTTTTACCCAGGCTCATTGATCTTTCCAGAGAAGTAAAGTAAAAAAAAAAAATAAAAATCACTGCATTGCTTTGGAAACAAGCTTCTCCAGCAACCCGATGTACCAAAGCAACAACAAAAGAGCTGATGATAATTGCAAGAAGTTCACCAAAAAAATGGAAACAGTCTGTTTAGAAGAATGCCAATATCTACATTTGGCTGAAAGAAAACTTAATTTTAATGGCTGGGTGGGGATGATAGTGTTACTAGAAGAAGATGCATGAGTTGAGTACATTTCTAGTGTGCATAAAATGTCCTGTCCTTTCAAACAACTTTTACATTGACAGGATGGATATCACACAGGAAGAGATCAGCAGACTTACTCTTGTCTGGCTTTGGACCACAAGTTCAGACAGTCACAAAAAGACTCAGATGTTTGGAAGTATGCTTACCGGCTGTAAGCTATCGGAGTTTCTGAAATCATGACTTGTTTTTCTTCTGTATTAGAAGTGTTCTTAGCTCCAAATCTCCTGAAGTAACAGGTGGTTACTAGTCTACTTATCCATGTTTGACTGCTATGAATAGTTAATACAAAGTGATTTGTTTGGCTAGATTTATCTATGTATCATGGTGCATAAACAAGTGCAAATGAAGACATGTCTCAGTGTAACACTTGCTGGATAAAATAGTAAAATGCATCCTGCAAGTTATTCCAGAGAGACAGGTCACAGTCTGACCATGCACTGGTGTGCTTGGAAAATTAATGATTATCCAACATTGCCTAGTTTTTGGCAAACAACCAGAAAAAACAAAATTGTTGAAGAAAACAACTCCTCTCTCAAATTCAAAATGTTCTGAATGGATTAGGAAGGAACAACATCAGTGAAATCAGTCATTTTATTTCTCCCATATGCCTTGGAAAGTAGTAGGTCATGAATAATGCTTTGAGGATTTTAGAGACAAGACATGTACACATATCTTGGTATGAGCATTCAAGAAATTCCGGAGGATGTAAAGGAAGTTTCAATGTCCAAGATAAGTGCATCTAACATGACTTCTCAAAAAATATTAGCATGTTGGCAAAGAGGGGTGTCTGTGGAAGGCAAAAAACATGGACCATGCTAACATGGTGATTTTAGTCCAAGAGCATTGAGAAGGCCAGTCACTTCCTACAGCTTTTCCTACATGAGATTAATCCAAGATGTAGGACAAGAATAGGATTCTTTTACTGCAGGAGGCCACTGTCCATGCATACAACCAAAAATATAGGTTAGAAAAGAAGACAGACAAAAGAATATGGTCTGTATAGATGCCAATGAAATTGCTGTTTATTTAGTATTGTTTTTTCTCAGCTCAAAAAAAAAAAAAAAGAAGAAAAAACAGAACAAAAAAGTAATTTCTATGAGATTGGTCTTATTATCAGCAGATAAAAAGATTAACTACTGTGATTAAAGTTTCAGTCCAGTGTGCTAGAGCCCCATGAAGACTATTACAGCAGAACCTGATGGCCTTGTGCCATTGCAGACTTTATTTTTCACCTGGAAAGAATTAAAAAGAGCATATAAATATTAGCCAAGATAGATAACTTCATAAGGTTTTTCCCAGCCTGGTCAACTACCATTAAGTCAATCAATACATTGGTAACCAAACTTTCAACTAATGGCTTTTAAAGCATTTTTCCCATGAGGATTATCCACAGCTAGGATGCAGAGGTCAAATGTAATTTGTTCAGAAGGCTACTGTACTACCATAAAATTAAAATGTCTTACATAGCTCCAGTCTGTACCAAGCAGATCTTAGTTTTAAATTCTCTGAATCAGGGACAGACCATTAGAGTTATCTGATTCGATCACCTGTGTAATCAATGAATACTAGCTGCATTTTTTCTTCTGATCACCATCTAATAAAATCCATTTCACTAGGAAGCTATTTCCTAGAGAGAGGCTCAGGTTTTAGTAGAAAATAAGCCGTGGTAGAGAGTTCATTGTTTCTGCAGGCAGATTACTCCAAATGGATGATCCTTCTCCCTTCCCCCTCCCAGTTAAATAATATGCAAAGTTTTAATTCAACTCCAGGCTACTGATTCTTGTTCTTAATTTCTCTGCTGAATTAAAGACTTATTTAGCAACTGCTATTTTTTCCTTGGGAAGGTAATTATAGAGTAATCAAGTCACTTCTTGTCTCTCCAGTTGCCTTCATGATTAGTTAAATGGACAGATTTCTTTAACTTTCCAATGGTAAGGGGATTTCTCCAGACCCATAATAATGATGTGGTTCTGTTCTGCAAAATATTGTGGCTTCTCATCCTTTCTCAGGTGTAGATTCAGAAGTGGGTGCAACAAGCTGGCACTGGTAAATGTCATCTGTTATGTTATTATTTTTCTTTGAACATACCCTACAACCTCAGCAGACCTATTTAGTTTGCCTTCATAATGGGAATGAACATCCTTTTACTAAACTCTATCTTAAGACATCTGTGGTGAGGATGAGTCTTTCTGTAAGTATGATATATTGCCTTTCTCTTATGCAGAAACTTTTACTGAAATATTTCATTTGAACTTACTAGTTGATTGCTTTGATTATAAATTGTTGCCCCAGCAATACATGTGTAGCATAATAGACTTTATCAGGAGGGATTTTATAACCACTACTGATTAAAGTGCAGATCCAAAATGAGCCTTACCCTAGAAATAGTCATCTAGGAATCTAATTTGGAAGAAATTGAGCAAACTGACTTCTGGATGCATGAGTTCATAAAATGATGGTAAAGCCGGAGGAATGAGGATAATTTAGTTTACACAGTAAATGACAGAAAAGGGAAAAAGGATGTTTCAGGTTTCTCACAGTAGATTATTCCCTTCCAGTTTTTAGCAAAACCTATCAGCTTTTAGCCCGGGATTTAATGCAAGCTATATCAGCTGCTAGAGGAGAAGCTGTGCAAAGCAATCCATGCCATAGGAAGTCAAGGAGAACAACAAGAAATGAAAATCCCTCGGGTAGCAGAATGGAAGACAAAGTCCCCTGCAGATTTGTCTTCATAGTAAGAGGTCTCTGCAGAAATAATTAATTCATATTGTGGGAGTGGAGTTGATGTTGATCAACACTCATTACTCAAGCTGTTGAAAGACCCAAAAGTGAACCAAGACACTAGGAAGGGTGTAACTGGTAATGATCTCTAGAAATTTATGAGAAAGAGCGTTTTGATCACCGAGACAACCAGCCCCAAGGACACTGGCAGGTGAGCCTTTAAGGCTTACTGTGTAGACTAAAGGGAGATGCAAGTTGAGCACACAGCAAAGAAGGGTGGAGAAGGCAACTGTACAAGATCCAAGATAAAATTATGACACTGTAGCAAGTAATTCTGCTTGCTGCTGTCCCACAACAGATATCCATCCTCTGTTCCTTGTGTCTTTCTCTAATGATACAGCATCCACTTCAGACAAGAGGCTGGCTTATAATTAGCAACCATCATGGGAATGCAGAATCACTGTTTCATTAAAGATGCAAAGAGTGACTGTTTTACTCCATCTCACTCTGGAAATGAAGGACAGCCTTCTTTCAATTACTACCTGTGGTGGTTTAAGTACTTGCTAAAGGCTGTGACTTCTTCAAAAGAAGCAGACTTTCCTAAGTGCCTTTCCATCTGTTCAGTGCTTTTGACAATGTGTTTATGTTGTCAGTCACATAGGGGAAAAAAAAATCAAAGTGCTTCATATTTTTTGTTAATGGAATATGTTGAAATGACATTAATCATATGGACAGGGAACCTTCTACTCATAAGTGAATGGATGTGTTAAATATTAGGACTGTTAATGGACCCTGTTTCTGGTCACTGCTGTCATAAGTGATAACAGGCCTGAGTCCAATTAAACCACTTTTCACATTTTTCTCAAAGTGAGGGAGCTCTGGGAAAGGATCCTGGCACCAGCAACAGTGCTGAGGTGAGGGGCTTAGCGCTGCGGTAATGTGATCTCTCTCTGCTCAGACACTTCTGCGCTCCCCTCCGCCACACGCTACCCAAGCTCCTCTCTGGAGCTCATACACAGGGCTTGTCTTCTTCGTAGAAAGGTGACGATAGAGCAGGCAGGAGTTGCTAGTTATCAGTAACCTGAGTTACAGATGCTGGCATCAGGGAATTGTCTGGTTTTAATGTCTCACCTCAATTTTTCCATATGCAGTGGGAAACCTGAAGCAGAAGCAGAGGTCCGTCTGCTTTGGTGTACACTTGCAGTTAGTCAAGGTATCAGGGAAACATTGCTTTGTGAGACACCTGCCATGTTCTGAAGCTCTGTCTGACTCAAAGTGCCCTGGCACATGTTCAGGAAATCTAGGCTTGTTCCTGATTTGCACAAGTAGTTCCACCTGTCTGGACAAAATTTGCCTTTTTCCTCAGAAAAAATATTACCAGTGAGGATCAAAAGAATCTGCGTCCAAAGAACCTTAAACCCATGGTCACTCTAAATTTGTAAGGTCCTTGCATGTAGCTGGCAGTATCACAAAACAGGCTATTTTTGAATCAGCAGGAATTTAGTATTAGTGTATTTGTATGCTACTGTGGACTGTTTGGACTCTGAAAGCGTTAGGCCTTAGTCATTCAACTAACAACCCTCTTTGAAATCTCTGTTTAGACTCACTCAGTCTGGTACAAGGTCCCATCTTAACAGATTTCAAAATAAAAGTGGCTTGAGATGATTTGCCTAATAGGGAGCCCTATGGAGCCAAACACTTCATTACTGTCTCCTCTCTTGCCCTTTTCCCAAGTTAAAGAGTCTATCCGCCAGTCAAATGCCGAGTTGGGATGGTAGCATTTTTCTGGTATGAGGAATGCTGAATTTTTCAGCAACTTGTGAAAGACAGCTTTCCTGTAGGCTTTTTTGACCCAGCATTTTCATTTACTTTCTGTTTCAAGTGAAGAGAGATGTGTCAGGGTCTTGTTCCTTTTGCACGTCCTGCAGCAAAGAATAATAACCAGGCAAACACAGAGGAATAGTGGGAATCACTTTCTGATGTCCAGCTCCCTGTTCTGCCTGTGTATTTCCAAGCCATAATATATAACTGTAACATAAATAAAATTAAATTAAAAAGTCAAGACAGTCTGAGAGATTCAAGTCCTGCTTTTCATTACATTAGGAGATTAGGTTAAAAAAAAATTGCGATTTTTACATGAAACATGTTTTAACCTTGTTTTTCTTGCCTTCCAGGTTCTGAAACTGAGTTTGTTGTTTGAACTAGTATAAACTGTTTCTTTTCTGAAGGCTTTACCCCTAGAGATCTTAAAAATCTATTTCAGATTTGAAGAGCCTATTTACCCTTTTCTGACATTTAAAAAAAAAAACCAGAAAGCAAGCTCTGCCAGCTGAGAAGTGAGTTAAAGAAACCAGTCCAGTATGTGTCCAGCTGGATGAAGAAAGGATGGTCAAATTCCTTCCATTTTACACATAGTTAGTCATGAAATTGTACAAGAGAAATAATAATAATAAAAATAATAATAAAAAAAAAAAAGACAATAAAATAGCCATATTGTAACAGCTGAAGGAAACCTTGGGTAACTGTCAGCAGTGAAATGTCCAGAGAGCATTTGTACCATTCCATTTCATTAAGCTGAAGGGTGGGATTGGAAACTATAAAAGATTATATCAGAGCTCTTCAGAAATTTACAGCCCACAGCGCAGTGAAGCACAAGGGAAGTCTCCCTTTCTTGTGTATGCAACAGGGAGCCTGGGTTTTGTCTCTCCGATGATGATGATGTGTAGGAGAAGAATGTTGTCAGAAGCACCAAAGAAAACTGAAGTGTGCTCCATGAACCCTTTTTTTTTTTTTTTTCTTTTACCTACAAAATGAATTTGCACAGTCAGTTTTATTCACTTCCTGAGTTCTTGATTTTCTGGGCTGCAATGGGACAGGACATCTTATGGGTGACATATAGGGGAATGTCTGATGCTTTGGGGGTATAACGCATAAGAGGAACAAATTCAATGTATGCCACAGGGGAGGGGACACTTCTCTTATTTCAAACAGTGTAACCAGCAGGAGCTACTCTGTTTTGTACTGGCTGAGGATCTGGGCTCAAGACCATCACTGAGCTGCAACAGGAAGCTTAAATTATGTCTCAAATATGAACATATGTCTACTGCAACTGCAGCCTGTTGCTCTGTAACAGAACAAGTACACTTGGAAGTTAAGTTCTTCTTGCTCAGAGTCTCTTTGGTTTCAATCTCCTCTGTTTTTGTACAAGAGCATCCTCCCCTTACGTCAGTGGAACTCCTGCTAATGTCCTGCAGAGTAAGAGAACATTTGGGATTGCAGTTATCTGTTAGCAGAAAAGACATAGGGCTGGCAGGGAGAGAGTGGGAATGAGAAGTCATTCTAGATGACTAACAACCCTTCATACTTTTACTGGTGACGTTTGGCTATAGCAGCTAACTTCCTCTGGTTCCTTTTCCCCTGCCCTTTGTTGATTTACTAAAAATGCTGGATTGTGCTTGTCCTTACCAGGTTGGAGGAGGTATCTACCAACAGATGCAGTGGTCAAGAGATGTATGCTGATGCAAGTTTCCCATAGAACAGCAATTTCCACCAAACTGATTTTCCAAAGTGAAGAATTTTCAAAATCACAATGGGAATGATGCAAAACAAAAGTGTTGCAATCAAAATGAAATGCAACTCATGTCCAGAAAATCTTGGTTTTCCTTTTTATTTATAAAAAAATAATTAATTTTTGTCTTGATTTACCATGGCACTCAGCTTAGTTTCCTTATTCGAGCATTGCCTTGTGGGAGTTTTACTTCACAACTCTGTTCTCTCTACTATGAGCCCATACTCCTTTGGGGGACTGCAGCTCCCAAGAAATAACATGCACTTGACTTGGCCTGAATTGTATGCTGTGTTGGATACTCATGTGACTCTAGTGATATAGAAGAAATGTAATTTGGACAGAAAAGTTTAGCTTATAGGGAAATCAGATGGTCTGGCCTTTTAAGTACAAAGCCAAAGCAGAGACCCTCACAAAATGTGGATTTCAGTATTAACTGAATTTCTGGCAAATTGAGCATGTATGTCAAATTCATCAAACAAAAAGAAGCATAGGTAGTTCTCCATTCTCATTTCTATTCAAGAAAGTATTGGCAATTCTTGGCATAAATTATAAGAAATTTCAGGTTTTGTGCAAATTTATTATGTTGGAAGTACTTGCTTCAGCTTAGAATAATAAGTTTTGACACACTGGAAGTTCCCAAAGAGCAGGAATTTCAACTTTCTCACTGCTGTAAGTCCATGTACATTAATTTTCATGGGGTTTTTTTATGTGCAGGTACTCCTCTGTGGGTTATAAAGGCTTGAGCAGTAAAGCCAAAACCTTTACTGAGGATTTGTACATGGGTAGTTGAAGGATTTAATTCTTAAAAGTGGAATTGTGCTCAGTTTGCTTTTATAACCAAAAAAATATTTTAGATAAATTGTGTAGGTCAAAGGAAGTGTTCTTACTTGTGCTGTGATCCCACAAAAAAGCAATGTAAATGGATGAAAGAATCACTAGAGACTGTAACATATCAGAGTTGGGACTCCTCTGCAATGTTCTTCAAGTTTTATGCTGCAAGTGATTAGTGACACAGGCTTCTCA
Source organism: Todiramphus chloris collaris (assembly GCA_025345505.1). Taxonomy (NCBI): domain Eukaryota; kingdom Metazoa; phylum Chordata; class Aves; order Coraciiformes; family Alcedinidae; genus Todiramphus; species Todiramphus chloris. Next base: position 26,370,985 of record JANVCC010000022.1, read on the forward strand.
TGCAAAATTGTCAGCTCAGAATGGTTTCATGGCTAGATTTTGAATATGTAAAGAAAAACATATTGTGTGTGCAGTGTTATAGGATGTTTGCTCTCTTTTGCAGGTGTGAGGGTTTTTTCCTCAATAGATCCATTTCTGTATTGCAGAAGTGACCCTTTTGGTCACCAAAAGGTCTCCAGACTGTTCAAACAACCTCAAGGACTGATTTCCATTAGTGTGAGTCTGAAGTCGCCAAACTAAACTACTCCATCTTCAGATCTGGTTTTATGTGAAATAACCTTGATTTCAGATCAGCCCTCTGAAGACCTTCAGAGACACAGCAATGGACACTGTGGATGATCTACCCTTGGGTACCTGCTTTTCTGCAAGGGAATTCAAAGGACTTTAGAAGCTATAAGAGCCTCCAAACTCCAACCAACAATTTAAATCATGCCAGCAAAATTAAACATTTGAAAAAGTAGTAAGATAGCATAATAAATTCATGAGTTCTCTCCCAGGCCTCTAGTTTTATTAGTCTGGGTTTTGGATATTATAACAATCATAGTTTAAAAGATGTAGAGGACAAAGCAGTGGAGCAGTTGAACTGTCAGGCTCAGAACACTGTCTCTCAATCCTTTCTTGTACATACTTCAGCTAGAACTTAAAGGACTGCCCAAGGGTTTCCCTTCACAGCGGCCATTGGGGTACCAAGAGTAGTGACTGAACATAAAAAAAAAAAAAGAAAGAAAGAAAAATATCCAGATCAGAAGACATGAGGATTCTACTGGACAAAAATCATGGAGATCAGATACTGAGGAATACTTGCCAATTTACAGAGACTATAATATATGTCTATATGGCATGCAGTTCTCTGCATAGGGGTGAAACTCTTCTAAACCAAGAAAGAGGAGGCAAAAGTTTATTCTCAGTTCATGATGCAAATAGAGAATGCAAGTCAGGGATTTTCATGAGCTCCCTAGACAGAATTTGGCTCAAATAGTCCTTCATATCTTAGTGGGGACAAAGCCGATGATCAGCCTATAGGGAAGACAGGGAGAGATTCACCCAACAGAGGTGGATAGAAAATATACTTTCCTTCCCTTTCCTATAAAAAAGATGGATTTTTGTATAAAAAAAAATATAATCCTATCAAATCAGGAAGCATTCTGGTGCTTTCATGAGAAGTAGGACAAATGCAAGACAGGTGTCCACTTTGCACTAGTGTATTTGGCTGAAAGTCCCAAGTAAATACATTTTCCCTCTTTTTGCAACAGATCATATTAAAGTCAGCCTCATAGAGTTACAGAGGACAATGACAGGACCTTCAACATATGGGGAAAACACTGGCATTTTGATCTCCATGCAAAAATTGTTCAGTCTTGATGACTATAGCCATCACTGCACCTTGCAGATAAGTACCTGACATTGGGTTTTCACATAACTATTTCCACTGTAAGCCTTGCTCTGCTACCATTCAATTGTCTGGTAAAGGTCCTGCTTTTTCAGCATAAGCAGATTAGAGATCATCATTGATTTTCCATGTTGTGGGACAAATCTCTCCCACAACCATCCGTAGATCAGGCAAATAATTCTCATAAAAAAGCTCTGCTCCTGCTGGCACATAAATTTTGTAAAAGACTCAGTAGGACAGTAATAGCTGGTGGGTGAAGATCTCTTTGCTGAATCCAACTTTTTAACCTACAAGAGGATAAGACAAAAATTGGAGTGTTGAGTGTTTGGTGGAAAGCAAAACAAAAACATAACCATAACCATAACCATAACCCTGCCTCTACCAGGCCTGGATCCAGCCGTGTGACAGTCTATTTTTTCCACTGGCTTTCAAAATTTATGTAAAGAATAAGGCAAAGAATGTTACTGTTCTCTTGCAGTTTCTGTTCTGAATATGTGCCTAATTAACATTTTAACCCATCTAATTGTCCATCCTAACTGGAACTCCCTGGGACTTTGAGACTTTAGAGATTGCAGTCATCTGAAGACAGTGTTAAATGGCATTTCACATTCCAGGAAGCTCCCGGAGAGCCACCAATTTCCCCTCACCCCAGGAGGCTTTGCAGAATCCAAAGAACAGCCCCCACTTTTCTCGCCAATCAGATCAAATCGCAGCACCAAACAAGCATGGAATTGCCAAATTATTTTCTTTTTATCTTGGGGAAAAAAAAAAAAAAAAAAGCATTTTAGTGAATTTCACATGTCTGTGATGCCGAGGGGAAGGAATACATTCCTTCCATTAATAGCAAGGTACTGAGGCATCAAGACTAGTGGAGCAATTCAAACCCCAACAGGAAGGGTGGGATAGAGTCCTTCTGTGGGAAGAAACCATTGTCACAATCAGGACAGGGACAAGGCTAAGCGATTAGGTAAGTGGCCAGCTCAGATTAAATTTGTGCTTTGGATCACCTCAACATTTCTCTTTTTTTTCCCATTCATATGTGCCAGCAACATGCTAATATTTTAATTCCTCTGGCCTATCTCTTCCTACTTGTCCCTCAGTGGAACGGGTTTTAAAAATCATTTGAAGCCCATTGAAAGAGGGAAAAGAAGACTAAAAATATGAACTTGGACCAGATTTTAAATCACAGATCTTCATCTGTCACTGGCTCCATCACTGGCTAATAGATTTCTCAGTTTGTTACAGAGCATGCTGCAAATGCCTGCCCCTTCTTCAATTGCAGCCTATCCTCCTCTGACCATCTTGCCATACACACCTTTTAACCACTGCTGCACAAATGCTCCCTTTTAGATGTCATCTCAGCCTCCACACACAAGGTCATCCCCAGAGATATCACGTTTTGGTGGCACCCTGGGGAGAGGGTGGGCAGCTGGAAAGGAAAGAGGTTGTTGACAGAGAGTCTGCTAATGCTAATGTCAGTTTCTAACCCCCAGGATCAAAAAATACCATTGAATTTTCACTGGGATCAGTTTTCTCCCCCAATGAAATACTGTGTTTCTGAGTCCTTATCTAGATGATTTGGGGTGCACAAAAGCAATGCTTTCCTTTGTCTTGTCACCAAGAGGAGCAACAAAACCTATCAGAAAAAAGAAAAACTATTAGCTCAGGCAAATGTCTTCGTTTAGCAAAAATCTCTCCGTGTCTGATGGCTGTTCATCAGGGATGAACAGTTTCTTTCACAGCGTCTGTCACGGAGTCTATCAGAAGCAGAGACACTGTGGTGTGGAGTAGAGCACAAGTCCATGCCCCTGTTTACGAAAGTGCCCCAAGTGCTCACGATGAGCATTGCCAATCATTGTTTCTCTAGTGACATGTGTCAGTCCCTTACTAGGAAAGTCACACAGTCCTTCTTTTTCTCACGGGTTGTAGCAGTGAGATATAGCAGAAGAGGGGCAAGCAATGTAGTTTCAATTAAGGCCCACTAAAAACTGCTCTTACTATGTTATAAATTCTATATTTATCCTGAAACACCAGCCTCATCCTGAGCCTTTCTCCCCCTCCTATAATTGTTTGCAGAAAAGTTTCCATTGTGTTTTCTTTTCCATTTTTTAGGACCAGTATTGCAATATAAATAGTCTTTTTTTTTCTTTTCTTCTCCCTCTCTCTCTCTATTTTTACTAATAGTTTGGTTTCTCTACTTGGCTGAATGTACATGACACTGAGGTTTTGCGATATAATTGCATGATTGCTTCCAAATTTTCCAGCCAATGGGGCATTTAATCAGTTGAAAATTTTCATTATCCACTGATACATACTGGAGGAAAGGCAAAAAAAAAAATTTTCTCCAGGTATCATTTCCTTCTCTCTCATTCCCCATATTTAACCTTCTCCCTCTACACCCAGAGTGAGGAAAGTTAACCCAGCTGCAAAAGAAGTGACTGTGAATCTGTTAGTTCAGGGGGGTTGTGGTTGTGCCATGCTCCTTCACATGGAGATAACACACTTAAATTGGACTCAGGGGCAGTCCAGCTAAAAAATCCAAGAGTGATCTGATGTGTGATATGGAGACAGGTTTTACCCTTATTCCCTGGAGGGCTGGCTTCTGGCCTGAAATTTCAACAGATTTGGTAATTTTATTCAGTCTTGTAGTTTCAGCCCAAGAAAAAGAAAGGCATTTTTAACTCTTCATCACCCATTTTTTCTTCTTGCTCTTGGTTGCTGGTCTCTTTAACCCTGACTTAATTTTAATTACCACACAAGAACACTACAGGGATGCCTGCATCCTTTTGCATGTCATAATTTTTCTGCTGAGATGTCTGACTTCAAGAGTCTACTACCTTGAGCAAATCAGTTCAGATCATAGGTTAAGAATAAAAGAGGAGGAGAGAGGAAGGAACATCATCCCCCTCCCTCATCCAGAAAAAAACCTCAGCTTTCTTAAGGGATTTAAGTAAACTTGGTGAAATAGGGAAGCAAAACCTTTTGTCTTTGCTTTGTCCCTTCGTCCTTGAGGGAGTGAAGCCTGGCTTTGGTCCTCTTGGGGTTATTGCATCTCTTTTCACCTCCCAGGTTGTCCTCAGGGTCTTGGATGCTGGAAGAGACAGAGGCAGGAGCCCATCATCCTTTCTTCCTCCAACTTCAGCCTCTGGCTTTTGCCATACACAAAGCATAAAAACTCCTTCCTCCTCAAACGGCTATTTAAGGATCAAAAACTGAGCTCAAATCTTCACCTTGTTTGAGCAGGCTACCTAAATAAAATCATCACTACTTGTAAGTACCATAAGTACCAGTATTTGTACTATGTTTTGAGCAGCCTGAATTATTTCAAGGTACAGATCTCTAAAAAGAGAAAAAAAAAAGAAAAAAAAATCACAACAAAAAAAAGGTTCTCTCTCAATTAGTTGAAAGCATCTCATGAAAATTGGAAATTTTGACTTATAATGACTTCTTTGTTGTTGCTTTCCACTTTCATATAAAAATAATCCCTTCAAAGGAAAGAAAAAAGGGGAAAAAAAGCAAAGGAAAAAAGGAAAGGATAGGAAAGGGAAGGGAAAGGAAAGGAAAGGAAAGAGGAAAGGAAAGGGTTAGCTTCTCTGAACAGTTAAATAATAATCAACTTTTCCTGGTTAAAGTTAAAATTACTTTCAAAATCTTACTTTAAGTCATCATGAAGTTTTATATGTGGTTTTTCATTTGTGAGGCATGAGCTCAAGTGCATTTATCTACCTACAACATCAAGAAGTCATTTACAACAGGTCTTTCTGAACAGGATTTTTTAATTTAAATATTCTTTGCAGGCTGTTCTCTGGAGCACCCTGGATCTCATTATAAGTGTGGTATTTTCCTCTTCCTCCAAAATTAAATTTAGTTTCCAATTAAAAGCTGGCCACTCTGACAGACACTTTGTTTCACTTTCAGGTCCACATTTCATACCATGTTGACCCTACCAAATGCCTCCAGTGACTTGTAAAAATAATAAGGATCATGCGCAGCTGCACAGATCAAAAATCCCCCCAGCATTCAATTGCTATCATGAGTCTTTTATCAGTCTGCTCTAGAGTAGAGAGGGAAACAGTTTTCCCACCCCATGAAGTGGATATTTCATAAATGTTCTCTTTCCACATTATGATGAAAAAAGAGACGTTTGAAAGTTTTTGATTCTTTTTGCAAAAACAGATTCCAAAAACTCATGGGACCACTGACCAGGTGGTTAAGAGATTCCCCTGGGGTATGGAATAACAGCAGGGGCAGGGTTTTCACCTGCAGTACCAAGCTATGTGAAATGAGGGATTAACTTCAGGAGACCCATGTTCATATGTCTGTCCACATCAGAGTTCCTGCTGTGTTATCTTGGGCCAGTCTCATAGAATCATAGAAGATGATTCTCTGGAAAAGACCTTCAAAATCATCAAGTCCAACCTTATTCCTAGCCCTATGAAAAACCACTAAACCATGTCCCTAAGCACAACATCTAACTGCCTCTTAAGCACTTCCAGGGATGGTGACTCCATCACCTCCCTGGGCAGGCCATTCCAATGCCTGACAACCCTTTCTGTAAAGAAATGCTTCCTGATATCCAGCCTGAATCTTCCCTGGTTCAACTTCAGGCCATTTCCTTTTGTTCTGTCACTTGTCACCAGGGAGAACAGACCAACTCCCGCCTTGCTACAGCTTCCCTTCAGGCAGCTGTAGAGGGCAATAAGGTCTCTCCTCAGCCTTCTTTTCTCAAGGTTAACCAGCCCCAGATTCCTCAGCCTCTCCACATAAGAGACTTGCTCCAAACCCTTTAGTAGCTTTGTAGCCCACCTCTGTACCCTCTCCAGCACTTCAATTGTGTTCCCAGACCCTGTCTCTTGGCTTGGGGGAGTGACTTTCCCTGGTGCAAGTGTTTCCATTACTAAAGACTGGGGCAAAGACGGCATTAATCACCTCAACCTTCTACTCATCTTTTATTACAATGTTTCCTTCAGAATCTAGTAGGGGATGGAGGGCCTCCCTGGTCTTTCTTTTATTATTAATATATTTCTAGGAATTTTTCTTATTGCTCTTCACCTCTAAAGCCAGATTAACTTCTAGGTCAGCTTTTGACCTTCTAATTATTTCTCTGCATGACCTGACAACATTCTTATACTCATAATGAGTTGTGTGCCCCCCTTCTTTCAGAGGCCATTATCTCTCCTTTTTTCCCTGATTTTAATCCAAACCTCCCTATTCAGCCAGGCTGGTGTTCTTCGCCGCCAACTTGCCTTATGGCACGTGGGGATGGCCTACTCCTGAGCCTTCAAGACCTCCTTGCTAAAAAATGTCCAGCCTTCCTGGACTCCTACATCCCTCAAAGCTGACTCCCAAGGGAATCTATCAAGTAACCTCTGAAACAAGTCAAAGTCTGCCCTTTGAAAGTCCAGAGTGTCAGTATTGCTGCCACCCCTCCTAACGTCTCTAAGAACAGAGAACTTATTAATTTCATGATCACTATTCCCTAGACAGCCTCCAACTGCCACATCCTCCACCAGTCCTTCTCTGTTTGCAAACAAGAGGTTCATCAGGACACCTTCCCTGGTCAGTTCACAGCATTGGTTCCCTGGTCACTTCAGCCTTCAATTCCTGAATCTCTGCTCTCTACCTTTCCTGGTCTCCCCTTTTGAAGATGACCTTTACAAGTCTAAGATGAGAACATAAGGCAAAAATCTGGGCAGCTGTCACCTAGGATAAAGCTAATTTCCAGACCATGTTGTTGCTTTGGTTACCAACACGAAATCCATGCTAACAACAACCCCTGGCTTCTTAGTAAAATTTCTTTAATTCATATGTAATTGAATGGTGCCATCTAATTATCAGAAACATAATAGCCTGTTACATAATCAAAACAGCCTCAGTAAATGTGGTTTGAGTTATTACGTAGTATTTTATTAATAGGCAATAAATACAATCTTAAATCTAAATTAAATCCTCATTTGGTAGGTGCTTCATTTTGAAAGGGTATCAGAATGTGTCACTGAAGTAAAATGTCAGCATATTTAAAGTCATGTGACAAAAAATCCTGGTCCAGATGTTGTTTCAGATCTTGTTCAAGGGACAAGGGGAAGAATGTCCTTGGAGAACAACTTCATACGGTACAGTTTCATCTGTTGCTCACACGTTTTTGTCTGAACTTTTAATCCCCACCAGCACACAAGGATTCTGGAGGTCATTTTTGGGCAATATGCTTGGGAGGATCTCAGGAAACAGCCAGATGGTGTGAGAGCAGAGTGGTATTTCTCGCTGGATGACCACCCACTTCCTTCTATGAGATCCTTTGAATGTAGGAAACAAAAGCAGATGGACTTAAAGCCAAGAAAGAGGGAAGTTATTTAAAAATAATGGTCATGATTGACAGCAACAAGATGGAAATTGCTAGTTTCCCAAACCCAAATGTTCTTGAGCACTGATGCCCCAGCTCAGGGACTATAGGGGTACAGTGTCTTGTTCTAGGCAACCAAATAGCATTGCTCAGGGAAAGGACTTTCCTATCACTGTTGCTGTCAAGGCAGCTCCAGCCATTGTTTTCTGGTGATACCTCCCCTTCCACAATAGTTTATAAACTTCCACAGCCTAGGCTTCAATTAATGCCATCTGGTCTACCTGGGTCAAAACCAAGAGAGGCAGGGAAACCCTGCAGTCTGCTCACAGAAATTAATGACTAAACCAAAGGCTTATGGGAAAATGTAGCTGGTTTTTTCACAGAGACCTCATCGCTAGATTTCCATGTGCTTTAGAATTTCCATGTAAGCTTCAGTTATACTGACAGACAAGAGAAAAGAAGACAGAATATTCTACAAATATTTAATCCCTCTGAATTAACTTGTTTTGAAGCTCATAATCTTTTTCCTTCTTTGTACACTGGTAGCCTGGAAATAGAGAATAGTAGCAAAAAATTGTTAGTCCTACTGGCTATTTGTCCCAATGCTGCTTTCAGGAATACACCTGTGAAAATGCAAGGAATACGTAAAGGCTGCAAGAGACTGCTGTGATTAGTCAAACCTCCAGAACATCCACGTAAGCTAGACTCCTGAACTAACGTAGCACTGATAAGTAATTGTTCCTTGGCTACATAAAGAGGAGAAAGGAAGGAGGGACCATGTGCTGATAAGTAAAGAGGTACTCTAGGTGGGATTATGACATTGGCCAAATATCTACTGGCTCACCAGGAAAGAGTGGCATATAGCAACAAGGCTAAAAGCTGAAGCTGGTAGAGTTGAGATCAAGGCTTCAGAACTACTCTTAGTAAGTAGAAAGAGGAAGAAAGACCACATGAGTAAACCAGCACAGAGAACAAAACCTCCTGGAAGAGAATTTAAACAAGCGATTTAGAAAACAAGTCTGATTTTAACAAACTAAATTCTACTAAATTAAAATAAATTGCCCTGTGATCAGTGGAAAACAGAAAATGTATGGACACTTTGCTTTTTTATTCAGGTAAAGAGCATAATTAGGACCTGACTAATGACAAAGAGCACAGAAATGAAAACTTGAACAGATGAAGTGAAAGCAGAACAAGAGTAATGTTTGTAAATGCAGAGTTATACCCTAAGCTCAATTCTTAAATAGTGAAAGAATTAGTGTAATTAAAGTCAAGTAGCAAGCCGCTCTGCAGGTTCATAAGGGAGGGAGGGAGGGAGGAAACTGCTCAACTGCAGACCCTTTCTCAAAGCAGTCACAATAAGTGAGGTGTTAAAGTAGGCATAGAGTAGATGGAAAACTTGAGCAAGACACAAAATGCACTCAACATCACTGGGTTTCAAACTAACAAACCCATTGAGATACCTGTATTTCAAACCCTTTTTTTCCATAAAGACGGAATGCTGGTATGGTCAGAGTGATATATGCCTGAGAGAGTGTCCATCTGCTCTACTACATACTGAATACCAAGGCCAATTTAAGCCAAATTTGTCTGGAGGCTAATGTCTAAGTAGAATCAGTGTCTTCCAATAAAAATAAGAGATGTAGAAAGCCATTCTGAATACCAGACATACAGCACCGATTTTTGCTAATGCATAGAGAATGCCATTGTTTGCAACAAAAGAAAAATTTCTTCCATCCCAAGTTTGTAGGTACATCATATGCCAGAGACTGTCAGACACTGGTGCTGGTATTAAACCCTAAAACTTCTGTCCAAAGCCTGCTGTTTAGAAAGGAAGAAGTTTAGTCTGTAATGCTGATATCCTGGTCACTTGGACCATGAGCACATCTTTTTGGAACTTGTTCAAGTGGTAGATTGCACCCAGGTTTAGAAGAGAGAATTTCTCACATACTTTGAGCTCTTAATGGTCTGGTAGAGATTTTACTAAAATGCAGGTTCATTTATATTTCTGCATGCAACTGACACATCCTTGGCATTGTTGTAATGTGTTAGAACCAGCCTCATAGCCATTTTCCCTCAATCCACCATGAACTTTGTCTACTGAGGAAAAGACATTGCCTCCCTTCCCTGATCCCCAAAATATTTGTATAATACCTAGGATATTGTTGGCATGAATGGAACACCTTAAGAACAAAAGAGGAAACACACCTTCAAATGCAGTAGGCAAGAACACAACAAACACTTCAGAAAATACACAAGGCATTTCCACTGTGGATCACAAGAGGACAGATACGAAGGAGTGTGGAAAGAAATCCATATCTGTATCTAGGGCCTGATCCAAGGTCTTTCTGGAGCTGATGGAAAAATCCAATGGGCTTCAAATAAGGCCCTTATTCCAAACAGGGGAAAGAGTTTAGGGAAAAAAAAAAAAAAAAAGAATAAAACATTATAAAGCCAAGGAGAAAGAAGAGATAAATAACATTTACCCAAAACAAACCAGATGTTTCACCTCAAATCCACTTTCCGTTTCCATGAGAATGAAGACAAAGAAAATAATGGCTGTTAGCCTTTTCTTTTGGTCAGACAACGGAGACCCAATGGGTGACAGGTTCTAAGGCATGTGACCCTCACACGCTTCCTCTGTCATGAGTGAGTCATGGCAGTAGCATACTCATAAATACATTGGAGAGAATAGCGTTACTCTAAATGTTTTGATTCAAGCAGAGGCAATAAAATGAAAAACCATCTTCAGCTTGCCTCGAACATCTCTTTCCTTATTTTTTCTTTTTTTTATATATAATATAGTAAAGGAAACCTCTGAATTCCATGTTCTTTCTCCAAATGAGCAATATGTTTGGGAATGGATGAGCAGCATGGGTTTGCTGACTTGAGCCATTGGAATTACTGTCTCTGTGGAGCTTGTAAAGTTGCTGAGGAAGCAAAGACAAAGCAATTTTCCAAGCAGAGATGACAGGACTGTGTAGAGCTCTGGGTTGCTGATAAGGGTTGCTCAGGCACACTGCTTTCACAGGACTTTCTGGAGGTCACTAAACCACAATTGAGGTCAGAAGAAAGCACTTGGATATTCTCATCCAAACACCATCATTTAGTACCTCCTGTGAACTAAAGTATGAATATAGACCTTCATATTTCCTGCATTTACAGGCAATAGCGAGGTTGTCTCTGTTTAAATGTGCTCACTACTCCTGAAGAAGTTGAGGGTTCTTGAGCGTTTGACTCTCATACATATTAAAGGTAGGATTTGGGGTGAGATTGGTGCCACTGTCACAAAGAATGGGAGAACATTTGCACATGTCTCCCTAAAAAGCTCTGTCAACTCCTGTTTTGTAAGTGTAAGTGTAGGGAAAGCAGATTGGATGTAACTATATATATATATTTATTTTTTTTTTTTGCATCCTTGCAGAAAAGCCTTTGTTTAATCATTGCTTTTAAAGCTCTAACACTGAAATGGTTCAACCTTAAATTTTCCATGATGCAGCATCTGCTTCAGAATTATTTTCTTTGAAGTTTCATCTAGAACAGTTCCACTCCCAAGGAAAAGTGAAAAAAAGGCATCTTTTTGTCCAAGTGAAAAAAGAAAAAACAACAGTTCCATTGAAAAACTGTAGTGCCTTTGCTTAGAATAGAAAGTAAAATTTGACAGGATTGCCCTGCTCTCAAAAATGGCACTTGTACCATCAGTGTGAAAAACAAAAACCTACATAAACTTGGTCAAGTTGTAAACTTCAAAACCCCACAAGCTTAATAGAAACTTTGTCAGTGTTTAGCAGTTAAATTCTCAGGCAGCTCAACATGCATAAGTGTGCTCTGATCTGCTTACAGCTCCTATGCACGTGGCATGATACTGCTCTGCATGCCTACAGGTAAGCAGGGCTTTCTGGCACAGGCTGATGGAGAACATTGTGTCACTGTGTTGCAGGGAGACAGCATCTTCTGTGCTTCCATGTCTTCTCTCCCAGATGAGAAGAGGAGCAGGCTCCACGCATTAGGGAAATGCAAATAAGACAACATGTCTTATTTCACTAAGTGAAGGCTGTGATAATGTATAACAAGGGAAAACCTAAACAAAACAAAGTTGAACAAAGCTTGATGGGGACACCTTTACATCTGGCTTTCCTAAACTTACAAATGTTTCAGTTTTGCAGCTTTATTGTTAAAATGCTGTGGGTTTTTTTTCCCTGTTTTGTCTGTTACATAGCCCTGAAATGATGACAGCTGAAATTTAGATTGAAACTACAAGCAGCAAAACCTTTGTGTCCATAACAGGTCCCTCCACCCCCCAAAACACAAAGAAATTATTTCTACTTGTTTTTGTAAGGGAGAGGATGTCCCTTTGCCAGCGGTTTAATAGAGAATTTGTCTCTTTCTCCACCCTTTTCTGGGTAAGATGGGTGAAATTTCTTTTGCAAGAACAGCCTCTGGCTGGCCTCCTGGTAGCCTAGTTTGTTTGACTTTGCTCTTGGGTGACTGCCTGCAAGCAAGCAGAAGCATGGAAGCTGAAAGCAAGCAGCAAGCTGATGCAATGGACAGGGTCCTTCGGGATCAACTTTACAAGAGCTAAGCAAAATCAAATAGAATTGAAACAAACTCAGCCAAACACAAGCTAACAGACAGGATTCCCTTCTCTCAGCAGATGATTAGAAATAAACTAAAGAAAGAGTGTCTAAAGCAGGAACAGTGTCTGGATGAGGGAGTGGCAGATGCTGCCCTGAACACCTGAACATCACTGACAGAGCTCAGAAGACAGCACTACAGGGAATAACTTGCAGATGATGCTCAAGAAAAAGTTCTTCCCAGAAAACCCTCTTCTGTCTCTCCAAGGCATCTTTGTTATACAGCAGCCTTTAAAAAGCATTTCTACTACTCACCTGCTATCTTGCTATTTTTGTCCTGGGCTTATTATATTACAAGCCTTAACCAACTTGCCATGTTGAAAATACACAAAAAGTGGATATCTGTTAGAAGACCTGAGATTGATGATGTCAGATCCTGAAAAGTGCCATCCCAAGTCTTAGTTTCCACCCTTTTGGGATACACAGGCAGGAGAAAGCCAGACTGATCAGGCCAGTCTGTACGGTGTTCAAAAGTAAGCTACCATAACAACTATGTATGTCCAAGCCTTCCTTCAAGACCAGTGTTACTCCAGCTCTGCAATAAAAACCTTGGAAGAGACCACAAACCCGATCTCTGAAGCTCTTGAACTGGGAATTCAGTTCCAAAGCTTTAGCTTATGCACTGGAGACACTTTGTGGGTAAAGCCAGACATTTTCCTTTCCCTCTGTAGTACAACAGGATCCTTTGAGCCTGAGTGACAGCCATCACTAGTGCTGAAAACACGTGCCACCGTCTGGTCTTACACTAGTTATTCACTTGCACTGCAGGTAGCCACACCAGTTACAGTGAGCCCCACAGATGTTTCTCCAAGGACATAGGTAGTCCTATTTGGTGAAGGGAATAGAGCCATTCCCTTGGGTTTAGACCTGGTTGAGCTGCAAACGCCATGCTAAAAGACAAATTAACAGCACACCTTAACAACAGTGATGGGCAGCAGTTCCTCTTCTCTTTCACAGCTTCTGTCCCTGTAGACCATTAACACAGCCCATTCCAAACACCAACGCTTTCACCTTCAGCTTATTTTAATTTATTTATTCAGAAGAGAGTTGTTTTTCACTTTTCAGAGGAAATTCCTGTTTGCCTAAAGACCCTCTGTATAAAACCCCATGCAAGCTGCATTCCACAGGTCTCACAAGAGTTTGGACTTTTTTGTTTTACTCCTTAAACCTGCTCTGAGCTCCAAAAAGGAAGGGGAAATAATTGGAGCATTTGTGTCTTGCAGAAGCTGAAGTGAGACATGTTTAGTTTTAAAACAGGATATACGGGATTCTTTTGACAATATCCATTCCTTCTACCAATGACTGGGTTAAAAAAAAAACCCAAACTTTATTACCCCTCCAGTGGCTGCTGCACAAATTATTTTTGCAGATGTATGTGGGCCTGGTTCAAATTGCAATAGCACTACAAATGTTGACAGCACTGCTCTGATATTGGAATATCTCTTTCCACAAAAGGGGACGAATCCTCTATTTTCTCCTGAGTTATCTACAGTCCCCTCTTCTTAAGCTGCATGCTTGTCACACCCAAGTGTACAGTTATGGCTAGTCCTCTTGAAGACAGAGGAAGCAGATGCAGGAGATAGCCTACTAAAAGTGGAATTATGCTCTTATTTAGTAGTAGAATGAAGCTGTTTATCAGGAGGGGAAAAAGAGGGATTTCAGCAAGCACTGGCTCAGAGAAAGGTATAGTAATAAACTGTCTCACAAAAGAGTGTCAGGTGGAAAGTGTGGAGAAGTTTTAAAAAAACAACAGAGTGGAGTAAGGTTCTTGTAAAGTTTTGTAACAGGAAAAAAAAAAAGATGCAAGAAATTGTTACTGTTGGACGAAGCATTAGATCTTCCCAGACAGGGCTGTATGATGTACTCTGAAGAGAATTACATGTGACGACCTGACATCTTTCCTAGTCCTAAATTTTACATTCAGCTGTGCTTCACAGACAGTAATTACAGGACTAGATGAGGGAACTACTCTCCTGAGCAACACTGTTGTAATTCTCCTTAAAGAGTCACACTGATCCCTGAGGTCCACATCTCTGGAAAGCTATGGATATGTATTTCCAGTATGCTGTCAGTCTACAAACCAGACTGCACTGAGGTCTACTGATAAGGGTCTTTATATCCACGCAATCAGCAAGGGAAATTGAAGTCTCCACTGCTTTGGAATCTTTCCAGACATATTTGGGCTCCATGGAGGACATTTAACAGGAGATCTTTCTATATGATTAATGCAGCACCCATATAAAGTTTCTTTTAAACCTTATAAATGTGAAGTCAACAGTAAGTGTCTAGAGCACCAAATAAAATATGAAAACACAGTGTTGATGTTCATAAGAATGAAAGGCTAAGAACATTCTCTTGGAGTCTTGGTTTTCCTATCACAAGTCAGTAAGTTGTATCAGGGACAGGTCTCTTGTATTAGCAGTGAGTTTGCATTCCTGACAGACAAGGTATCCCCTAGAATAAAACAGAATGGTACTTCTCTTACAGCTGGTTTGGCATTGAACAGCACATCCCAAGACTGCATTTCCAATTTTTAAGTCATGCATATTTGTCACATCTCATATATGGGAGTCTGTTTAAACCCTTACCATGGACTAGCATTGTGTTGCCACCTCAAAAAGCATTTCTGCAAACAAACAACAAAAACAAATCAAATGGCAAAAAAAGCATGAAAAGCTTGTAAGAAACCTCAATATAGGAAAAAAATTGAGAAGCACAAGTGTTAGCTCTAGGAACCTGACTATAATAGTTACTTTTGTTGCTAATATAAGCATGGAATAGAGTTGTAGGTGCTTTGTACTCCGTTCAATATAAAATTAACATTCAAGCTCTACTGGTTAATTATGCACAGACAGCTTCTACAAATAACCTCAATATCAAAAGTCTATTTCTATAATTTAGTGTATTGAATAAAGTGAAGAGTTTTCATAAGCTTCTTGTAGGGGCCTGTAGACACAAGAGGTGCATCACCCCAGAGAATTAAAGGAAAACCATTTCAGCCAATCAAATCTATTTACATGTATATTTATAAACTGGCATGGTTTTTTAGCTACTAAAATTAGATTTAGATCTTAGCCTCCAGTTTTCAAGTGAAATCAGTTCTTGTCATTAGAAAAGTACACCATGATCTGAAATACACAAGGATAAGCATTTTAGTCTTAGGCCAAAAGAAATGGCAATTCAGAGACCACAATGGCTAGATGTCCCCCTTCCACCATCAATTTCAGCCAACTTTAACATCACCTGGCAGAAATATCAGGACTGATCCTTTTTACTCATATCTGTGAAAACCAGCATGTGATCACAGAAAGACACATGGCTTGCTGTCGTAGAGGGAAGTAAAAAAACCTCAGTAACATTAAGGTACTCGCACAGAGGGGTAAGTTTTGGTTGAGTTCTACAATTCAGAGTGACTTGTTTTCTTAATGAGCACTGAAAATGAGAAGTACAGCACAAGTCCTTTAAAAAGGAGCTACTGCATGAACACAGGATCATCTTGCTTCAAAAACATTTCACTGTTTTGAAACCGTACAAAAAGTCATAAAAAAAATAGCATTTGGCTTTGCCAAAAAAGCATCCAGAGGAGAAGAGGCAAGGAAAGAACACAGAAGAAACAGTGGAAATAAATCTTTCCGAACAAAGTGACAAGTCCAAAAATAATGAGAACTAAAGTTCAAAGAAGAAATCTAAACTGAAGTAGAAAGAGAGAAGAACCATACACAGGCAGTGGGGGCATGAGAGGGTGCATATAATATATTCTGGGAGGTGGAAAAGGTGGTATGCAGCAAAGATCTTGTGCTGTCTCCTCATCTAGCATTAAGGGTTCAAACCAGGACATCAGCCCTTGACAGACATTGTTTAGAAATTCATGTTTATATATCCTGCTACAATGTCTGGCCCTCAAATTTTTCAGATCCCATCAAGGACTTGAACCGTCAGGACTCATTTCTGCCTACACACAGAGTTGAATTTCTGATTTTTTTTTTTTTTTAACTTTTTTTAACCTGCACAGTGCAAGTATCCTTTACTTACGTTTTGACACCTTCCAAGTCAGTGACAATTGGGTGATCACACTGACATGTTGTATTTTCCCTTTCTTAGCCCTACTTCCCAATGGCTTCCCTCTCACCTTTTATTTATTCCACAATCAGAATAGAAAGAACAAAAAAAGCAGCACAAACTGAACACACAATGGATGTGGTTAAAGGCAGAGTTTAACTATAGCTTCTGCAGCTGTGACCACGGGGTCACAGCCAGAGGATTAACTCCTTAGGAAGGCACAACATTCCTTTGTTTTTCAACAGAATAAGTGCCACACAGATGACCATAATACAAGGGTGTTCACTACAGGGTTTAATACAGACAACAAGCTCATTTAGCAGCATGATCTGTGTTCAGATCCTACAGTTCTCTGCAGACAGAAAAATAAGGGTGCTGAGTCACAGTACTAGATATTAATTTAAATACCAGATACTTGCCTTGGGGAGCTCAAGGACAGGCAGCTAGCTTTCACACATACCAAGCTGGGCTACATTAGTTGTCAAGGACAACCCATCCTTCCCCACCCACTTCCTTAGCTTGACTCCTCACAGACTTTTAATTTTTGCTACTCCTTCACATCATGTGCTGTGCACTCACCTTCAACTCAAAGTACAGGGACATTAAACAGGCATAAAATAAAGTATAAAAAAGGAGGGTTTTTTTATGATAAAGCAGAGAAGAAATAAGAGCTAGTCTGAGAAAGTATTCTCACTAGTAAGAAAGCACCTCTTAATGATAACAAGATTCTTGCCTGAGCCTATTTAGAGTCCTACAGCAGACACTAAGTTAACAATACAATAGTTACAAAAAACCCCAGCTTTGTCTACATAGACATTCACTCTATAGCTGACTTTCTTCTGTTTTCTTAAAGAAAACATTACCTTTATTACATTAAGCCATTAACAGAAGCTTTACAGAAATGAAAAGTTGTTTTTTTTTTTTTTTTTTATTGAAACTCTTCCTCTCCATCTAAGTACTACCAACCTTCCTCTTTAACAAAGCATCTCATAAGATACAAGGTAACCTAAGATGAGGGTTTATATAAGAGCAATGATCCACAGATGCTGGAGATAACATTAATGATCCACTGATGTTGCCAGGTCTAGCTTTGATTTAAAAAGGGTGAGGTAGAGGAGAGGAAGTTCTTTGTGCCTGAGAAGAAAAGGGAGGCTTAAGAGACTACTATTACTAGGCAGTAAGGCTGTGCTAAAGTCTTTTATATTTTTCTGCACAGAAGTTCATCTTTTATTATCAGGCCTGGTTTCCTATTGAGTAAGTCTCCTCTTGTGCATATATAGGCCTTTGTATCTAATATTGCTCAGGCACAGTGCAGCTAGTCAAATCCTCTAGAGAAAAATTCAAAGAAGAGCTGACTGTAAACTGGCTATCTAAATCTAATCTTAGATTTTTCACTGTGGCTTCAAAAGGTTAAGTTTACAAAAGCCTCAGGCTAGATCCTGGCACAGCTGATGGAACAGCTATCTTAGTTACAGGGGTGAGATAGCTCAAATGCTTGAAAATCCAGGCATGAAATGCAATTTATTAAGGTCAGAACTTTTACTTTTCTGGTAAGTTATCCCATACTAAAGAGTAGTTTTAAAGCAATCCTCTATATAACATGTGCTGCTTTTCCCTGCGAAACAGAAGACTAAATGATCTGAGTTTCTAAATCAGTTGTAGAGGGACCACAGAAGTGTCTTTATTTCTGCTTTGTAGTGTCAGAATAAAGAACCATGTGTTGGTTGACTTTTTTTAATTGGCTGCTCACAGTCCTTGTTATAAAGGCTGGCAGTTTTATTATTGCATCTCCTCAAAATAACTATGGTCTACATAAGAGAGAAGGAAAAAAAGACTTCTGACTTGAGTATTATTTGTATTAAAGTAGTGCCCAGAGGCACTGACAAAATCCAGGACTCTTATGCTGGATGAGGTAGGAATGCAGGATAAGAGACAGCTCTGTTGTAATGTTAATATTTGCTTATGCTTTAATGAGGCAAGAGTCACCAGGGACATATTGTGTGAAGGGCTGAAGTGTAGGTAGACTAAATGATGTGCCTGAAGTTATGTGAGCATTTTGAGACAGAATCAGGAGATTAACCTGCCTCTCTTAAATCCAACATTGTGTGCTTCACCAAAAGGCTATTCTTCCCCCCCCCTTTAAAGGTCTCTAATTGTGCCCAACCACTGCCTCAGCTCTCTAAAGCTGGTAGCTGCAAGTAATTCAATAACACAAATGTTCTGACAAAGTCATTTTTAGCTTGTTAATTATTCCCAAACACATTCTTTCCCCTTCAAGTGGAGCTAGATGACATCAAAGATGTTTGAGGGATGGAGGAACAGTTAAAGTATTAACAAGAACAATAGAACAGACTACTCATTTTATTCCAATTCATTTAAAGGGGAAAAGGCTGGATGATAGCCAAGTTTCACCTTGAGAATTGATAATAGAAAATGATTGGAAGTTCAGCTCTTACACTTGTGCTTGTACAAGATAGTGTTGCAGAGGTCTCAAATTACTTATCTTTTCTATGTTATGCTAATAGCCTAGAAAGGAACATGCTGGACTAAAAAAAAAAAAATAGCTTGGAGATTACAGGGAACTCTCAAACTCAATGGGCTCCAAAATAAAGGATCTACCACACTTCTACAGCCTGATGTAAAATTGGGAATAGTGCAATTACAGAGACAAAATATGGAAAGAAGTTTCCCCTTGAAAATGAAGGCTGTGTTGCCTGAATCTATTATTATAGACACAGAAGGTAATAGAGGAATGATGGGATAGAGAAGCAGTTTCAACAGCATCCAGCTGGAATGAACATTCAGTTCCAGTGGAGACTACTCTGAAGTGGTGGATCTGCCTTTTAGGTTTGACCTCCTGAAGCCTGCAAAGGAAACACATGGACTGCATAAAATCCTGCTGGACTGACTCTGCTAGTAGAATTGCTGAGTTAGGATTGAAAAGGGTCCTGTCTTAATTTCAGCCACATTAGCTTTCTAATGCTAGATCGAGCTATGTTGTCATTACAGGACAAAAACCTCTAATGAGAGTTTAGACACACTAACTTAGCAGACAGCAATATGGCCAAGTAGATCACTGCCTTCCCCTTCATTTTTCTGCAAGTACTAATTTGGTGGAAGGAAGCATAAAAAAATAACTCTAGAGAGGAGTGGTAGAAGGAAAATTGATGGACATGAGATATGGTAGGTCATGCTTTTATTTGTGGCAAGGCATTTTGCAGTCTCACACAGAGAATGAGGCAATCACTGTTAGGAAAAAGATCATGGTTTTTGTATAGCCTATAAGATACAAAAGAAATTTTTTGTTTGATTTTGTGGGTGATCCACTGTATGCTCAAATAAACCAGAGCACCAGATCCTGTGCTGAATCTTGTCAACAAGCTTCTGAATGCTTGATTACAAGTAGCAAACACACTTTGGCCCAGTCGTTAGAGACTGTGTGTGTGAAGTCCTGGTGCACAGCTCATTTACCTGGCCAAAGAGTAGCACAACAGTGTGGAGATTCCTGTTTAAACAGACAAGAAAATATATGGCACAAGGCATGGAAATCCTTTCCAAATGCAGTGGCTGTATATGTTACTTGGGCTCCCAAGGGCAGAAAAGTCAGAACCTTTCAACTAGTCTGAGACTTGGGGGCATGAGTATCTCTGAGCTGTTCCTGTGCTCTGCCTAAATAAGGGTATGTCATGCATTGCCAGCCAGTGCTGGCTGTATGCTGAGAAACATAGAGCAGAATATTATTGTTAAGTGGCTGAACTTGGTAGAGTTAGGCTTCTAAATTTTAGGTGCTAAAACTTAGCTGGAGAGTGGAGCTATATGTATTATCATTGTAACCAAACAACTCACTTTTTATGCAATGTTTTTTAATAGAAGGAATCTATAGACAGTTTTTTTTTTTCTTAAAGTTTTTGACAAGAAACATTCCTGGAGAATATTAGAAATACATGAATCAACAACATTGAAATGAAAATAAGACTGTGAAGTACAGTCTAAATGACTAAAGGAATGTTGATTCTTTTCAGATCAAAATGGCAAGAAAATGTCAACAGCGGAACAGTTGAATTTCATAGTCTAGTGACATCATTATACACTAATTTCTGAATTTTTGGTTACTGGCTCAGCTGTCGCAGCAATGTGATCAAAATCACAGCTCTGCTTCTTTTTCAATTTCAGGAAATGTTGTTCAGATTGCAAGATCATCATCTGCTGCTTTGGTAAAGATGGACTTTTAAAATGAATTTGATTTTCTGAATGAGCATTCTTAAATTTGTTGCCAACAAATAATGCAGTCTCAAAATGCTTAGGGTGTTTATTAAACGTACTCAAATGCTATATAAAAATACCAAATGGGATCTTCTGAACCTGGTTACAGGGCAGTGTCTATGTGTATGGAGACTGCTGTAGAATTCTTGCTTCAGCACCCTTTGTTAAGCAGAACTTCACTTAAATTGTTCAGCAAAGATAAAAAAATCGGAGTGTTTAGCAATTGGTATTTCTTTCCATCATTCTTGTAGGTTGTCATTGCAATGGAGGTCAAATTCAGGTCAGCTGTAGGATCCAAAACCTTAGTGCAATCACTTCAGGTGGAGAAATGGGTATAAGGTCTGTCTCTATTCTAGAAAGCTACCAGACATGAAAGAGGAGATTTTTGAGCTTTCTATGACCCAAAGTGAATTTCACAGTTTGAGACCTACTTAGAGAACAAACTGGAACTAGGAGAATGGTAACAAACCAAGTCAGACCTCTACAGAAATGTCCCCACTAGAATGGAGAAAATAACACAGCTGTACAGAAAACAGAAGGTAAAAGTCTAGTTTTACAAGTAGGATACCAGCTGGGGAACATGAATTGGAAGCAGTGCTAAATTCAGAAAACAAAAATGAAAAAAAGATGGCCCAGTTTGCTTTCATCAACCCTAGTATAAACCTGGAATTACTCCATGAAAGCTCCGGTGTTGAAGAGCTGTTATGGCTTTCATTTGAATCTCAGGATGATGCCTCTCATGGGTACTTCATTGCATCCCAGAGCAGCTCCCTAACACTAGCCCAAGTGAGGTGGGCTCAGACTGGGAATACCTTGGTAAAGTAAGAGGAAGATGTGGCCTTGGTTGGCTTTTCATATTGAAGTTGCAAGCTTTGTTTACTGAGCACTAAAGCCACATGTCCATCTCAGCAAAAAGGAGACAGAAGAGGACTGTTCTGATAAAGAACCACTAACTGAATTTGTATGATGCACAAAGGAGCGTGAACATGGTATGAACATGGGTTGCTTGGAGCTGGATTTGAGCAAGCAGAGGACAGAGGCAAAGCTGCTGCAGTGCCCTGAATTGGTGACATGACTCCTGGCAATGGTGATAAAAGCATCAGGAAACTTCTGTGAAAGTGTTTTTCAGTGATTGGTTCTGGATCCAGCTGTGATTTGTTTCACCTGAACCTGGTTTTGAGACTGTTGTGTTTCTCCTAGACATCTGCCCGTATCTGAGACAAAGCATCAGTACTACAATAAACCTGAAAGAGGAATAATCTCCTATTCCTAGTAGAGTTTTCTAGTCTGACAATTCCTTTGTCTTTATTCAGAAAAGAATAATATTATCTTGCACCTTCTTCCTTCCCGTGGTGATAGGATTTTGTTCCAGTAAGCACTCTCCTGCAGAGGGCCACTAGAATATAGTTTCTTCAAGAACAAGTTATTTAAAAAGATAAAAACATCCAGAAGGAATTATCTTGGCTGCCCTTTTAAAATCTCCCTTCCTCATCTTCTTCCTTTCTTATTTTTTCTCATTCCTCTCCTGTGAAATGAAGCTTTTTTTGCCAGAAGTAGTGGCAGATACAAAATGTATGAGCTGAAGACAGGATATTGGATCCTCAGTGGGAGAGAGATGGAACCCAGTGCCCATGTCCATGTCTTTACCATTTTCAGCATGGAAGTGACCACAGCAGAGCCTGAAATTTCATACACTGTTGTTTCTGTGAGGTTTTTATTGTTGTTGTTGCAATTATTGTCCCAGGACAGAAGAGCTGTATAGAGGAGATGAAACAGAAAATGTTGCAGATGGAAGAAAATTTAAAAAAAAAAAAAAATTATGGATTAATTTGCGGGCTAGGAATGGTCCACTAGGCAGGGTATCAAACCACAGTGAGCTGAAGAGCTTAAGGCAATTTGCTGAAGTATAATTTATAGTTCCTGTGGCTTTTCCAAGTTGAGATTTTGCCCAAAAGATAAGAGCTTGCTTAATGTATCTGCAGGTAAATTGAGGACATCTCAGAATGATGAAAAAGGGGAAGCAGGAAGCAATGTAAAATGATGATATGGTGTATTTCAGACATGGCCCTGAAGCTTGTTTTGAATTTAGCATCCAGTCAAGGTTCAGACAGACAAGCTGGTCTTCTGTGACTAAGAAGATTTTAGTCCGAGACTCTACTAGGAAACAAGTTTTTCTCCAGCACAGCTGGTCTTTGGCATGTTGTTCAGGATGTGATAGAGACTTCAGATATACTTATGGTAGCTCACTGTAGGAATAGGTGGATATAATGACTTCCAGATCTGGATATGGAAATGCTGGAAATAGATTGTCTCCACCAAGGAATCTTCCCTGAGGGGTGCTCGAACAACAACTTGTTTGTTTAGCTATGTTGCTGTAACAAACCAGGTCACTGCCTGTTGGTCTGGGCTGGATAGCATGGAATCATAGCTGCCCTCTCCATCCTTTATTACTAAATAGATTGGAAAGGGAGTCTGGCTACCCAGGTGGCTTTTCTCTGAAAGACAGCAAACTTTTTGACTTCCACCTTTTGTCCTGGGACAAATTTCCTTTCGCCAGATTTTTATCGTGATGGACACACCAGTGTGTGACAGGTAAAGGCTGAAGAGCTAGGCTTTCTTCGTAGCTCTGTCATAATCTGTCAAGGCAACCATAGGTCAATTGTTTGATCTCCCTCAATCTCAGTTTCACTGTCTGTACAATGGCAATAATAATTACCAGCTGCTTTTATAAACAGCTAGGAGAGAAGGACTGATAAGGACTTTCTGATAATAATCCTTCAAATATTATTATCAATTTCTCCCCTGCTTTGTTCTTTTTTAAACTATCTTCCTATGACCATAGCTCCTATGACTATCCTTGTCACTTTTTTCCTCTTGTTTTGGTGGGCCTGTGTATGAAGGGAATGTGTTGGGATTAATCCTAGCCACACGCCTCCATCCTGTCTTATCAAAGTGAAACAATTTTGTAGCAAGGTTTAGGTTCAGGAAGGCATATTTGGTTTTGAGCTCCTGGAATGAAGGCAAATGGGCGGGGGAATGTGGAGGAGTCGGAGGAAATATCTCCCTTCTCTGTGCTGTGACTTAACAGTAAGCTGGATTGAGAATTCCCACCCTCAACTCTTCCTGTGTGTCCTCCTGTCCTGCACTAGTGCAAAATTTCCAATGGTTATCTGCAAGAGAAATCTCTTCCTGACCAGCTTCGTGTCCTGCCCCATCCCTGGAAATTTCCAGAAAATATTATTAGAATGAATTTTACTTAAATTAGCTAATAGTTCTAGTAACATCTGGATTTGGCTTTTGAAGATGTAAACTACTACTCAACAGTACTAATTTTTTTTTAAGGCCCAGCTTTATTCCCCACCACTTATGTAATGCACCCATCCTGAATTGCATCCAGCTGAAAGTCTGACTTTAAAAGACTTGAGGCACATCAGCATTCAGAGACTCTCAAGGTACAGAAATTTGGCAGCATCTGTGCATGCCTTTACACTCCAGTGTCCTCCCTTGAAGGGTGAAGGCCTGCCAGTTACTGAGAGTTATTATACAATTAACCCTGTTAAGAGAAATGTCCACGCCATCATGGACTGTAACTGTAAGGCTTGTAACAAATCATCACAATGCAATCAACCCTACCAGTGCTGAAAACCATTCCCTTTTCCTCTGGGGCATTTAAAATGTCATTTGTTATGTGCATTTTTCCCTTTATATGTTTTATTATTAATAATAATACAATAATGATGAAAAGATCCTCGAAGAAGCCTCAGGAAAGGAATTTTATAAACATTACCATGGAATAAAATAAGCACATTCCATTTTATCAGGACATTTTCCATTATAAATGGCCAGCTTTCTCATCACCCTGCCAACAGCTTTGCCTGCCATCTGTTCACTGATGTCATACTATAAAGTTCAGTCGCAAAACTGCTTGTTGGGAAGCCCAGGGTTGTGCTAGAGAAGTTTTGTTTAGGAATAAATATGCTGGCATCTCTCAAGGGTTTTTTTGCTGGGTTTTTTTTGGTTTTTTTTGCATTTGTTTTTTTTTGTGTGTGTGTGTTTTTTGATTTTTGTGTTTTTAATAACATTTTTGTTTGTTTCAAAGCTTTGGTTTCTGTCTTCACTATACAAAGGTAATGAACAACATTTTCTAAAATTGCCGGAGATTTTGTCTCTTTCTATTATGGAGGAATTAATGTGGGACATCTTGAGAGAGAGAACCTGGAAACAGGGTTTTCAAAAAGTTCTGTATATTTGTCTTCTCTAAAGTAGACTCGATTCAGACAGGAGAAGTTGCGCATCCAAAAATCTTATCCAATGCCTCATAAAATATGGGTCAAGCAGATCCAGTTAGGAAGTGAAAAGGATTTTTTTTTTTCCCCCAGGGGAAAAAAAGTTTTTTTGAAAGAAAGAGAGATATAGAAGACAGAAAAGCAAGAAAAACAAGTAAGCAAGCAAGCAGGAAGATCTCCCCTCACATCTCCAGTTTTCAGAAAAAAAACCAACAAATTCTAGGTGGGAGATGAAAATATTATGCAATTAAAACTTCCTCTCAGAAAAAAAGACAATTGTACTTGGAAATGACAACAAAAACATAATAGAAACTTGATGTCAGGATGCTGCTATGACCAAGCTCAACCTTGGTCAGACTGCACTTTCCCTCAGTCATCATCATCAATATCATCATTTTCTAGTCTTTCTAAATTCAGGGAAGCCTACACCTTTCCTCCGCCACCCTAGTCACAGCAGCACTGAGAAGTATTGACTGCATCTTCCCTTGTTACCCCAACTCTGGGCAGCCTGCTGTCCCTGAAATGCTTCCAATGAACCTGCCTGCCTGGTCCTTCCTGGGAGGTGGAGACAGCATGATCTGAAAACCAGGCAGGCTAGACTGTTGTAGGAATTGGGATGTAGCTTGGACCAGGGTTGGTTAGGACACAACGCAGGCAGAGGAATAAGCTCCTGGGCTTTGAGTTGGTGACAGGTTTTGGGTGGCAGTGCAAGAGCAGGCATCTGAGGTGGGAAAGGGGCTGGAAGGGGTAGGGAGGATGAGGATGTCACAGCCACACTGGCTGGTGTGGGGAGCTTTTGTCAACACCATATGAGGCAAAGGAAACCTGGCTCCTGTCCTGTGTGTCTGTAGAGGGTCTCCCATGGGATTTCCTTACTAGGGAATCCATCTCGCTGCTAACACGACAAAGTGAGATGTGGACTCCCTGCCTGTGCCATCGAGGTTTGGAAGGAGCATGCAGATTAGCCCAGGAGGGTGCATCTTGTCAGGCTTAGGGTGTCATTCCTTGGCGCAGATCCACATAAAATACTGTGGGCACTGACAGAAGCTCCTTCTGAGCTATTCCTCCAGGGCTTGCTGTCAGGTCATCCACAGTACCTCAGCCTTGATGCTGTAGCCTTGAGTTGGTACCTGTAGCCAGAGGAATACCACAGGTTACCACAGGAATAAAGTGATAGGACTCTGGAAAGAAAAAGGGCATTGAATATCCTGTTTCATAAGAGAAGACAGGGAGCTTTGCTTCTTTTTTTGTCAGAAAACAAAGGTCAAGAAAGGATGGCTTCACTTTCTGTGACTACACTGACGTTGGAGAGAGTAAGATGACAGAAAGGGGGAAGAGCTATTTAAATTGAAGTAAAAATGTTTCATACAAGAAGACACAAAGATATATGTGACCAGGAATAAACTAAAACTGGGAAGAAGGAGAGGGTTTCTGACCATTTGAGGAATAAACTTCTGGTATCCCCAAAAGAGAAGTAGTGATAAAGAATCCAGGGTGCCTTCCAGTGAAGCTTTCTCCTGTATGAAAAGAGGGCATCATGCTTGTTAGCCAGAGATGTGTGGTCCTCCTTCAGGAGGGCTGAAGAGGATGTAATGTCCCCATTCTTTCTGTTCTTCTGCCCCACAATGCCAAGCTGTTTGGCCCTAACTTCTGAACCATCTTGATGCTGAATCCAGTATCATTGCCTATATAAATTGGAACACCAATTTGTAATCAAGTCTCAGGCAAGATCTTTACTCAGTAAGTGGCCCGAAAAAGCCCTTTTTTTATCCTTGCCAAATCCCAGATCACTGAAGAAAGCAGCATAGAAGCTAAAAATGAATCAGTTTAATAGAAAATGGGAAATGTTCCTGGGTCAAGTGTGCATCTGTGCCTCTTTATATATCCTAGTCTAAATATAGGTGCTCTGAGGGCTTGCTACAGATAACTGGAAAAGAGAAGGTGAAAAGAAAGAAGCCACTTAATTTCCTCTTGCCCTTCCTCCAGTGCCAATAGTGTTTACAAACCCATGAACTGTGCCAGTTTAACCTCTTGAAGGCTTTGGATAGAGAAACCACAAAAGTGAAAGGCTTGGAGGAAGTGCCACCTACAAAGTCGAGCGGCAAGGAAAGGCTTTTCTTTTTTTAATTGCTGTGCTTAATCCTGCCTTTCCTAAACACTGTCAAAGGCTGGAGTTGGTAATTTGTTTTCTTAAATTACCATAAATTGGACTTTATGGACCAGGTGATTCTCTTTGAAAAGACTCCTTGTGCAGTGTAGAGAGGAGGGTGGGGCCAACCTGTCAGCAGGGAGCTTTTGGATTACTCCAAAAAGAAATTCTTTGTTGTTCTCTCTTCCCATCAATGTTCCCCCATAGAAAAATAAATAATAAAAAAAAGCATTTGACCTTCTTCTAACAGCTGCCCACAAAGGTTCCTTTCTTAACTTTTTTTTTTTTTTTTTATTGGTCATCCTGATTCCTTGGCACAGCAAAGGAGGAATAAGAGAACTCTAGAGACAGTGTGATCCTCCTGGGGACACCTTTCATTCAGTATTTTTTTTTTAATGTAGGTCATTTTGCAGACAAGTAAGTGTTTTTTTTTTTTCCCCTATAGAAGATTTCAGGGGATAGGTCAAGGATGTCTTAGATCTTTCAGCTTGCTCCTCTTTATCATGAACCAAATATATTCTCTTTGCCAAGGAGGAGAAGGATGTTTTTTGTGTTCCCAACATTAATGCAGATTTCCTTGGGCTAAGTATTCTGAGCTTCTCTACATTGCATACTGTACACTTTTTAGCAAGGCTAACATGTTTTGCCTTGTAGTGCCTGGGGCTAAGAAAGGGAATAAATTGTGTTCTGAGTCTCCTATGGATTGGATGAGAAGTAATTGGATTGAATTGCACCAAGAAGGAGTCAGGTTAGACATCAGGAAACACTTTTTCACGGTCAGAATAGTTAAATACTGGAATACATTGCCTAGGGAAGGGGTGGAATCTGTGTTATTAGAAATTTTTAAGAAGAAGTTAGAAAGGTATTTGGCAGAAATGGTTTTATAGAGCTGAATCCTGCCTTAGGACAGGGGATTGGACTCAACTGATGTTCCTCAGTCTTTGCTTCTCCTCTCCCAATTCATCCAAGGATGACTTCACCATCCTGATCCAGGAGGAACTACAGTTCACTTAGTGCAATGTTTTTACAATAGATTGCATTTCCAACCTACTGCAAACTAAGCCATGTTACTGTTGTCATCCTTCAACCCCTCCCCAACTACTTTGCTTGCTCCCACATGTGGAAATGAGTGTAGATGCTGGAAAATTAAGTTGTTGCATAGTTTTCTAGCTACTGGCTGATGCCTACCAGACCATGGACCACAGACTGAAGAATGCTGTCTGTGTTGACCTCCTGAGGTCCATTCCAGTCCTAATTTCTCTGATCCTAGCAGCACTCATGCGGTTCATCACTGTGGCTCTATTGACGCATGATAATTTGAGCCTTGGTAATAATTATACTCTGGAGCCCTGGGAGAGAAAGGACAGTTCATTGGTGAGATTGACAGTCTGGAAACAGAACAAATAACTTCAAGGCCGTGTCTTACCAGGCCTTTGGTAAGCCTGCTGTTAGAAAGTCCCTGAGGTCCAAACCTTAAGGTGTATCTTCAACAGAAATCAGACAACCTGTATTTCCAGCCTCCAGACATGTGTACCTTTTCTGCCCAGGGACAAGGAAGATGTCTGAAATATCACAAGCCAGTAGCAATGCATTGCAGAGGCATTCACTGAAAATTCAAAAAGCCATAGATAAAATCAGTATACTTATCACTTATTCTTACTTACGCACATATCTAGCCAGGTTCTTCAAGGTTTTAAAAGTGTGATATAGTACTCCTCTTGATTAGTACAAACATCCAGGTGAATACAAATCAGAATATTACATATCATTAAACCTTTTATTGTTTCACCATAGACAGACCCATCAAACATGTTGAAGAAGTGTTTGGCCTTCTTTGCCTTCTTGGGACTTAACTCTTGGAAGAGGAATTTATTTCATCTGAGGTTTTTAGAACGGAAACCTGAGACACACAAAAGACATCAACTTGTCTTGTTCTCTGAAACATTTCCCAGCTGTGTGGTTCAGATGGAAAGGAAGCAAAGGGTGAGGCTGAAGTCCAGCAATGTCCAGCAATGGAAAAGTCTAGCAGCAGCATAATGCTGCTCTGTATTTCGCACCTACAGAGAAATAGGTCCACTTTCAACCTCTGACTCCAGAGGACCATGAGAGACCTTGCTATTTTGTCCAGAGCTGGCTTAACAGTTGTCATCATCCAAGATTTATGCTCAATATTGGATATATGTCTGACTCTCCAAAGAGGTGGTATGGCTCACACAGTCCTTCAATACTGATTACTATTTTTTTCCGCCAATCTCTTCATCATCCACCCTAAAGGAATCTGTTGTATCCAAATCAATGTTGCATGAATCACAGTTCTCCATCCAAAGCCCTGGGGTCTTTGGTTCACCTGCCCACACATACTCTGCTTGTCCTATGCCCTTGTGTTGTGTCCCTCCATTACGTAATTGTAATGTTTTCTGGATGCTCCCTGTGAGACAATACCTCACTCTAGGAGTCCAAATTGAGTACACAATATCAAGTCTGATCCTCATATACTGGAAATGTGTTAGTTCCTCTGCGTGACTCAGAGCTCTCTTTCTTTATACTAAGCAAGGAAGTGCTTCTTTTCTCCTGCCCTAGGTTAGGGACACTTAAGATGACGTATTTGCATTGTCTGGGTTATGTTTGTAAACATCTGCTCTATTCTTCACATATCAAATCCTTCAGCTTTAATGCCACAATTCCTGCCTCAGAGATTTGTGCTCCTTCCTTGTGTTCAACAGCACTGGATACAATTTCCAGTAATCTCTGGAAGAGTCACATGCTTGCTGTTCTCCTGACCCAAATCCAAGGCGACAGGAGGTGTAATACCCTCAGAAAATATTCCCAGCAGCTAGAGGCCTTCAAGGTCTTTGCATCCAGGAAAAGATGTAGAGTAGGGTATGTAATTTCTCTCTTGCCTCTGGGCTATGCTTTCCCTTCGCTCTGCAGGGGAAAGCTGGATGTTTCCCAAGGACAGGAGAAATCAGACATGGGTGAATGTCTGCAGGGTAGAGAGCAAACAGTGCCCTAACAGGGAAGTCAGATAACATATTAATGAGAGAGCTGACAGAGTGGCTGATGGAGGCACTGCAGCTTCATGTCTGAACTCGATTCAGGATTATAATTTTAATAAACATTTTTTCCTAATGGAGCCAGGTTGCTTGGCAATGCAAGGGCTAATGGCATACCCCATCTTTGATGGAGCACAGGAGAGGGATTTGTTGACTTCAAAGAGGAAGGATGATTTTACAGGGCAGGCATTTGCATGGGACTGTAGGACCTCTCTTCTAGTTTTGACACAGATGCAGGCAAGTAACTTAGACCAAGACTTGTAGAAGCTATTAAGGAAGGAGGAGGGAGAGTAGCTCAAAATGGCAATGTCCTCACCTATTTAAAGTGGAAGCTGGCTTGCTGTGGGGACGGACATCTGACAGAAAGCGTTTGCAAAGAAGCCCAAATGCAACAATGGATGAAGAGTCTTTCTAAATAAAGGAGGAACCCTGACATCTTTCCTAGGGAAGCATGACAGACTGGAATGACCAAAGGCCTGAGATCAGAAGGTCCTTTCATGAACCTGAAGCAAGGTTTATTTTGTAATACTTTTTATCTGATGCTTGTTTTTCCATAACAACTAAGTAATGACAGACTGCCAACCTCCCCTTCTAGATACCAGGAAATATGCATGGTGAAGAAGTCATGACTCATAATATAATCTCTTTCGCAAACTTGAACACTGTTTGTGCAAGTGGCTTTTCTGATGCCTAATACAGTGTTACGCTTACATATCTTAACATTGACTAAGTGTCTCTTCTCGGATGGGTCACCTATTTGCATACAGCTTAAAGTGTTCTGAGACTTCTACTTGCCCATTTTAGTTTTTCAGTGTCTATAATAATTGACCAAAGGGAACATAGTTCAATCATGTATTGGGGTGTATTAGAAGGATTAGTAGGTCAAGAGAGGTTCTCCTCCCCCTCTACTCTGCCCTGGTGAGGCCGCATATGGAATATTGTGTCCAGTTCTGGGCCTCTCAGTTCAAGAAGGACAGGGAACTGCTTGAAAGAGTTCAGCACAGAGCCACAAAAATGATTAAGGGAGTGGAGCATCTCCTTTATGAGGAAAGGCTGAGGGAGCTGGGTCTCTTTAGCTTGGAGCAGACTGAGGGGTGACCTCATTAATGATTATAAATATTTAAAGGCTGAGTGTCAGGAGGATGGAGCCAGGCTCTTCTCAGTGTCATCCAATGATAGGGCAAGCAGCAAAGGGTGCAGGCTGGAACATAGGAGGTTCCACATAAATATGAGAAAAACTTCTTCACGGTGAGGGTGACAGAACACTGGAATGAGCTGCCAAAGAGGTTGTGGAGTCTCCTTCTCTGGAGGCATTCAAACCCCACCTGGATGCGTTCCTGTGTGACCTGATCTAGTTGATCCTGCTCTGGCAGGAGGATTGGACTAGACCTTTCAAGGTCCCTTCCAAGCCCTAACATTCTGTGATTCTGTAATGTAAATCTTGTCTCCTTAGTAAAATGAGGTAAATATTTATCTATGTATTTGACTACTTTTAATCATCAGGATCTGAAAAGGGGCAAGAGATTCACCCAGACCTGCAGAGGGATTAAAGAAGTACCTAAGAAAGGCTAGACTCAGAGCTCCTGTTCTTACATGGCTGAGCCTGTAAGTATGAGCTGGGTACTCATACCAGTGGTATGAACCATCAGAATAAAGGGAGAAGAAGTGTGTTTTACAAGAGAGGCTTTTTCTGATCCCTCTGCATCATCTGTCCTGAAATGATCAGTCTGAAGACTGCTGCATGGCTAAGAGGTTACCTCCACAGCCTAGTCGCTGGCTTTCTCCCCAAGTGCACAGTGGGAACAAGTGCCCTAAATTCACCCTGCAGTGATGGGGGACATATGAGGGTCTTAGTGCTTCCTCTGAGACGTGGTATGTTCATATAGGAGGTGCCCTTCCAAGGGTGAAGGCACATATATGTCTGTTGCCTTCTCAACCCCACTTTTGTATAAGGTTTCCTAGTGGGTAGGATACCCTTTGCTGTGAAGAGGCAGGCATGAGAGAAGCAAGTAACTATCAAACTTAATTTGCATGACATTGTTGGTCTGAATACCCAGAGAGTTTTCAAAAGTGACTGCAGTCAGGTGTTGTTGGTTGGTTTGTTACTGGGTTTGGCTTCTTTTTCTTTCCTCTTGAGGACTTTGGCTCATGTGTGTCTGTTTTTTCCCCTCTTCATGTTTATACAAAGAATAGATTTACCAAGAAATGGGAAATCTTCACTACACATTGACTTTAGGTCTCCTCTGTCAGCCTGGGACTATTCATGTTCTCTCTTATGAAAGGGAAAGAGAGCCTGGGTCATGACATATCTCTGTCCCCACCAGCACTGCAGCTGCATTGAGCCCCATATGCTCATCAGCTCTGAACCATGAGAAATACCTCAAGGCCACATCCTCAGGTGCTCTGAGGAGATACAGCCCCGCCAGTTTCCAGATCATTGCCAAAGGGGTGAGTCCTCAAGTCCTTACAAATGCTTATAGCTTCTGTAAGTAAGCAAATTATTAAATCCTCTGCTGCATGCCAATGATTGTGCAGCAATATACTACTAAAAAAGGGAAGGATTGGGAGGGGAAGGCACTCTCTGAATCTTTGGTGAAAGAGAATATGTTGTAAATACAGCTACATACCATTAATTAACTTAGCATAATAATCCCGTAATTACACTGATAATCATTTATCTTGGGCTCAGACCAAAAAACCTTAATGGGGAAAATCCATCATATCCAATTTTTGTCCAGATGCTTAATTCCACCACTAAACTAATCCTAACGGTTCTGTCAGCTTCATTAGGGTGTCATTAGAGATAGAAAACTAGAAAGTGCTCCAAGCGTCTGTCTCCCTCTCATGCCTCTCCTAACCCATGGGGAAAAAGGATGGAGGGGAGCTGGAAAACCTGGGCTACTATATTTCTGATGGACCTCGCAAGCAGTTGTGCAAAAAAATGTTTGTCAGTACTTTGAATGGCTATCACAAGCAGAGGACTGATTGGTCATTGCTGGCACTGAGTGAGGAAATTTAGAGTTTGATGTTAACCCCAGGTGAAGGGCTGTCATGAGGCAAACACATTGCTTCAGTCTTTCTAAAACCTTTGCAAAGATTCAGATCTGGCACCATGGAAAATAGGAATGGAATTAGGCTTCCTGGGAAAATGTCATTTTTGTTGGTGCTAAACTCAGTCTGAAGTGCATGACCCTGAAGCAGCACTTTAGGCATGTCTTGATTTGACCACTTTGTTGTTACAAGGACGTTATACAACAGGCTATGTGGGGAATGGATAACAAGATATTTGACCACTCTTCTATTTCCTCAACATGAAGCTGCTACAATTATCTGTATAAATTTAAAATGTAAGTATTCAGTTGCAGGCACTGAGTGCTTGAATAATTGGTTAATTGAACAAATAATTAACTCAAAACTAACAAAGTTCTTGATCAAAGCACATTAACTCTCATAGTTTAAACTGTCAGCCTTGAAGATCTTGTCTTGTTATGTGACCAGATGATTTTGTAAAAGATCTTCCCAGTCTTTCTTAGCTTATAAAAATTGTAGTGCAAATCAGCTTTGTGTGGGATTGTCTGTTTTGCAATGCTGTTTTTTAGGAGAGAGACCCTTCAGAATGAAGTCCTTCTTTGAAGGTGGAGCTCTCATTCCAGAGAGGAATTTCAATGTTGGCAGCTTTTGTTTCATTTAGGACCTGCACCCTACTGCTTATTATTTCCTGGTAAGCATTGGTAGAGAGGTCATATACACTGATGAATGCATTCAGGTCTCTGCCGTTAATTACGGCTCTAACAATGGACCAGCCTTCAAGGTCCTGAAATGCATCACTGCTTTCTTGAAAAACTACACCTACTTCACCTTCAAATGCATTCATGCTGTGCTCCTAAAATTAATTCTACTCAACTTCTTCCTCATCCCTTGCTTTTATTTTATTTTAGGAAATCCAAGCTAAGCAAAGCACTGTTTTTTTGACCCCAAATGGGGCTGCACTAAGATTCAGTTTGTTCTCTCCTACGTAAAATCACAGACCTAGCTGCCTGAATTCACAGACAACTTCTTTATGAGTAGTAAGAAAATGCCTTCCAACATTGGGAGGGGACATATGGTCCTGTGTGCTTCATTTCAAGGTGGTCTTGAAGAACTGGACTGTACCCCAGAATGTGAGTCTGTCTTCACTGTACATCCAGGGTGATGAATGGGAGAGCTGTGCTTGTGAGCCCATGGAGGCAACACTGATGAGCACTATGTGTGAGCTGGAGAAACACCAGGCATTTCTGTCAGTCTCTGCAAAGCATGAAGCTAGGGAAGGACAAGCATGCAGGAGGATGGAAGGTCACACTGGTAAGTGATCTACAGACTAAGGACTGATGGGGCCAGAAGCTGTCTTTGAATTTTCTATAAATTTGTCAACAGAGGTCAGCATTAGCTTCCTCTTCATCCCTGTTTTCTCTGAAAGGCTTCAGGGTAACAAGGCTGAAAAGGCTGGGAAGACCCTTGTATTTGGCTGTTTTACCTACCAGAGACCTTGCTGCTGTTCTGGTTGTTTGGTCTTGGGGTTCTTGTGATAGGAAGGAGGAAGATGGCTCTGCAGGCAGGTCAGGTCATTAGCTGCCACTGCTCAGGCTCCCTTCTGGAAGAACCCAAGGCAGAAAGATGAAAAATGTACGTGTGAACATCCTCAGGAGGATATTCCCTACTTATCATAAGTGACCCCTCTCTCACCTGTTCACAGCTAAGCCTCTTAGCTGTCTCCAGACTGCACTTAGCTCTGCCACTCCCTGATGCTTAACAACATCTTCCTAGAATTTTTCTGACCTCATTATAAAGACCATTACTGGGTATGAAATCCTCTCCCTCTCTCCTCTGCTCATGCACACACACAAGATGGAGGTGATCAATGGAGACCTTAATGGTTATTTATTTAACAAGGGAAACAAACCTAAACACAGAGAAGGATGGTTGAAAAAAGAATTTTTAAACAGACTCCAAGAACAGCAGCTGATCCTTCTCTTTTGTAAACAAGGCCTTACTGTAATCTTTTTAACTCTTGCCACAAGGCAGATTTATCTTTGGACATCCTGCCCAGAAGTCATTACACTTCTCTGCAGCCGAATAAACACTCAAGGGACCCAGCCACATGGACACACACAGAGTAGGAGACAGGGAGACTTGGAGATGAAGCCAGTGTAAAAATGCTTCATTATGATGGCAAGTCCTGGGCTAGAGGAAGGAAGAAAAAAAAAAAAGAAGCAATGAAATCAAATCCCTGCCTTGATGGTGTGTGGGTGGATAACTCACTTCCTTCACATGCTTCTTATCCACTGATGCTGCACACAGCATGCGTATATTCCAACTCCTGTGCTTCCCCGTCATCTATTTCTTAAATCACTGTAAATATATATGGAAGAAAAGCTTCCAGATAAAGCTGGCACAGGGCAAGAAGTAAAACTTCCCCAGCAGAGCAGTAGCAGTGTGACAAGCTCTTGGACCCCATCCAGCGAGCTGAAGCAACAGAAACTCAGGCCCAAAGCTGCTCAGTGATCACAGTTTGGTCTGAGCTGAGATCTGCCACAATGACTGCGGGACGTGGAGGGGACACTGTGTGCAGAACATGTGCATTGCTACACACGCATGGTCCTGGGGCCTCTCCACTGTTCTGGTGAGCACCCCAGTAGGACAAGGAGGCACCCAATACTGTTCCTTTTTATTTTTAAGTGCAAACTTCTGGGTAAATGCCCAGGCAATCAAAACTGGGTGCAGCAGTAATGATGTATTAAAGTTCCTTTGTGTTACAGTAACACTGTGGTCTCCTCTATACCCCTAGCAGAAGGAAGCTCACAGTGTTTCAAAAGGTTTGTATTAGATCCTATAATAACTATCTTAGTGAAACCCAAAATAATGAACATAAATACAAAACCTGATGGTGGGGAGCAGTTATATACTGACAGTTACACTTGATTGATCTGAACATCCAAAATATTTCCAGATGTTGGCAGATTCTAAAATAATCTATTTTACCTATGCTACCAGGACAGGTAGTCACAAGCCTATAGACAAACAGTGGCACAGGTATCTGGCACTGTGAAACAGTGAGTATGTGGAGAGATAATGTACTCTTACTGTGACAGAAGGGTATAGGGTTGAACAGGATCGATCAAGAAGACAGGAGCCAACATGGATTGGATAGGAAAGAGACAGGTGAATGGAGTACAGTTGGAGTGAACATAAGTTCTTGCTCTCTCCAGCCTGGCCACAGGCCTGGGCAAAGGGGTGCCCAGGGCCAATCATCCACTGCCAGCATGTCATTAATTACTGATAAAATTCACTTGTTGTTGCACTTGTGCCTGGTGCCAGCCTCTGGCCAAAAGTGACATCATTTTGTCTGTGTTCAACATCAAAGAAAGGGAAGAGA
The DNA here is from genome assembly GCA_025345505.1 of Todiramphus chloris collaris. Classification (NCBI taxonomy): domain Eukaryota; kingdom Metazoa; phylum Chordata; class Aves; order Coraciiformes; family Alcedinidae; genus Todiramphus; species Todiramphus chloris. The sequence continues at coordinate 26,407,571 of JANVCC010000022.1, forward strand.
GGCCCAGGAAACCCACATAAATCTGAATAGAAGCAAACAAAGATGTGTCATCAACTCTGGAGATGGCACAGCGAGGAGCAAAGTTTTATTGCCACTTGTTTTGGGAGGACCTGTGCAGCTTGCTCATGGCTCTGCATGAATAATGTGGTTGTCCTGGGTCTCCGACAGTGGAAAAAGAATAATTATATTGCAATGTCACATATTTCCTTTCTCTTCAGTGGGTGAGCTAAAAAGCAACAGGAAGTTCTCCAGCTCTGAGAACCATATTTTTGTCTTTCTTTCATTGGAGAGTTGCTGCTTGTATCAGATCTCCCAGATTCATGACAGGCCATCAATGGGGACTTCCTCTGGTTTTCATTTTCTTCCTTACAGATGAAAAACTTGGGGCTTCTTCACAGGCAAGGGGGAAGAATGAGTCTGCGGTAGGAAGGATGGTGCCTGAGAAGTGGTTTCTTAAAACAGAGCCCAAAGTCTCAGGACATTATCCTTGGGTGACCTGGGAAGGTCTGAGCTGCTACATAGCTGACAAGCACGTGACACGACTGCTGTTAAGAAAATTGCAGCTGCAGGATAATGGCCTGAAACTTTTTACTCGGATAGCTTCTTTTCTGTTAACATTCTTCTTTGCTTTAGACTCAAAAATCTCCTTAGGATTCCTTTACTTTTAACTCTTTAATTTGGCTTTATGGTTTCATGCAACAAACCAGATATATTTTAACTCTCCAGATCTCTCCAGTGCCTCCAAAGGATGCATGTTGACTCACAGACATTTTTTTCCTCTTTTAAGTGAAATCTGGTTGGGTTTTTTTTTCAAGACATAAAGCTATAAACAAGTGGTGAAGAAATCCATCTTTTAAAAATAGCTGGAGACAGTCAGGGCACGTGTTCTGCTACCCATGCAGAAAAGAAGAGCATCTGGTTTGAAGAGAAGGCTTCAATGGCTCCAGCAACAATTTATAGTCATGGAGCTGTCAGCTTGCACCTGCCCTGCAGGCAACAATGGAGAAAGGAAAAAGGATTTCTGCATTTCTTTGGGTTTTTTTGTTTGTTTGTGGGTTTGGGTTTTTGTTTGTTTGTGTTTTAGTTTTTTGGGGGATTTTGTTTGGTTTGGGGTTTTTTTTTTCTCTTTTTTTTTTTTGGTTTGTTTGTTTGTTTTTTAAACTCAGAGTTATCCAATAGAACTCATTCTGGTGGCCCCCCAGAGTCCTGAAATGACCAAATTAAAAACTGTGATGACTACACAAGTCACAGTAGCTCTTGTGTACTTTTCTGCCATCACCTTTGACTGAAATTGAAAGAGGCTGTCTTGTAGGACAGGGACATGATTTACCAGGAATGATAAAGAGTAACTTGACTGTGGTGCGCCAGTCCCACTAGCCTCACAAAACATGTTTCAGGTCTGCAGGAGAATGGAACTGACCCCCTCTCGTTGAATGCAATGATGGCACAGAAAGACAAAATCTGCATGTGCAGCAAGAGCAATACTTCAGTTGAGTTGAGGTTCAGAATCAATGTTGAGCTGAATTTTGCAGGTAAAGCTGTAAAGAATGCATTTCCCATCCTGATAGAATTCCAGAAAAGATTTAAAGAAATTAACCTGGGTTGATACAAATGGTTAAGGCCTCAGGTGATTTGTAGAATTCAATTTCTGCAATTTCTTGACTTCTGAAATACTGAAGTAACTATTTCTGAGTCTTTTATTTTGGTATAGTCCAAACGCAATACTACATAGTCTATAGAAAGACATACAAATGGCTTAAAAAGTACTGTTAGCATTATTTAAATGGTTTTGCTTGTAAAAAAGTAATTAAAATAAATTACAAGCTCCATGAAATTCTCCAAGGAAGTCCAAATGAAAGTTAATTTCAGAATTATTTATTCTTGCTGAAAACATTTTCCAGCAAAGCATGTCTATTTTGACAAAATGGCATATTCTCATGAAAAAATATTTTTAGCTATTCTATCTTTTCTACTTGTTGATTCCTCTTTAAGGGAATTTTTCTTCTCTCTCAGTCCATCGGAGACAAGTAAGTTGTAATTAACTTTCCCTAGTAAAATCTAAAAGCTAACCTCTTTAGTCAGGCATCTCACACAAAGCATGATTTGCCAGAAGAGATTTCAAGCAAGAGATATTGCCCATGGAAGAAAATGTAGTCACATGCCAGCAACACAGAGGTAGATTCCCAAAGGAAAAATAAAAAGAAAAAGGGCAGTGAAAGACTGAACCGGTCTTGCAGAAGCATCATTTTGCTTTAGCCTGCAAAGTAAAACATTCAACATACCATTTCCTCTTTTAACTAAGAGGGGTAAGAATTAATCAGCCCTTGAAATAGCAATAATTTAAGCAAGTGGAATGCCAGCAATGCTCACTTTAAGGGAAAGTTTATAGTGCTTATATCCTGTCTGCTTTACTTTAATAAAATGTAAAATACTTTCAAATAAACTATTTTTAATGAACTAGAGATACATATCCTCTGGCACTTTTTTGCCCATGTTCACATCCTGGTTGCCACATAATTCCATATTTTTCATGTTGTGCATGATATTTTTCAGTGTTTGCTCTATCCTAGTTTGCTCTTGGGGATTGGATTTCATGTTCAGTCAGGACCTCAGTAAGTCCATCAGTCCATCAGGTGCCATCAACTACCCATACGAAGCCTCTGCAGCTGGCTCTGCTTTATTCCAGAGCCATTTAGTTTTAAAAATATAGAAACCTGATGTCTGTATTCAGCAGCTGGAATCTAAAAGGTGAAACATATTGCTGTTAGGCAGTGGGGGAAACTTTGTTGGCTTTTTCTTCTTCTTTTTTTGCACAATTTGGTTAAAATACTGCTCTAAACTACTGGTTACAGCTCTCAAGAAAAAATAAAGTCTTTGAATGTCATGAGGTCCGGGCTCATCATTTGAGTACTGAGTAAAGCAGATGGTTCAATGATCTTGACAGACACACATTCCTGATGCACTTACTCTGTGCCTGGCTCTTTGTGAGTTTGTCCCCTGAGAATGTGATGCTCATGCAGATCCACAGTTTCTCAATGGGGTGTTGCCTGCAACAACAGGCATCCTGAAGGGTCCTTCCTAGAGAATATTTTTCCCACACAGCACCAGAAGTGGGTAGCATGTCCACATTGCTAGAGCCTAGTAGCTGCTAAAGAAAACAGGGAAAGGATTGAGTTCTTTACTAGTATCTCCACATTCACCTAGATGGAAAAAATGCAGGATCCTACCAGGGTGTGCAGCCAAGCCAAAATACCCTGTGGGTAAAAAGAATGATTAGGAATTTATCCTGTCCTTCCATTCTTTATCCAGTTGTCTGTGTTATGGAAAACTCACTGTATTTAAAAGAAACAGGGAGGCAAGTATCCCTTCCGGTATCCTGGAGGCCTTATCATCTTTGTAAGGAGAAAAACCAGAACAGCTTTGAAAGGCAGCAGTTGTGTTTAGTTTGTTCTCTTCAGAGAGTTGTTAAATCTCCATGTACAGTGAGGTTAGTCCCTAGCTTTCATCTGGCTATTTTGGTGAATCAGCAAAGTCACTGGCAGATGCTGGCTGTGAGAGGTATACCAAGACTCTTCCTCTGCCCTGACCCCTTTACTGCTATACTGTGATCCCAGGGTGCTCTGCACCCTAAGTCTGAGGGATTTTTTGCACCTCTTTCTTCTTATGTCTGCATTTCTGACATCTGTATCTTCTGCTGAGTTTTAATAACATTCGTGTAAATAGTATCTCCACACTGCTTTACAGTCATTCCAGAGCTAAACCATCCAGGGACTTCTAGTCCAGATATAGAGGTTGTAGTTTGCACTGGAAAGAGATGAAGGGATGAGAGGTTAAAGATATATGTGGTTTTGGTTTCATTTTTTTTTCCTTGTGACAGTCTGAAGAAGAAGAGGACAACTGCTTGTTGGATGTCTTCACATAAATGGTCCTTTGAGTGGGTTGAGAAAAGGCATAAAGAAGAAATTGAAGTACCCTGAGGTTTTTGCAAATGTGTAGAAAGTGATTTTTGGTTCATGAAGGGCCACATAAGCTATTAGAGAGGAAACAGGTAAATTCCATATCCGATGTTGAAAGAATCTGATCTTCTGTTAGAAGAGCAAGACTGCAAGCAGCATGTGGGCATGCCAGTCTTTTCTCATAGACCTGCCTGTGCTGTGAAAATGGAGAGTCTTGGGCCTTCATTTTGATGATTTTTCTAACATAAGACTGAATTTCATTGCTGAGAGATGTTTAGGCCAGGTAATGTTCAGCTCAGTCCTTGCCAGCTATCAGTGTCTCTGTTGCTGCAGAAGGACACACAGGGTACATGACTCTTGCCCTTTGGAAGTATGTTGCCCAAAGAAGCCAAAATATAACTAACAAGAAAAAAATGCTCTGCACAATAAACCAGAATGCCATAAAAGTGTCAGCGCTTCCAAACCTTTCCCTGGTGGGTCACAGAAATATCCATTGTTCCTCTGGGATGCGTCTCCTGCCATCTGCTTCTCATTCACTTTCCCCCTCGTGTCACCCCTTGGAAGGGTTCTGGAAAGGAAGGCTTGGCACCCATTGCCAGGAGATTTGCATCCTTCATTTTGATTTGAAGGGTTCCCTCCTCTGACAGAAAAGTTGGCATTATCCAGCAACTCAAGTTAAAAAATGGAAAACAAAGGGATGCACCCAGTTCTGCTGCAATACTCAGATTGATTTCCGAGATTCAGGTGAAAGGCAAGCCAGTGTTTTTCCACTTGATGGCTAAGAAGAATTTCTCTCTGGGATAGAGAAGGAAACTTCTGTTTCTGTGGCTCACTTATTTCAAAGCTGGCTTGGCCTGACTGTGTCATGGAGCTGGGAGAGGTTTTAGCACTTGTGAAGGTGACCTGTTGCCTCAAGGCAGCTCTGTCAAGCACGAAGGCTATTTCCAGGCTCTTAGGTCAGCCCAGGACTGCAGGCTACAGCCCTTCAAAGTCCTTACTTGTCCCTTTTGCTGATGCAGTGGTTCTCTCACTGCCTCATGCTGATTCAATTCACCAGAGTCACAACCCTGAATCCCGTCCCTGGGGTGGGAAAAAGGTTGAATGACATGGCTTTGGCAAACCTGAGCCCCACACTCTTGGGAAGCAAAGAGGGCTTTTAGCACTACTGTGTCCCCTTCTGCCTCTGTCCCAGCCTAGCCCAGCAGATCTTCTCCCTGTCATCACTGACAAAACTACAAGCCTGCTGTCCTAGAGGCATCTCCCCTCCCAGCCCTTCAGCTGACCAGAGGAGGAGATTTTCTCCATAGGAGTCAGCCCAAGAAATCCTAGCTTTTTACCCACTCCATCCTGTCACTTTTCCTACCCCAGGGCAGAGGGGTATTATCTTCCAGTTGGATCCCATCTTTGCAATTTGACATCACATTTCTGGGGGCAAGGCAGTGTCAAACTCAGCCTGTACTTGCATGTGCCACAGGGAGGCTTAATAAACCCCACCACTGTCTGTAATTACACAAAGCTTTCCTGTAGTGCTGCCCACATAATTTTTATGATTAGAAAAATTACAGACATGTACTCAAAGTACAGTCAAATATCAGCAGGCTTGCCATGACTCCTGCACAGTTTATCCATGCATCTGCAGGAGCACAGCAAAGAAGGGGTATGTAACTCTTGCACGTCTGCAGTCCAGTCCTTGTTATCTACTCCTGACAAAGCAGGAACTGTTAGGACAATGCTTCTCATAAGGTGTGGTATTAGCACAGCCTTGGTTTGCTTCATTCTTTGTCTTCTGGATGCATGAAAGTATTTATCCCTGGGATTTAGCTCATCATGGAGCTCAGCAGTCTCACCTGTGGAGCATGCTCTCAGTGTCCTGGCAGAAGGGCAGCTGTCCTCACCCCAGAGAGCTTCTCCCTGTGCATAAGCCAGCAGCTTCCAGCAGGAAAATGGAAGGGAATGTCCAGAGCAAGAAGGAAGGATCACAAAGGAGGAAAGGGGAGGAAGCAGATGCCATCCATGTGTATTTGCTGGCTCTTCTCAGACATGCTGTGATGATTCCCCATGGCACATGCTGCTCTCCCTCTGCTCACAGGGGAGCATGACACAGGAGGCAAGCTCTTCTACACATACCCTCCGTTTTGGCTTTCCCAAAAGCTGGAGATTGGTCTCAAACAGATGTCAGCAGGCCAGGCTGGCAAAATATGACCCTCCCTTTGGTCAAGAAGGACTAATTGTTGCTTACTGATCCCAGGAGGTCTGGGTTTCACATAACTGCCTTGCAAGGGAATTAACTCTAACATCTGACAAGTGGTTAATTAAGGCCTTGTGCCTCATTACTGGTGTCTCCTGTGAACATAAGGGTATTACGCACCTGAGTAAGTGCCACTCATGCACTGAGAAGCTGAGCCAATCTTTAACAGATCCAGTAGGAAAGATGTGTTTTACAGCTAGCAGGAAGCTGCAGCTTACCCTGCTGCCTGTGCAACGAGCAGGAATAATTTTCCATAACTGCCTCAAAAACTGAGCGACTGTAGCGGATACTTCAAGCACTGTGATTTGCAAGCTATAGTCCTACCCCACTGCTGAAGTGCAGTTAGCAAAGGACCTGACACATTTCGCTCAGCCTTGATGCAATTAACGCCCCGCCCTCCCTTGCTTTGTGAGATTTTAATTTTAGAGCTAGGAAAAATGCACTGAAGGAAGAGAGAAATCTTGGCAGGACCTGCAGCTGGCTGCCAGCCAGAATCTGGGCTGCAGCAAGATGCCCAGTTTGAAACCGGACTGTTTCACATGGAGGACGGCACTTGGTGAATGCACTGGGATTTCATTCGAATGGCTGGGGAGGGCAGGCTCACCAGATGATGCTGATTAGCATAGCTCAGCATTAGCCCTCTTTGTAAGCGCCAGGAAATCTGTCCTTTATTGTCTAAGTAACCAAACACACACATGCACAATAGGTCTCTGGGAGGACTGGTGCTGATGACAGGTTTGAATGCTTGGAGCAAAAGCTTTTGTGCAAAGTCGAATTTCATGGTCTTTCCTGAGATACTTATTTATCTGTTTGTTTGTTTGCTTTTATGAAAAAGCTCAAAAGCTTTTTACCTTGTGCAAACACGATGATGTCAGCCCACATTGGCATCATACTTTTGTGTACCTCTGTTTCTTTTTGAAAACAAACTGTTTCTAAGCCTGAGTCACCTGCCTTCGGTTTGTATACCACAGTACACAGAGTCTGGACAAATATTTAGACCAGTTAAGTAAATGCACAGGCCCCAGTATTCCTTTTTGTGCCCAGTCATTGGTCTGTCTATGCTGTCATGTAGCTTCATTCCTTCTTCCCATTGCTCAGATCTTGGATTAAACAATAAGAAATCCATACAAAAATTCAGCAGAGAAACTACTAATTGCATTAAGCCACTGATGATGCAAGCCACTTCCAGGCATATAAGCTGTGGAGGCTGGCAGGAGGGGCTATGTGGGTCAGGATTTGTAGCTGAGATTTCAGGGTTTCTCTCAATAGAGGAGTGAGGAAATGCTGGGAATTGCAACAAGAGTTGCAGATGATGAATTGCTTTTTCATTGTGAGGTTGCTGGGGACAGCTGCAGCATGCGTATCAAGGTTGTGAGTAAAACACAGACACAGCCCTCAGAAATCATGCCTCCATTCCTAACTCTACTAATGCCTACATGTACTTGGGACAATAGTGTCCCTTCTCCTGGCCTCAGTTTCTCCATCTGGGAAATCAGGATCCTGTTCTTTACCTCCTTTGTAAAACACTCCGAGATCTACCTGTGGCAAGTGTTATAGCATGTTAGTTCCAATAATATTTTTACTCCCAAGTGATATGTTCAACTCAAATATTTACATAATGCTTAAAAGTCAAATATTTGAAAATCACAAGACATATTTTTCCACAAATGCTAAAAGAAAAACCAAAATTGAAGATACTCTGTTTACTTTTGCTGAACATTTGACTATGTGTAAACACTAGATTAATTGCAGTGTTAATTGCCTGTCTGACAGCATTAATTACCTTTAAAACTAGATGTGATCATCTAGGGTTATTCTGGGTTTCGTGGACTCTCACCTTTACAAATATGAGAATGGTTTTAAAATAAGCATTGCAGTTAACATGGATTTTATGGAGAACAAGAAAAAATTACTCCTTTTCTTTAAGCTGGTACTGAGGATCTGTTTCAGGCTTTTATTTTTCTCTTGGCTCTTTCTCTGCACCATTTTCCCTATGCAACATGACTACACATTGCTATATTTCAAAATATTGAACATAACAGTCTTTGTCTGCTTTGCAATTTCTCTATGTGCAATCTCAGATTAGACTCTGGCCATCCATAGAAGACAAGGGAAAGAACATGGAGATAGTTTGTCCTCCTTTTTTTTTATTGAGTCTTGGTGACACTGGTGTGCTATCAAAACTTGTCCCAAAGGTCTTAAAGGAAAATGAGCAGTAAAACACAGCAGGCCCTGAGATTTTGATTCAGTGAATTTCTGTGTCTGTTTGAGGTTACGGCCTGTTCCTAGCAAAAACTGCAACCACGTCCATTGCTAACTGGAGGAGGAGAAGGAAATGCAGAATCTTTGAGGGTTAACTTTTAGTGGAGGGAAAAGAGAAAAAAAAATCTTATTTTGCTTAGTGGGTAAAACCAGAGTGTTTCTTCTTCCTCTCCTTCCTCCTCCCTAGTCAGGACAAAATAAATACTGTAATTTCTAATGAAATCAGGAAGGGGGTAATAGTTCCTGGAAGAGGAAGAGAGAGACTGTGAGGAGATCCCTGCCAATGGTGTTCAGTTACTACAGAGAGAGCACTGAGCAGCCCCAGGAAAGCACTTTGTGGGACAAATTCCTTTGACTAACTCTGATCGGATTTCGCTTTTTCATTGGGAGACAAATTTTTTCACTTTCTTGCTCTGGAGTGTGTTCCTACCATGCATCTTAAAGTTGATCTGTCACAAGCAGCCACAATCTGTCCCCTCTTGCATGCCTGCAGAACAAAACGCCAAGCGTTTTTCTCTCCCTGCTGAGGTGCTCTGGGGGTATATTGCCAGGAATCGGCAGTGCTTCCTCAGAAATGTTAATGATACTAATCAAAGCCTTGTTTGCAGGCCCCACACTGAGCCCTGGAAATTCTGGGAGTCAAATAATAGGGATGCCACTGCTAAAGATCAGAGGGAGCATCTGGGAGGGACTGCAGTGAGGACAGCAGCATGATGTACTATCTCTTTGTAGTTTGTGAACACTGTGACTCCCAGCACTTCTAGTAAGTGACGCTGGCGCATTTTATCCAGTCAGCAAACTCCACTGACATCCCTATGTTGCTGCCCACCAGCAGATGGGCTCCACCACTTCTTTTCCAGTTTAGTGACCAGGATTTGCAGCATGGCAAGGGAAATTTAATTCCTAACCTCTGCTGTTTTTCTGTGGTGCTATTTATTGCGATGACTGGTTAGAATTCACACAGCGTCCAGAAGGTGCTCAGCTATGGACCATTGTGTGCCAGATGCTGTAGAAATGCTAAAGGAAAAAAGATAGACCATGCCCCAAAGAGTCTATCATTGGAGCAGAAGGCAAGCGTTAAGATATTCTATAGATAGATGGGGAATAGAGCACAAACCAGGGAACTATATATTGGATGTTGCTCAACATCATACATGGCAGGATTTGATGTTCATAAAGATATAATAAAAGCCGTTGGGAGAGCTAGAAGTGGAGTCTGGATACCCTCACTCCTCCTTTTGCTTTAAATCCAAAGAGAATTTCCTCCCTTTCTTACATCCTAGGATTTCTTGTAACCACAGTGTGTAGATTCTCTGACCCTATGAATATATTTCTTTTTTGGTCCAACTGTTGCCATTTCCCTAGGTCAGCCTCTTGTGGAGTATTCCTGGCTCATTCCCACAACTCCTTTCTGTACAAAACGTCCTCTTTCCAAACCTTTGCACACTATATGTGGTGCTTGGGGATATGGCTTAATGGTGGACTTGGTAGAGTAGGGTTAATGGTTGGACCTGATGATTTTAAAGGTCTTTTCCAACCCAGATGATTGTGTGATTCTATTCTCACATGCATGAAAACACACAGAGGTCACAAGCCACAGACATTAGCCTGGTGCAATCTGGTAACCACAGGCATAAGAGGGGATCCCTCTCCTCTGAGTCAGAAGAACGTACTGCAAGATGGAGGCAATTCCTGGGACAGCAGCACAATGGCATGTTGTGAGAAGGAGGCACAAAGATGGGAAAACAAATTAAGTGTACTGGTGAGGATCTGTGGGTTCATGCACTGTGGATGGGTGAAGCTTGTGCCCCGAGCTAATGTGAATCTAACCAATGGGGTGCAGACCTGGAGCGCTGGGAGATTTTGCAAGTTGTGGGTATGACAGAATGCCAAGCTGAGCAGGAAAGGCAGGAAGAGGAGGGGAAAGGCTTCACTCCAACATGCATGTGCAATGCACACACACACCCTATTACCATCCTAAGCTTTGGAAAGGATTAAAAGACACACGCTTGTTCCATTAAGTACAGAAGAGGGAGGTACGTGTACAGGAGCAGGGAAGGGAGGGAGGGCAGAAATAACGCAGCGCATTAATGAGATAAGAACTAGACAAGGACGAATAATGTATTGTTACATCCCAGAGACAAAAGGGCAGCTTCCAGAGGGCTGAGGCTTACACTCTAATCATCTTGACTTTGTAATGTTATACAAGTAGGGGCACATTCTGTGGCTTGGGAGACTTTGCTGAGTAAAACCCTGCAAGCCACAGAAAAATGCTTAAGCAGCCTTTTAAAGCCTGGCAATGATCCAGCTCTCTTCCCTTCCCCATACCCCCCTTCCTCTACTCCCACTCCACTGCCATAACCCAGCCAGAGAAGCAGGAAAACCCTTGAGACAATCCTTATTGGTGACGATACAAAAAGCTTTTAAAGACAATGGGAGGATTAAAGCATTAGGGACAGTCACTGTGTTCTTGTAAGTGATCAGGGTGGCAACAAAATATTTAAGCTCCCACATAGCCAAAGGGTTTGGGTTCACTGAGAAAGGGGGAAGGAGTTAGGAGTGAAGGGCTCCTGACTGCAAGATTTGACTTTGTTCTTGATGGAACAGGACTCGGTCCCTGCATGCTTTCCCCCAGCTCCTGGTGGAGGTGGGGGTAGAATGAAGGAAAGGGTCAGGTAGTAATGAGCAGCATCTTGATGGGTTGTGACCTTGGCACCCAAAGGCCATCTTGCAGCAACCCTCACTCCAAAATGTCACCCTAATGCTCCTGATCTGAACATGCTGCCCTTGCTGCTGCTGCTATTTCAGGAGGTGGCAGCTCCCTGCACATTTGCCTGAAGCCACCAGCTTGTAATTTGAAACAGCAAAATCCCTTTTGGTTGAACTTCCCACTTCAGAATAAAGCAGGGTCTGTTCTCTCTCAGCTGCACAGTCACTCAGCACTTCCCCTGCTCCTATCTGCAGCACCCCAGCTCTCAGCTCCTTAGGATAAGTGCAGCACAGTCAGCTCCTCTTGTACCAGCTGCTCCCCACTCCCCTGCCATCGATTACAGCCCACTTGGATTGCAGGGCTGATGTACACCATCCTCTTGCTGACACTGGTGCTGGAGGGAACACTTGCCAGTGGAGTCAAGTTTTAATGGAATGAGCTGAAGCTGTACCCATCCATAAATAAAATAAATAAAATTAAATAAAAAAAAATTAAAAACCCATCCAGGTATATGCTGGACAGGTCAGGATATGTGCATTGCCGGGTGGAGAACAGGAGCCAGGGTACCTGATGTGATTCTTCCAGCCTGACTCTGATGCTGAGGGAGTCTGTCAGGACCAAAACCAGCCTGAACAGTGGTTATCCCAGATTAATTTCCTCATGGTCCCTGCTAACAGTCCTGCTGCAAGCCAGGATTGTCCTAGCTAGCAGGAGTTTCACGTGACTGTGGGCAAGTATTTTCTGAAAGGTTACTACTGTTGATGGTCTGAGAATCCTCTTGAAGAATCCACAAGGGGAGAAAAAGAAGAGACACTGCTTAGTTGTGAAATTGTGAATAGACTGTATTTAGGGTGAGCAGGTCACAGGTACCCAGGGATTGGACTGTAGATGCATAAAGTGTCTGGATTGTTTTTCAGAATGGCTAAATAAGCTGTCAAACACTCCACAGACAGGAATGCAAAAAAAAAAAAATAGACAAAGAAGAGAGTTATGCTCCATGTAGATGAAAATTTCTCCAGAAAAAGTAATTTTGGAAGACATCTGCATTTCCTCAGTCCGGAGAAAAGTAGGTGTTGTTTTAATCCTAAACTACTACATTTTCCCTATTTTCAGACCTAATGCCCTATCTTCTTAACACCCAAGGACCTTTTGCTCCTGTAGTGCATGTCCAAGTTTTTAAAAAACCCTAGATATTCTTATATTTCATCCTTGATTTCCAAGGACCTGCTTTAACTTTCTGATAATTCTACTTCTTTTCTTTGTCAAAGGAGGAAGGGACCCTTTTCTGCTTTTGAGCTGAAAATTGTCAAATTTGCCCTTGTCTCAGCATTCATGGTGGTTCTAGGTCTGAGTGCTTGGTCTATTGTAAACTATTGTACCAAACTAGGTCTTCAGTGGCTGCTTTTCATGTTTTTTAATGCATGAGTTGATGTGCCATAGCATTTGCCTCCTTCCCTCCCTCCTTTCCACTCCTGTCCTTCCCTATAATCCTACCATCAGTTGAGCTAAGAGAACATATTCCTGTTGTCTACTCTTTATTCTGATGATAATGTTCATAAGTGCTGGCACACTCTCCAGTTATGATTAAGCATTGCAAAGAGCAGGAGGAGAGATGGGAGTAGTGGAACATCTTAGTTAGGGGAAGGCTTAAACAAATATGCTTGTATTTCTGTAAGTTTACACTGCAGGAGGCAAGAAGGAAATCACTTGACGTGCAAACGGACCTGAAGGTGGTGAGGTTTGGGAGGCTTCTCCTGTCCTGCGAGGATTTGTTTCAAAGTTTTGGATCCAGTCCCGGAAAAATTTCTGTGCCTCTTCCACATGAAAGTTATCCTTATGGTAGAACGCTCTGTGGTTCCAGGGGAACAAAGTTGTCAAACATCTTTCATCTTTTGCTAGTAGTGTTGCTATGGCTGTGATGGCAAAAGGAGATCATTGAGACAAGATTTGTCCCGAGAAGGAGAGATTTTCCAACTATAACTACTTCCTGATGCTACATGTCTGGTTTCTCAGCCCCAGTCCTCCAGGGACACTTACCCTAGAAATCTGTATCTGGAAAGCTAAAATCCATAATTCTACTGTATACCAAAAATCCTGACTCCAGAAGAGTTTCTTGGTGTGTCATATAATATACATACATAAAATCATAATTTAACCTACATACTGCCAATGATAAGACATTAGTATCTCAAGACTTTGCATGCTAGGGGACAGAAGGAGATCAGTGACAACCTAATTAACTTTAATTTTGGAATATCATCCTTACTTCAAGACTTGAAGCCTCCTTTCCCTCAGAGCCTCTAATCAATCCTGAGTAGCATGTACTAATGGCTCAAAGAAAATGCATGTTCCTTTAGTGACTGAGAAATCATCAGCATTTCAGAATAGATGGTCATAATATTCATTCCCAGCTGTTCAGTTCAACAGTTACTTTATACCAGTTTTTCCCAAAAGATGATGTCTTGCATGACCAGAGGTTGAACTTCCTTTGTTCAAAATTTCCAAAATTATGAACTCTTCATATCCAGGTATATTGCTTTGCAGGTCTCCATCTGACATACAATGCAGGAATGCATTAATTAACACCAGATTGTTTTCTGTCAGGAGCTTGCATCTCCTGGACAGTTATCAATAATGGAAAATGTTAGTCTTGTTTACTGTTTTATGAAGCTTGAGACTTACCTGTCCAAATCGTTCCTAGTGTGTTTTGGCCAGTATGATATTTCAGGTGCAGAAAGTCAGCATGGAGGCTGCAAATAGCATTTATTTCTTGTTTCCTGACCTCGGCTTGGTCTTCAACTACTTTCAGGTTCAGCAGGCTGATCTTTGGGATGGATCCATCCATATGTGAATTTAGAGATATTCAAACGGTGGATTCAGGTCTACATTTGGACTGAGCAAATTTAGATCAAGATCTTGAAAATTTTTTTCAAAAATCTTGTTTAAAAATATTGACAAAATACTCCTGGAAAAGTAGAATGGTAATATTCTCATGCCTCTTCTTCACTAGTAATATGGTGAGACAGACAAAAACAGAAACACAGATTTTTCTGACACTATGATCTGAGAACATCATCCTTTCTGATACACAAGCTAAGAAGATTGGGACTAGAAACAATTGAGAAGGAATAAATCAAAAGTCATGCAGTGTCACTTTTTGGAGGTAGCAATTTTTTCTGATCACAGAAGTAACCATACTTCAAACTCTGTTTGCTTCAGTCCTGGATACATTCGGAAATTTAAGAACAAACATATCAAGGGGGGAGGAGGGCAGAGGAAGCTTTTCGGTAAGTGACTCACTTCAGGCAAGATGATTTATTGTGTGAAGAGCATTGGGACACAAACAGCAAGGGATCAACAGTGAGATATTGCCTGTGAAGTGTTTCCATATTTTCTTAGGCTACCAAGCGGTTATGTGCTGGGATCATTCTCTTAACCAGTAGTAGGCAGCAGGGTGAAAATGTGTTGCTATTTTTTAATGGTATTTCAGAAATTGGACATGCTGGTGACTGAGGAATGATAGTTGCATCAGCTCCCTTTGAAAAGGTTAGTCTTGCTATTCTTAAGTACTTTATTTTAAGTATCCTTTTTTTTTTTTTAATCCAGCTCAATGCCAGGGGTTCTGATACTGTGCATGGAAATACAACACTATGTATAGTACATTACCACAGATATGTCCCACACTTCCATTTCTAAGGTCACACAGTGCTGGCAACGCACAAAGCCATGGTAGTTGGAGATGGAAAAGAACCTAATTAGCTCATCTATCTCCTTTGAATGTTAACTCCTTGCCAGACATTTTTTAGGAATTTAGTCCAATCTAACTGAAATGTTACAAGCATTTAATATCTCTGCTTATCTCTTGGGAGACCACTTAAAGTTCAAATACATATCAAGAAGCAGTATGATAATACTTAAGCCACAAATTCCACTTCTTAGCTTCACCTTTTCACTAAGAGTGCTGCTCCCCTGGGCTACCCTAAGTAATTCCTTTCTTTCCTTGACCCTTTCATGCCCTCCACAAGATTAGTGTAGTGCTATTTATAAACTCTTACAGGCAAAGACTGGACTTTCATTTATCCTGGTACTGCAGAAAAAACATAGAAATTATCACCACAAATGGCTAGAATAAATATCTTCACCTTCCCAAGAATCATGTGTTGTTTTTAATTTCTCCAGTAAACTTCTTAAATGAACATTTTATACGAAAGTAATGTAGAATTCAGAAATAATCAATAAGTAGGTCAGAGGAAAGTCACATGATTCCAACTTCCCAGCTGCTGGCCATGGACCCTTGTTAACGCTCAAAGTTTCATCTGACCTGTCATTAACCATCTTTTCAAACTTCTCACTGCATAGTAAAGGCAACAGGATCCCATGAATCTGCAGATCACTCAGCATGACCTGGAAAGGTTACTAACAGTCTTTCAGTGACAGTCCAGGAATCAGCTTCCATCTACATCTGCTCAGCTCCATCATAAGGTCTTGCTTAAATCTGCAGTGGCCCTTTTGACTCTGTTCTCCTGGATAATTTTCCACCTGCTTTCTATGATGTACCTTCTTGATGCAGTTGCCAGCTGCAGCTGGATACACCCTGAAGTTTCTTGCTCATCCGTAAGTAGTATTTTAAAGGGAAATGTGCATGGTACTAAGCCTGACTTTTTTTTTTTTATCGATGCCAGACTACTGCTAAAGCAGATAGGGCCACAGGCATTGTGACCACATAAAAGATTTTGGCTTGGGTCCCTGCCTCTCACAGAGGTAAGGCACAAGAGATGAGTAAAGTCCAGCCAAGCATCTACAGCCTGTCTACAACTCCAGAATTGAACCTCCCTTCCTTTTCAAGACATATCTGAAAGAATAATAAAGGTCTATTAAGTCTATTAAGAATATTAAAGGTCTATTAAATATTAAGGACTGCTATTACCACCCATTTGTTCAGGGGAGGGGAGGGACGTAGGGAGGGAAGCAGAGAGGGAGATAATCCAGGTGACTATCAGTGGAGAAGCCTCTTGTGTGCTCTCAGTTGGAGCCTGCATTGTGTCCCTCTCAGTTTTCACTACTACCTTCATGATAGCATGAACTGCAGTATATGTGAGGTTTGAGCACAGGAAAGCATTATTAGTAGGTTTCCTCACAGAGTTACACCCTCATTTCCATGAAAGCATCATGAGCTCTCATGTATAATAGTAACCCTATAAAAGATCTGAAGGAATGGACGCTTCCTTGTGTCATTATCAGCATGACTTTTGATACACAGACAAGATTAAAACATCTCCTGGTCAGGTCTGTCAAAATGCTCCTGTGGCAACTGAGTTCTCACTTCAAAGAAAGGGTGGTAGCACATAACTCGTTTTAAAATTGTTTTGTTCTGTTTTCTGTGTTTAATATACTTAGAGTTCATGGTAACTGACTTCTCTGTGAGTTACTGTGCTTGGGGAGTCAGATTTTTCCTTGCAGTCTAGTACCTGGATGCTGGAAATACCATGAGGCGATTAGATTTCATATCCATTTCTCCCTGTGCATAACTCACTGAGGTATCAAAAGCAGTTATGATGAAATACACAGCCTTACAAATGCCAAAAATAAGGTATTTCATTTGGGTTTCTCTAATTTAGTCTATTTCCCACCTCATTTGGTGTCCCTTATGGGGGTTCTTTAGGAATCAGGAGATTCAATCCTCAGAGAAACTAACTGAATGATGATTTTTTTTAAAGGGCAAATGCACATGGGGGTTACCTATAGACCACCCAGTGCATTTTTAATCTAGTAACAGCATATGCCACTTTTCAGAGACAGAAACTAGAGTTCATCCCTTCCTGCACCACTGCTGGATATGTGGCCTTTGCAGGTAAACCCAAGAGAAGTCACACCACATGAAGACAAGCTGAGGTGACATTGCAGGAGGCACTGTCACTACATGCTGTTTAATAGCTAAAATGTGCTCCTAAACAAAAATTGCTGTGAATTAACATAACAGTTGGGCTTGAGAACGAAACTGCCTATGTAGGCTTATGCTGGGCTCTGTTACAAGTGCAGAGAGAGAGGAACTGTTGTAATATTTTTTGAGCTTTTTGTAAGTTCAGGAAAAGCTGACCAGGGAATTTCTTAAAAAACATTGATTACTATTGGAATTTGTAGAGTCATCCAAATTAATGAATTTTGGGGGAAAGTGTTGTTTTTGACCAGGTTCTGCATTTGAAAATGAAAAAATACTTTTGAGATTTGTTGAAATATCCAATTCCAACATTTTCAAAATGAAAAGGAGGTGGGAGTTTTTTTGGTTCAAAACTACTCTCTGGCTGAGCTGCTTTTATATATTAAAAGAAAAACAAGATTTAAAACTGGAGTAGAACCAACTTTGAAATGTTTCGACTGATGCAACATGAATACTTCTTAAGTAATTGTGTTTTTGAACATGAGATTTTTGGCTTTGTCCTCATTTAGAGTGGGAGGGAAAAAATTAAAAATCTTGAGGGTTTTGAGGAGAGGAAATTCCATATGTACTCTGCTTATAGACAGCATAGAAATGAAATGCTTCTAAAGCACATCTTGTAAAATGTTCAGTGACCAAGCACTGATTAAAAATTGGAGCCCACCATTGGAGATAAACATATTGGATTTTTGTATAGCATTCATCTTAGAAATGCCTTATTGTGATGCTAAAACAGCTTGTCAGAAACGTAGACAATGCTAAAAGTAGTTAAGTTGCTAATATTTAACTTGCTTTTGTTCAGAACAATCTACTTCATCCATATCTGAATAAACAATGGCCATTTCTTCAATGACAGATAGCCACTTGCTGTCATTATCTGTGAGAGCATTCACATGAGCAATCTGTAACCAACAGGTAAGGTTATAAGGTGGCCATGTGCACTTTCTGTGACTTTTTCTCTTTCACCTCTTCTTCTGTTGGGGTCACTGCCCCGGCCAAGTTACCTCCAAGGTCTGAGTCACAGCATAGTGCTCTCCAAATGTCTTCAACACAAGCCTTTTATTCCAACTTATTGAGATTTGATTTGACAGGCTTTATGAGAGCATTTCAGGGAGTCTTAACTACACATCTAGTGAGGATTTTATTCCTCCTCCCCAGGCACCCTCCTGTTCTCCTGACAGAGGACTTCAGGATTTTGTATGAGGTCATCCCAGTGCTGCCCAAGGTCCATAGCACTGGCAATTAATGCACTGAGCCTAGGGAGTTGGTGCAGGGCAGTTGGTCTTACTAGGTTAACAGGAACGGACAGCAGAGCAAGGAAACTTTCTTTGGAAAGGAGAGAGTCCTTTCCTCAGACTTTTACTCTAGGCAATTCATCTCTCTCTAGTCTATGGGATATCTCAGCAGGACAAATAAACCTGCCTGTTTCAGGTTGGGATGAGTCATTATATTGAGAGAATAATCTCTTCCTTTGACTACTCAGGGAGCCTAGCTGAGTGGCTTAGCCTACATGCCTAACCTCAGATCCATTAGTGCATTATAAGATAAAGCTAAGAAACATAAACCCCTTTCAGCCATTCTGCCATCAAATGGTTCTTTTCAGACAGTCTTTCTGTTCTTTTCTTTTTCACCTTTCCTCAGAGGGTTCTTTAGAAATATGTAGACCTAGTCTGACAATATCACATCATACTGAAAATCAGAAAAAACCTTTAAACATAGTATTAAACCCACAAAACTTATCATGCTTAGAAATGCGTGCCTTGGCTGTTCTAACTGAACTGAGGTTTTGGGGTTGAATCACACAATACTTGCAGGAAACAGGAGATTATCATTAGCTGCAAGAGGGAAACCAAAGCTTTGGTCACAGGGAGAAAAGTTATCTGACCAAAGGGACTGTATCCTAGAAAGTGATGGCTCTGGGAGAAATTATCAGAGATATGCTACCAGCATATTTGTGTTAGAGTCTTTGTGGTCAAATAGCTTAGGCTCTGAAGGAGATAAATGTAAGTGCCAAGAAAAAGGAGGAAGTGGTATTATCACAGTAGAAACGATAGTGGCATAATGTATCCAGTTTAGGGTTTCAGACAGTGCTTTTCATTAAAGGAAATAAGAAATAAGAAAAAGATTTTGTAGCCTATGCAACAGAAATTGGCATCCCTGTGAAGCTGCAGAAGGACACTTGTGAGCAAGATCTCTTTGTATTGCACTAGAAAGGTAGTAGTGGTGGGTGTAGCCCAAACTAAATGGTAGGAACTGCACAGCTACAGTACCTTGACCACAGCAGATGATGCAGATGTACACATTGCATCCGCCAGTGTTACCAGGATGCCTGTGGGAAACCTTGTGAATATTCCTGTAGGTTTTTGTCCTTTAATGGATGTAGAAGCAGGATGAAATAAACTGAGGAATAATTTAAAGAGAGATTTTAATAGGAGCACAGGCAGGGTTTTCTTCTTGAAGGGTAAAAGTGGTTGTTTGCAGAGGAGGTATGAAGGTTAGCAAGCAGTATGGTATGGGATCAAAGAAGTCTCCAGCAGTCCACCCAACTCCTCCATTTGCTGTGTTATTGCATGGGTAGGGAAATCCTAGCCTATGAAAGCAGGGCATGATTTGATTAAAAATAGATACTGGCACGTGGGTACTGTAAGAAATGATAAGCCTCTAAGCTCTTCAAGAAACATGTCATTGTTCTGTGTCACTTATTGTTTTCTTTGGAAGCCATTGCTTTCTTGCTAGCCTGGACAGATTATGAATTATATGAATAACAGGAGGAAAAGAAAATTTGGACCTGGTGTTCAGATGATTATCAAACTGGCTTCATCCCACTGAAATGGGTGAAACTCTGACAATTTATAACATTCTGTCTCTCAGCACCCACAGGTTCCTGCATTGCAATAACACATGGTGACAGTGATAACAAATTAGAAGACTTTCCAGATTAATTGTGTCTTCCTCTGAAAGCTCTACAGTTTTCTCAGGTTAAAATACAAGTATGAATGTCTATATTACTTCAGTTTGGATTGCTTGCATTGCAACTCTTTTTATGATTTTGTAGTTAAGAAAGATCTGAATCCTCAAAGGTGCTGGATCAAATTTTCCTCCAGTGATTATAAACATTTGAAATGACCCAAGATATCAAAAAATGATGTAATTTGTCATGCTGGGAACACAGTCTGTGATATTAAAGAAGAGGGATCTCATGGCAGACATTGCTTTGAGCAGGGAATTGGAAGAGAGCCCTCCTGAGATCTTTTTGAACTTAAATTGTTCTCTGTTTCTGCGATACTAAAAATTTGAGTACCATGCACCCTTTGTATGGTCTATGCTTTTATTTCACTACTCTGTTGCTCTTGCTGCAGCCCACCTTGCTCTGAGATAGATGATGAAAGAGATGCTGAATGTACTTTCTTACTGATGTACAAGGAGTTACAGAAAAGAAAAAAAAAAGTCTGTCTGTGATCCTCAAAGCCAGATGCAATCACAATATGAGATATTTGAGCCCAAAACTGTGCAGCTACCGGAGTGTAGATGCTTCCTTGCTGGAATCCCAGGCCCCCCAGGGGTGGAGCTCCACGAATACTTTCTAGCCCTTTACATTTCAGAACGGTGTTTCTGCAAGACTTGATGAATAGCCTTCATTGTAGATGCTTCTTCCCTGCCGTGGCTCCCACCCTTGTCCTAACATTCCCATCTGGATATAAATCTTGCTTTTCCCTGTCCCCTTCCCCCACACTCCTCTTCTTCTCCCCCAGCAGTCCCCTGCAGACCTCCCCCTCTCCCTTTCTCTCTGTGGAAAGCTGGAAAGCTGATAAATAAATCATACCTGCCTCTCGGAGCAGGGTGATATTCACCCAATCCATAACCACTACACGATTTCCTTTGCCAAATGTTGGAAAATGAAAAACACACTGTCCTTTTGAACAGATCAGATTCTGTGTACGTATAGACCTGTTATTGTGGGACAACTAGCATAACTGTATTAGGGTCTATCATTTTCCACCAAGTACTGACCCAAGAAATAGCTTTCATTGAGTGTGACTTACAGTTCACTGAGGGACCCACTGTTGACTCAGGGTATTACTATTATTTTGTAGATATTCCCTCATCTATGCCAAAAGGAAAAAAAAAAAAAAAAATCCAGGAAAGAAATGTCTCTAATTGAAAGCTATATTATCTTTTGCAACTTTACCACCATACGGAAAACCATTTAAAAGATGAACTTCAAATAGAATTCTACAGGCAAATATTTCTGTGCTTTTACATTGTAGACCTTGGAGAGACATTTGAAGAGCAAGGGACAGACTGTGGAGTTTACGAAAAATTTTTTGACTAGACCTGACAACTGTATCTACTCTTCATTCTTGATCACATCTGGATCTTTCTTCTACAGCAAGTGGAAAGAACACATCTCTGATATTCTGAGGCAGCATTCAGAGCCAGGCTTTGAAGTTTCAGGCCAGTGTCTGGTGATGTCCATTAGTCAAATAGTTGCCGGGAACAAAAGAAAAGTAGAACCTGGAAAGGTGCATGATCTGGAGAAAGTGTGATTTAGAAAGGGACATTCATGTTGCATCATTTCCTAACTGCAAGAAGTGCCAGGCTGCAGAACAGTCTCTGGAGATAAGTGGTGGATGAGTTATTGGTTGGGCTATTTTAAAAGATGACTGAACACTACTGTGGTGGAATGAGGAAACATTTCTCATTACTTGTAGATCCTGCTACAGTGAATTACGTGCTCACACACAGCTTGCTACAACTGCTGTTCCAGGAAACAAGGCTGGTGTGTACATAGGAAATGAACAAATTGCAGCAATTTGTGATTCCACATCACTGATGTGCTGCATCATGTGAGAAGCTGGCTTAGATAGTCCCAAAATCTGCTTCCACTTGCAAAGAGATAAAAGAGAAAGTACAGCCAAAGGGAATATGCTGGTCTACAAGACTAATTTGAATCTGGCCTTGGGCCTTTCCTCTAATTATGTGACATTCAAAAGCAATGAGGCAAAGTGGAGCCTCCCTTTAACTCAGTGACCCACCAAGGGCAACTTTGATCAACATCTGTGAGAGGGAGACTGGTAGATCCAAACAGAGATTTCAGTTCCAATGTAGACTCGGTCATAGAATCATAGAATTGTTTTGGTTGGAATAGACCAAGCCCAACCATTAACCCAGCACTGCCAGGTCACCACTAAACCATATCCCTCAGCGCCACATCTTTACCTCCTGGAATGTTGACTCCATCACTTTCCTGGGAAGACTGTTCCAGTGCTTGACAACCCTTACAGTGAAGAAATATTTTCCTAATGCTCAACATAAACTTCCGCTGGCACAACCTGAGTCCATTTCCCCTCATCCTATCTTTTGTTACTTGGGAGAACAGACTGGCCTCCACATTGCTACAACTTCCTCTCAGGTAGTTGTAGAGAGTGATAAGGTCTCTCCTGAGTGTCCTTTTCTCAAGGATGCAAAACTCCCATTCCCTCAGATACTCCTCGTAAGACACATGCTCTAGTCATCCCCTGAAAGTGTTTCTTTTTCAGCCTGGAGAAGGAATCTGTGACAATTATGCTCCTCATTTGGTAGCTCGGGTAGGGCAAATGAACACAAGCAAAAATTCGCTTGCCACTGTAAGGGCACTTCATATGCATCTGGCCCCAGCTCTCCAAAGTGAACTTTCCTCAACAGTTCTTTGTTCATCCCCCTGCACATTTTTTTTTTCTATTTTTGCTTTAAATCAGAATTTATTTAGAAAGAAGGAGATTTGGTGCAGATAGAACATCAGCAGCTGAGTGGATACACGGAGACAGCTACTGAGCTCAGCACAGCAGCCCAGGCAGTGACACCACTTTACACCATATGAGGACTGGGTCCAGTTTAATAGGACTGAGTACAGTTTAACAGTGTTTCCCTGGTTTGGGAGGCGGGGAAGAGGGAGTGTAATTTTATTATTTTATTCCCTGGTGGATCTTTGGAAACAGGCTGTACATTTCTGGAACGTGTAGGATCCTCTGCATGGTGACTTGTGACTTGATCATAAGCAGGAAAGGAAATGTGTGCCTGCAAGTGCACACACACACAGACGGGCATGCACACGTGCACACAAGCACACCTCAGCCTGCTGGGCAGCCAGCCCACTTATCACTTGATGCTGCAAGTCATGATGATTAGCAGAGTTTCCCCCTGCAGCCTGCTTGATAGCAGGGAAATCGGCATATACAGACACACCTTCAGTGTGAGTGGAAAGGTGTTTACTTTGTTCTGACTGGGCCCTCATACAAAATCTCTTTGCTGTGACAGCTGGCAAAAGGAGGTAGAAACAAAGCATTAGTAAAAGGTGCTGCTTTGGGGTGAAAACATCAGGAACTAAAAACAAAAAATAAAATTGAAAAAAAAATTACATACAGACACAAGGAAATAATGTGCCATCGTAGTTACTATCTTCTTTCCTGGTTAGTCTAGCAGACATTTCATTTTTGTCATTAAGGTTCAGGATGTGATCTCAGTTGTGCTCTTGCCACTCTGAATGAACTCCTCAGCAGTTGATCAAAGTAGCTGGAGTTGCTTAAGGTTGTACTGGACCAGAAGACACTGAGGTTTGTTTTCCAGCCTCTTCCCTCACGTGCCCTTGGTAATTACCTGATATCTGTCTGTGACACCACCATGTAAAGAAAATCAGTCCCTTCCATGAGCTAAACTTTCCATTAAACCTTCTGGCCCAGTAAGGGAGTTCTTTGTGTGGCTGTTGGCATCCTGCTTCAAAATGCAGGAGCACATTGGGCATTGGGGTCTAGCAATGTTTCTGGGGCTCTGAGAATGGGTTATATCTGCTCCACGTGCACACAGCATTGGTCAGTCAGGAAAGTGAGGAGGAGGTGGTATTTGGAGACTTGAGGCTGGTATCATCCTCTATGCTGACCTGAAGGATAATTTGTAAGTCATTCCATTTTCTGTTCAACTTAGACTTTTTTTTTGGCTTCTGAGCAGAAAAATTTTACCTCGTGATGTGCTGGAGCCATTTCAGCTTGATCCAAATCTGTGTGATCTACAGCAGTTCTCCAGATATCAGCTATGCCATCAGGCAGTGAAAGGGACAGAGCAATTGATCTTGAAAACCACACAGAGTTGTGCTCTGTCAAGTGGCTGCACAGGCCTGCTGGCACAAAGCAGCAGAGTATGCATATAGAAGTTGGTGTACGAACTGGGAATTACAGATATGAGGACAACTTCCCAGCAACACAATTTGCTGATTGGCATAGTATTCCAAAGGGAGCGGTATTAGTAAATAGAGAAACTGCACTAGCTGTCCTTGTATCTTTGATAGATAACATCAGACTTACTTACTCTTGCTGAAATCAGAATCAAATGTGCACAGAAGCTCAGAGCCAGACTTTTTCATCCAATTATATCCTGGCTGAAAAAAGACCCCAGATATCTGGGGGTCTAAATTTGATGTTAGTGCCTGGGAACTCATAAAAACTTTGAATTTCATGGTTGCCTCCAGAGGACTTTTAAATTGTGTAGAACTTACCATAGCACAGGACAATCTTACCATGAAGGCTAAATTTCCTGCCCAAGGCTGCATTAATGCAGTTTCCAGGTCTCCTTCAATCTTCCTACTTACTGGCATGCCAACTTCAGGTGTTAGCCTTAAAGATAACTGATCTTACCCTCTTTATCACCTCTTAGAGGAGCAGAACACCCCAGACAGTGCTTCTCATGCTAAGCCAATATCTACAGAAATAATAAGTTGTTGCATGAGCAGCCAGACTATTGAAGCCAGATTTCCTGTGGAATCGTGTCCTCTTTTCCAGATGTTCCTTTCTTCTACCTCCTCCATAATAACCTAATGTTTCTTAAGTCCTTTCCACCTGGCAAGATATGATGTGCACTGAGGCTAATCCAGCGTGCCTTGAGAAAGTCAGAAAGATACGATCTTTGCATTCCAATCAGTCTAGGGGAAATGATTGCTTATAAAGTAAATTGCCATGGGAAAAAGATGATTCTTTCTATTAGGGTGTTTATAAATGATAGTTTGTTAATCATTCTTCCTTGCGTTGTTCCCTTTTACTTTGTTTGTATAAAGCGTTAATGTGAGCTTTTATTTGTGCCTAATCAGACATATTTAGTTGAATGTCTAAATGAATCATATGATTCATCTGAGACACAATTTTATTTTTACCTTGTTGAAACGTGTTTTCATTTACTGGACAGCATACTTTGATATTATGACAATAAAAACTTTCGATGGTCCCCTGTTGATGTTTTTAGTGTTATTTTCACAAGAAATTTCACAGTTTTGTCTTTCTATTCCAATTTGGGATGCAAACTCTTCTCTTTCAAATGACAGAGCATCCTAAGGAAGGGAAATTCTTGTTTCTGACCAGCTACAATTATAATCCAAAAGCAGCAAATATTTCATCAGGAAAACAGTACTATAAACATTAGGTTTCTATCCGGGAGGAGTGCTAGTTAATAAAAGCGACTGGGGATAGCTTGAAAACCAACTAGTAAGGCCAATTTGATTTCATTGTCCGGATATAACCTTGAGATGAAGACCATCACAAAACACCTCCAAATGGTTAATCTCCATCTTTCCTAACTTTTGAAGGTCTTCAGAATGGCTACCTAAGACTCCATATTCAGAGGTACAGCTTCAGCTACATTGGCCTTCCAATTTGGGGCTCATATTTGATGTGAGAGGTGTTAATCTCTAATCAGGGGAAAAAAAAACCCCAAACTATAGTCCTTGGACATCAGAGCCCTGCAATGGCATGGAGCTTCATCTTAGTAGTGGTGTCCAAAGAGGAACACTAATGTCAGTGCACTGGAGGAAGCATGATAGAATTCTACCTTGTCATTTTGCTTTCTCTACTGCATGGGGGTTTGATTCAGGATACTATTTTTTATTTCTTTTTTTTTTTTATAATATAGTCTAAGTTTCCCCAAAAGAATGCATTGTGATTTCATTTGTTTCTTTATTACGGATGCAGTATTTGAACCTTGAATGTAGACAACTTTTTCAGTAAATGTTCCTTCTTCCTATCTGAGAAGGGGTTTCCAGTTTTTGGGTTGAAATCACTGTTTTAGTTGCCTGTTAAACTTCAATGTTCTTTGCCCATGTATTACTTTCATAAAAATCATGTGAAACCTCTTGGTAAAAAGATAAAATAAAGTCTGTCCTTTTAAGGTTGGTAAATAGTCTTACAGTTGTAGTTGGTCTGGTTATGAGGAAAAAACAGTTACTAAATTGAGAACTATATAGGTATGTAGATGTATGAGATTTTATACAAGTATTTATAAATATGTGTAAGTATTTATAAATATATTTTTAAAACATTGAAGCTTGACTTTTTCACTGGAAAATCTCAAAACTGTAGTCTAAAGCAGAAAAAAAAATGCTCTTTGGAAATTCTTTCTCCTTTCCTCTTAAAACCCCCAGAATGTATTTTGAGAAATGATAATAATAAAGCAGTTCTTGAAACCTGAGTTCAAAAAAGCTTATTTAGGCTGAAGTGAAAAATCTAATTTTGTGAATCTACTTCCAGGACATTGGTTCATTTCTGTGCATCAGAAATCCATCATAAAAAATCACAAGACATGCTCAGGAACAATCCAGCAGGGAAGTCATCAGTCAGCAGGACAAATGTCCAGTGTATTGATAGCATCAAATAAAATCTTGGAGTGGGGTAGGGCTCTTAATATTTGGATTACTGCTCTTAGTATTTGGATTACTATTAGTTGTCAATGTCATAGCTGTGGTTTGACATGGCATGGGCAAGTGTTGGGAAGAAACTTTCTGTCTCTTTGTGTTCAGCACAAATTACTGCTCTGTGTGTCTTTGTCACTTTCAAAGACTCATCCCTGCAACATTCTTTGTAGCAAATCTTATTTATTTATATACAAAATACCCATCTCAGTTGCCTTAGTGTCACTGTTCCCTAAGACTACATTAATTAGCAATTTCTACTTAGCACGAGAAAGTAGTGAAGCCAAAACCATCTTTTAAACTGCATACTTTCATATATAAGGCTTTTACATAAACATATATACATACGCACACACATATATAAATGTACAAATATGTATTTCCTTAGAATCATAAAGTGCAGAGGCAGAAGAGATTTATGTGATGGATTATATAATCCATGTGTCCCTAGCACGTCAAGACCTCGCTAAAATTGTACCTTTTTGCTTGAGAGCAAACATATAAAATACATTTTAAAAGTCATTTCTGTCCTGACTTCAGAATTGATGATGAGGAAGCCTTCACTAAGCCCTGTTTTTTACAGGCCATGTCTAGGTACTCATATGTGTGTAGATATAAAGGTATATAAATAGACACACTCACACAAGTGCCTTAAAAACTCTGATGACAGCTCAGTAAACCAAGAGAACTTATCGAACACAACAAACCTCTACAGGCTCCTAAAATGTTCCTAATCTTAAATTTGTAGCCACTCTTTGCCAGGTCAATTCATGCAAGAGGCTTTGGAGGCAGCCTGAAAACTGCACTCCACTCCATACTTGTGTTGCAGCCTTTCAATTTAAAGCCATATGCTAATATTAACCAGGATAAAAAAAAAGGGGAGGGGGGGGAAGCACAACATCTGGTAAGAAGGACTGAGCTTACAAAAACCCATCCTGCATTTCCAGCACTTGGACAGCGATGGGAAAAGGGAAATAGATTTCACACCCCCAGCACGCCATCCATCAATGGAGTGTGAAAGAAATGTAAGGATTACTGCCCCAGCATTCAGGTGCCAGGCATAATTATCTAGAGATTGCAGAGTTCAGTTTTCACTCTGCTCTGCTTATACAGTTGAAAGCTCCCCTTCCTTCCCCCATTCCTTCTGCAGCTCCCTTGTAGCACAATGGTGCTTATGGGGGCAGGAGAGGGAGGGAAGCAAAAAATCAAATAAAAAAATATTCCAGCTTTGAAAAGAAAACAGATGTTTCTGGGATCCTGAACACCGTGCCTTAGCTATGGATCTTGCCTGGGACTTCCAGAAAAGCAAATACCAGAGCCCTTGTTTATTGGCTGTTTCCTTGCTCACACTGCAATGTGGCTTCCAAATGGAACAAGGCACTAAGCCAAAAATCAGCTGAATTAGCTCAGAGAAGGGGACATTTTTTTTTTTTTTTTTCAGGGGAGGGAGTAGATTTTTGCTTTCAGATAAGGAACCCTCCTACCCCCTGTGAACCTGAAAAATAGAGTCAAACCCTTGACATATCCCATTCTCTCCTTGTGGAAGAGCTGTGGTAAGGGAAACCCTAATCAACCCATTCAATAAAAATGCACATGTCATCACTCATTTTATTAACATCTAATCAGTATTGTGTGGAAAGAAAGCAGCACTCACCAATGGCAAGTGCCACAAGCTTGGTATTTGTCAAAAGGAGGAAGAGATATTTGGATTGTAAAGCTGTGAACATCTTGACAGAAGCATTGATTTTTTTTCTCTAGTTTTCAGCATCAGTTTTCCTTTCACTTGCCCAATTTTTCTGACAGAGCAACAAACTGCGACATTCTTTGGGTATCAGGATATCATCTGTTTGAAGCTTCTGCTAAGAGATTTCTATCTATGCTCTAAAGTCAAGACATTGCTGAACAGCTTAGAGGTTTGCAGATAACAAGCTAGAGCCTTTTCCCCAATGTTAGTTCTGATGATTTCACTTCAGTAGCTGGTTGCAGCATAGCCACAAAATCTGCAATATTTTAGAGACTGGACATGGTCTTCCCCAGGGTGAGACCCTTTATCAACACCTTGACTCTCTAGGTGCACACATTCCATTTTCTTGACACAGCCCTGGCCACGGGTGCACCAGGTGATGGCCTTACTGGACAGTCTGTTGAAAAGGGGAGAGGGAAATGTGAAACTCTCAAACCACAATTTTCAGAAGACACCATGGCAGCTGAAGAGGCAGTGTCTGAATATTTAATAAAGCCAATGAAATGAAATGAAATGCTTCATTTAAGGAATGTGGAAATACTTTGTTTTGGTTGGAAGCTATGGCTGTCTACTGAAAATGTCCTTATGGCAGACTTACAGTGATAGACAAAAGCTGGTATTCTCTACAGAAAGCAAACAGTTCTATATGATCTAGTTTTCCATTGAGGTAAACCCTCCATTTTCTCACAGAGGGAATAACAAACAATTTTGATAGCAAATTATAACCAGAGATAATAAACATCTCTCTTGTACAAGGCACAATGAGATGATCAGTCATGTGAGACTGTTCTGTGGCAAAAGGGTTGCAGCTGAGCCTGTTCCTCAGCAATGTTTGCTAGTAAAAAACCACTGCAGAAAGCGGGGGGGGGGGGGGGGGGGGGGGTGGGGTGGGGTGTGTGGTTCATGATGTTACTATAGTCCTTTATAAGTGCTCTTCACTGAGAAAATGCAGTATGATTTTCAAAGACTGCTGTTTTATGTGTTATTTGTCCTGTTTGCACACAGGAGGTGCTAGACATCAATGGCACCAAAGTCTAATGGGTCAGCCATAAGCACAAGTATGGTACTAACCCAGTTTACCATAGAGAAGCGAGTGGGATATTCAGTCCTAAAGGGGGCCACAAGTAGGTTTTGTGATCCTGAGATAGGCTAAAAAAAAAGGCAAAGGAACACAGAGATCCTCATCTGATGTTGCAAGACCATTGTACTGTTTCTGTGTATCATAAGCAGCAGATGCCTCTCAAATCAGAAGACTCCAACCTTCTTTATAACAGAGATCTTCCTGAACCAGAGGAGAGCGGTAGTGGTACCTCTTGTGCCAAACTAGATGATAATCTTGGTGAAGTGATAAACTGTATCATAAGTTGTACACAGATGCTCTTCTTGTTTCTTTTGTTATATTAAATTGATGACCACTGTTGATGCACTGCTGTGCCATAACTGGATTATAAGTCCAGGACAAGCTTTCCCAGTTAAGTTGTCCTCAGGAAGAGCTAGGAACATCTGTGGAGGGCCTTTGAAAATTAATCTTGAAATGGGTAGAATGCATTACTCATTTGTCAAAGCCTGGTGTACAACGGGTTATGTTTTTAAAGCAGAAAAGTTGTCATCATCTGTGCTTGCTGGGATGCATGTTGATGTTACGACCATGACAGGCTTTTTCCATTGATCTATACTGACTTTAACTTTTTATTTTTCCTCTGGACTAAGCATAATAAATTCTGTCACACTCCATACTCTGTTAGGAGGTCACTGAAAACAACGTGTATTTATTATTGAGGTTTAGCAAGGTTACTTAGTTTCTAGATAAAAGTAAAGGAAATTTTTATTTCCATTTGTTTCACCTTTCTTTCATTTTTACTACCTTTTATTTTCCATTTATACTTTGACCTTCTTTTTTTTTTTTTCAATAACATGAAATTAGGAAGAATGTGCAAGGGCTCCTGTTTTTTTGTCATTTTCCAGAGCAGTTTCCTCAAGGAAATGATACAGAGTGCAGCATTTGTAAAGTGTTCTGAAGTGTTCTGAGGTCAAGACATCTAGATCTGAATACACATGAATTAAATTGGAACTACTATTGGGGGATAACTCAGCACCTCCTGGATGGTCATGAAAAGCACCGTTCTAGTGCATGTGTTACAGGGCATCAGCAAAACCTCAGACTGGAGTTCAGGCAAAGATGGCTCCATGAATGTCTTCCATAGTTACAAAGCAAAACTCCTTCCCAGATTTAGAACAAAATTTGTTACAACCTTCGATGTTAACATTAGAATTGCAGAACTAAGTGTTCTAGCAGCTTGTGTACACAGTTTCATAAGAGACAAGCCCAGTGTTAAAGGCCATGTGACCCAAGAATCTTCTCATCCATCATATCAGCATTTATTACTTCTACTTTGCACCTGAGAAACAGATAAATTCACAGAGAGTCCCCTAATTGTCCCTGGGTCACAGAAATGTTTCATAGTTAGGAATTTAACTGAAGAGTATGTTTAATGCTTTAGACACAAGGTTGCTTGTTTCTGATATCCCTCCATTTTCCTAAGCACAAATCCTAGGCTTTGATGCATAGACAATGAAAGAGCCAAACTTTCTAATTGCAACATTTTATTAATGATTGCCAAGGGTGGCACATATTGGAAAAAAAAACAAGACAGAGAAAGAACATTCTTCTATGTGGCCCCAGCCAAGAAAAATACACTTAATGAAATTATGTTCCACGACTAGCAAAGACCTATTTCAGCACAGGAAGTATAGCTTGGCTAAACAACCCATCCATCTTACCTGAGCAGTTGAAAGCTGCCACAGCAAACTCTAGAGATCTGCCTTCTACATGGTGACTTGCCCTTGTGTGTCATCTCTTCAGGAGCCTTCTTGTTGCATTCAAAATATTTTTCTTTCCAGAAAATTAATGGACTTCTCTTTGATAACCAGGAATACATAGCAGGAGGTTGCATCCAGAGTTAACTGAAGGTAGAGATAACATCAGGGAAGAGAGAGACTCTTGGAGGCTTGACTTTTTTTTCAGTACATCTGCAATTTCCATCTGACATAGAGGTTAATACTACTCATGAGACATGTGACCCCCATCAAAGTTGAATGTACACAAGCACACACACACATACTACTTGGAGACTTGGTGTAAAATGTGATGTGTAATAGCTGATTTTCCTCTTACCACATCTTTATTTACTTGCTGAATTTCTGACAAGTAAAATCCTATTTAAAATTTCAAGAAGGCTTAGAATAAATAACCATAAAAAAAAAAAAGCTTTTTATCCATTTCTCTGCTGTATTCTCACAATAGTTTTAATCAATGAACACACTTCAATGAAATTTGACAGAAGTGGGGCTCTCAGAGAAAAGTTCCACCAGGTTTAATGAAAATTTGCTGCTGTGTACAGCCAAGACCCTAATTAATGTACTTTTTATGAAAAAAGGTTGACATACAATTCAGTAATTACCTATTGGGTGTATGTGTGTTCAGTTTTCTCCATTTTTTTTGTGACTGCTCAGCTAGCACATACTCTGAAACATCCAGAATGTATTGATTTTTTTCACATTGGTAATTAAAGAGCACAGGAGGAAGATGAAGATACAAGAAAGATAGTTAACAGATGCAAGAATGAACTTGAAAGTGTGGTGGACTTCAGGGATGTGACAATGTGAAGGTACTCTGAGTGGCTGGGAAAGGGAAGAAGAAAGGAGACAAATGGAGTTGTTAGGAGGAGGATTTAGCAGTGGAGAACAAGCACCTGGAAGAAATCAGATGTCATTTATTTTAGTCTGGCACCCACTAGACTATTTCTTTTATTTCTCAGGGAACTCCCATCCTGAAACCTCCAGGCATTTTGGCAGCTATTGTTATTGGTATTCTGACAATGTCTGAAGTCTCTCGGCAAGAACTCTCTTTTGCTAATTGCTGTATATACTAAAAATCTGAAGGCACTGAAGACTTTGAGTAAAAGTGAAGGTAAGACATACAGACCAGAGCACAGACTCTGAAAATTACTTTGCTGAAGTCTCATGGGGTGTAGGACTAAAAATAGGACAAGGAATGCCAAATTTGTGTTGGTCTCATTTAAGCCATGCTAAGTATTTGATATTGGACAAATCACACAGAACCAGTTGCTATTTACTAGAGAAAGGTGCCTGAATAACTTAGCTGTTGAATTTTTCTTAAACTCTGTTTGGGCTCCATTTCCTGCACATTCAAAGGCATTAATTTTATGTACTAACAAACATTCTGTAGGTCAACAAAATTTTACACAAATATTGCTGAATAACACTGAGTGAAATTTTGTTATGATTATTCATGTTTATGTTTGTTGGTTAATCACATGGGCCACACACAAGCACTGCCACAAGACCTATATACTGAATTGTAACTGCTTGGAGCTCTGACTTCAAGTACTGGTAGTGAGTAGCTTTCACAAAAAAAAAAATCAACACACAAAAAGCCCTCTACTAATAAGGTGCACAAACTTGAACAAGGTGCACAATTAAGTTCATTAAAAGCTTTCCAAGAGTCCACTTAGACAACATCTATACCAGGAATGTAAAGAACAGTTGGAAGTATTTTCAGGCACTGGAATGTGATTGTCACACTGCTAGTCAATGTAAGACATTACATAGTCACCGTCAGCATTTTGTCCATGCCAACTAATACTCTCTGAAATTAATTTCCAGGAAAGAAATAAATAAGTTGGGGGTCTGATTGAGGCTGTGAGCCAGTCACTCAGTGCCAGTTGATTTTAGTGCCAGAGAACATTCCTGGGCACATGTCATGCTCTATTTGTATCAGTCTAGTGGTGTTTTGGGTGGGTGTGTCCTGCTCAGATGCTTAGAGTTAATCAAGTTGCTGGGACTGGGGAAAAACGTGAATTTTTCCCACTTCAAATTTGACTTTGTGTTCCTCTGTGAAAAGGGACAAGGTCTATTTTCCAAGTATCATAAGACAAATTTCTTTTTTCAGAACAGGATATTTGTAATGTCCTTCATGTCTTCTGTTAGCTGTGGTGGCAGTTTCCCCTCTTTTCCCACAGTCTTCACTCTTTGGAAGGATCCTGTAGCCTCTACTGTTTGGGAACATAAGAAGTACAAGATTTGTAGTCCCCCTAAGTGAAAAAGCTATTGAAGAGCTCCTGCAATCATGGAGACAGGAGTTGGTAACCCAGGCAATCCATCCAAGGTCTCTGTTCCTAACTCCAGGGGGAAAAAAAATCATGATCTGTTTTTCCTCAAGTCACAGAAGTTCAAAAAAGACAGACGTAATTCAATTAACAAGTCAACTTGAAACACCCACCAAAGCCTATTTGTTACTAAGACAAAAGCTTAATGGAGGAAGAGATTTTGAGTAACTCTGTGCTTTGTAACCAGACCAGGTTTATGCTTGTGCATGATAGACATACTAATTTCTAAAATGTAGCACTTTGGGAAGAGTGATCTTAACACTTAGATTTTGCAGCTGAAAGTAATTAATTAGCTTTTTTTCTTTTTCCTTTTTTTTTTTTGAGACAGATAAATACAAGGAGTAGTGAAATGAAATTCAGATTTGTTTGATTTACCTGTAATTGTGGATTTTCAGTGGTTACCCATTGTTTTAGTATTTGTGTTTAAACCTCTAATCACCATAGCTGCTGATTTGCCTTTTGAGTATTTGTCATCTGTGAAAACAAAAGCATGTGTCTTAAGTTGGCCATCTAAGGCTTTAACCAATAGAGGTTCCTCATCAGACCTGAAGCAAAAGTTTTTGAGGTAAAAAAGACCCTCTAGTTGCTTTGCAGCAGTTTTTGCAGTATTGATGCATGTTTTCTTTCTTTGTTGTGTTTCATGTTACAGGGTCCCCCTTCAAACCGAATCTCTTCTCATTAACTCTCTGTCAATATAAAACATGAACAAAGTCAGAGGAAGATCCTTTTGTGGAAAACCTCTTCCAGCAACCAGCCATTTCCCCCTGTGCTCCAGCTGCCCTTTAAAACTGAGGTCTGTTTGAGCGGTCTGAGTTCAGAAAAGGTTGCAAGAGAATGTAGTGCTCAAAGGAAATAAGTTGGGCTTTTTTTAGCGGTTTGTATGTTTGTTTATTCTAGTTCTGATTGTTTGTTTTCTTCTGTGTGTTTTGTTTTGTGGGGTTCTTTATTTTGGGGGTTTTTTTGGTTTTTTTGGGTTTTGTTTTGGTTTTTTGTTTGGTTTGGGGGTTTTGCTTGGGTTTTTTTTTTCTTTCTCTTTTTCCTGTTGCTCTGAACTGCCCAATCAGTAGATGAAAAGATCCAAAACTTCATAGCAATGTGCAAGGGGAGGCTGAAAATGCCATTCCCAAAGAAGGTGATTTATCTTTCAAGGTTTTGGGATTTTTTTTCCCACTTTTCCTCCTGCTATGCCTAAATTTGGCCTTCTAATAACATTTTTATAATATAGCATTACACAAAGAACACAGCAAAAGCCCATTCAGCTCAAATGCAGCTGCTTGTAAAGGCTGGATGAATGAGCTGTTTTTTCTTTGCACTCTGCGCAGTGTGTTTCTCAACACCTCTGAATTTAATAATTATTTTTTTAAAAGGAGGAATTGGGACAGGATTTTCCTTTTCATTTTATAGGTTAGTTACCTTTCAGCAGCTCTACTCCATAAGTGTAAGGAAGCATCTCTTGAGCGCAGTATCTGGTGATCCAACAAGCCTTTTAAGGTATACTGCAGTCTCTTGTAAGCTCACCAGAGGAATTCACCTGAAGGATGTCATTTTCATTAGTCCTGTTTGTAGCAAGAGGACAAAATGTGGGCATCTTTGATACATTCAGATATCATACTAAGAGGAAACTACTAAAGATTGAATCACGTGCCTGTATATAGGCATGTGGTACATTTTGGATGGTATAGTATATTCTCTGTAAGCATATCTCTTCTGTAGTCCTTCATCATATCCATGATCCCCAATAGGATGTGTTTGCTACTGTAGGAGAAGACCAAATAAGATACAATGTCTATGTTTTACATACTTGAGCCATTCCAGTGGTGCAGGAAGTTCAGTCTAGTGTGCATAAACAGAGTATGCCTAGCCACAGTATCCCTTGTATACATTTGGCTATACAATGGAGCCTACTAGAAGACTATAGTTTCCTAAGAGAAAAGAGAGAGCCAGAGGAATTGCTCAGCACCTCTACAGGAGCAAAGAACATGCACACCGAAGTTATTCCATGTAGAAACAGAAAAGAAGTTATTGATGTGATAATGAATGGGGGAGCATTGTACACTCTTTCACTGAACATCTTCTGCTTCTAGTAAATTACTAAAAGATGTATTGAAACAATCAAAGCAAGGTAATTTTGTGCACAATGCAGAAGCTATGTAACTTGTGGCCACAGGATGCAGTAGATGATGAACTTTGCACAGGTTCAGAAAGAGTTGAACTTAATGAATTAATGGAGGAAAAATCCACCTTGGGCTGTTCAGGTGCTGCTGCTAGTTCAGCGGACAGTAAAGAAAAGACAGCAGGAATGGAGTGCTTGTCCTCTCTTTAAGCACTGCTGTGATTTCCTGTCAAAGAAAAACACCAGGTGAGATGGATTTCCTTACTTTCATGAAGTTGTGTCCAAAAGAAAAATTACATTTTGAAAGTCAAAATGTTTCATATTCACTTGCCAATTTAAATCTGATTTGTTTTACAACTGAGTCAACTTTAGTCTTCAGAAAACATTAAAAAAAGATTTCATTTCACATAAAATGAAACATTCTTTGATTTTTTCAAGTGGCATTTTTTAGGGTTTGTTTGCTTTGTTTGGTTTGTTTGTGGTTTCTTTTTGAAAGCAAAACTGACATATTTTTATTGGTGTGACATGAAACTTCTCTATTTCTTTCTTGACTCCAAAATATTGATTATATTCATACAACTGTCCTTGAGAAACTAGCTGCATTTTTTTTCACATGCTATCAAATTTATTATTAATACAAAACAAATAAATGACAACAATGGCCTAGAGAAATAGTCATGTAACATTGGAAACCAAAAGGGAAACCTTGCCAATTGCAGTTAGTTTTCAACCTCAAGAGGGATGAGGGGATGAATATTGTTGTAGGGTTTGCTAAGTCACTTGTAAAGCACTTTGGGTTCCTCCGGGATGAAAGGCATTATGTGAACACAAGTTGTTGTTATTAGGACTTGTGAAATGTGAAGACATTATTAAAGGTTGTGGTCAAATTTCCCTAGGCAAAAAGAAATTCCCCCCCCTTGGTTTTGCTCACTCCAATTGGATGTTTACAAGGTGCTTGTAGCTGTCTGATTCCCTCCTCAGTGTTAAACCCCATTTCAGTGGCTC
This sequence comes from Todiramphus chloris collaris, assembly GCA_025345505.1. Taxonomy (NCBI): domain Eukaryota; kingdom Metazoa; phylum Chordata; class Aves; order Coraciiformes; family Alcedinidae; genus Todiramphus; species Todiramphus chloris. The sequence continues at coordinate 26,444,439 of JANVCC010000022.1, forward strand.
CCTTCCATTGGCAGAGTGTTATTTAATTTCTTGGAAATTAGTCTTACTGGGCAGTTCCCAGTGCTGCTGGATCTGTCTTAATCACCCTGTCTTAATAACCATTCTCTACTGATGTTTCTTCTCTTGCCCTTGATGGGCAAAGCTGGACACTTCCACATGGCTGAACTTTTGCCATATAGGAACATTAGTATCTGAGGTGAGAATGACCCTAAGGCAGACCTTTCCCATCATCTTTCCCAGTAATCCATGAGGTGGGCAAAAACAGTGGCACCAGCTTGTTCTGATCTTAGAATTGTTCTCTCTGGAAGAGACTTTTAAGATCATCAAGTCCAATTGTTAACCCAGCACTGCCATGTCACCACTAAACCCTGTACCTAAGATAAAACATACAGACTGAATCGGAAGAAATAAATCCACCTGCTTTTCTTTTCTGCAGACCATATCTGCCAAAAAGGCAAATGCTAGTTTTCATGATACTGATCTGGTCTATGGGAACCTTTCTTCTACTCGCCAAGCATTCCCATTACACCGAATCTCTTCCTGCCATTCTCTCCATCTCAGGCTTTAAAGACTGTCAGTGAGGTTGACTCTATGACAGCCCTTCTCTGAAAATTACCTCCAGCACAGAAGATAAAGGGCCTGGATTCAGTCCGTGTTTACCTGGAGAGTCACAAATTTAATAGTAAATACCACAGTGATAATGTGCTGCTAAGGTTTACAAGCAAACTTGTCCAGAAGCTAAGTTGTGGTTTCTGGCACCTGCCCAAAGCTGCTCTCCTAGAGGGTCACAACATGTGAAGAGAAAGGGATGAGTTAGCACCCATTTTACGTGCCTATCTGGGAGGGAAAGGGGATGGATCCAACATACAGGTGGGGCAAGGGAGAACTGCTTTGCTGTATCAATTCAGGGAGACTGGGGAGAAAAGAGCTGTTCTGAGCTTTCATATTTATTTATCGCTAGGATGACCAGATATGGGAATGGTGAATAGAGAAACACTTCCGATATTCTTACCAAGCCCCCAGTAACTTGCTGGATGCAGATAGCAATTGCTGTGCGTGCTGCCCTAATGAAATCACTCTGCCTGTCTTTGCAGTGTCAGGTTTTTTGATTTTAGGAAGGTAAGCACAGTCAACAAGCCTCCTGGCTCTTTAAAGTGCAGATTGTTCGGAATGGAGCAGCAGCCCACAAGACAATGGTGGCCTTTGTACATTTTCCAATCTACTGGCAATGACTTCAGTGTGTCCCCTCACAGATGTGCAGCAAGTGTCACACGTTTCTAAAGGAACTGTGCCAAAGGACAGCAGATTGGGAAGCACACAGAAATCCTTGTTTTATCTGCTTCGACTGAGGGAGAAGCATATCTGTTTTTACCTCCTGCCTCAGGGTGTGATATTTTTCCAAATCTGGGTTAAGTTAATGGATGCTGAAGGAGAGACCATAGCAAATGTCACCATGGTTTTCTGTGCATTCACCTCCCTCTTTCAAAGGGCCAGCTGTCCATCAATGGAAGCAGCAATGTCTCCCTTGCCAGGCATCCCATCTTTTTCTTCCAAAGTTGAAACAATCCAGCATGAAGAATAGGGAACTAAATTGACACCAGGGTAGAAAGGTGGGTGAAGAAGAGGAAGGGGCCTTTGGGAGAGGCTCATACTCTAAATTGATTTAAACTGCTGATTTAGATTCTTTGAGGTAGAGATTCAACAAGCTCTTACAGTGCTCTTACCATCTTTGAATGCAAGCTTTAGGCTATTTTAAGCCTCCGTGAAAGGAATAACAGAGCAGCATGTAAACTTTTTTCAGCTGACACTCAGGGGAGGGGAAGCTGCAAGAAAGGAAGAAAAAGCCTTTGAAAATTCCTACTGCCTCCACTTTGAGCCACCTCCAAGGTTGAATTGCACAACCCACTGTGCTACTTGCATAGCTGTGGAAATACCCCTGAGGTACTTGATTAAGATTTGCCAGAGCCAGGCATCTGTCTAGGAAGAAGGATGCTCTGCAGAAGGATTGCCCTTCTCAGAAGGGAAGGAGATCATCACTAATACCTTGCTTTGCGTTTGCATACTTCAATCAAGAATTAACAGTCTTTTTTAAAATTAATTAATTAATACTCAATCATCTCCTGGCCTGCAATTAAGTCTCTGAATCCCTTTAGACTGTTAGTCTTGAAGGAAACTTCCTCAACTTTGATTTGTCTTTTTTATAGGCCTCCAGCTTCACGATTGCTTCAGGAAGTCAAGAAATGGACCTAGAGGGAATCTCTGTGAGCACAAAGATGACTGAAAACCAGTCCTGGAAGATTCCTGTCAATGCCAGGCAAGTAAGATGTTGCATGCATTGCTTTGTGTGATATACAAAGTATACACCAAAAACAAAGTAACCTGCCTTTTCATCTATGTGAGAATGTGCTGCTCTTCAGACTACTTCACACAAGTCTTGTCTTTAAGAAACTTACTGTAGAGAAAAGGGATCACTGTATCATTAAAACAAACAAACAAACAAAAAGTCAGAAAAGGCCGTAAGAATTAAACCCAAATTCTGAAGAAAAACTGTGAAGATTCATTTCATTTCTTCACTTGCTGCTTCTGAGAATAATTCTCAGAAGCTGATGCAGACCTTACAGTGCCATTTGTGTTTGGTATGTCATATCCATGGTTGTGACAGATGTATACTAGACGACTATATCCAAGACTTCTTAGAAGTCAGAATGGGATGCTGCCATGAAGAAACATCCATGAATGTGAAAAGTTTTACTAAATTAGAATATCTGAGTTTTAATACCACTCTGTGCTTGCATTCAGTTGCTTAGAAAAAGGAGGAATATACTTTCTTTTAGCTCCACTTGTCTTTAGGAAAACGTGTGCATGTGTTCACATTGATCTGACTAAGAATGGAGTACATAATTAATCCCCCCTCCAAACACGCAATAACAAACAAGTAGACTGTGATTCAGAAAATTACTTAAGCACCTGTGCAATTTCATCTCAATGGTTAGTACTGTTAAAAAGTTATGTGAATGCATAAATATAGGATGAATACCTCAGCTGTAATATCTATATGGTTTATTTAATGACATTTTTCCTGAGTTAGGGCTCAGGCTAGCCCCTAATTCTTGGTTCAGTGAGTATAAAGTTTCTCAGCCTCTTTAGGTCACAACCCCTTTCTAGAAGTCAATCATTTTTGTGACTCCCCATAAATGTAAGAGTGAAAAATCTGCTGGTGATAACACGGTGAAGTGTCTCTAACATGTTTTTGCTCAGGTTTTCTGAGATCTTGGCAGGGAATATTTGACCTTGGAGACGAAGGTGGTACAGGGAGGAGAACAGCAAGATTTTCTCGGCCTTGGATTGCAATAATATTTTAATGCCTGACAAACCCCCCTGATTGCCTTTCTGACCCCTCACTCCCTTCTCCTCCCCTATCTACCCTGGTTTTGCAATGCACAAGTTGAGAAACATTTGTTATAAAGACAGCTAACCTCAGTGCAGTGGTTTCAAGGGGTAGAGAACTGACTGCTTTGTAGCTGTGAAATGCTTGACCCTCCATGCTAGAAAAACAGAAAACAAAATGAGGATGCTTCATCTCTAGTCTAAATTGGCCAAAGCTGTGGGAGGGGGAGGAGGAAGGCAGTAAACATTCTGTGCCCATGGCTCTGTTAACTGATGTAAGGAGTCTTCTCATACTGTCCTTATGCCCAATGTTCTCCTCTGCATCCTATGGGATCAAGTCACAACATAGAAGGCTAAACCTGAATTACTTTCACTTTAAAGCAGGTTTTCCAGATTTCAGATCACTGTTGGAGATTATTGTTTCACAGTCATTATTAAAATATGAGTATGAGATCTGAACTTGAATCAGATCTTAAACTCTTCTTAAAGAAATCTGTGAAACTAATCTGGGTTTCCTAATCCTAGCTGGCATTTCATAGTATAGTGTAGTTTTATAATATGGATGATACGTGTTTATGCTGGCCATCTATCCAAGTCACTCTGTTAGGCTCTCCATAAATGGCAGTATAATTAGAAGAACATGTTTACAAACTCTCTTCACACTTCTCTGACTGGTTTACAGTTCTGCCTCCTCCAAGGGTTTCCATTTTGCTGCAATAGCCATGCAAGAACATTTGTTTGCTTAAGAGCCAAGATCTTTAACTCTCGGAACATATAGATTGCCTGAATGTAATGGGGTTTCTCTGGTCTTGTTGCCCTGATGCTCAAGCCTTTCTCTAACCTTATTAATACTGTATCTGAGAGGTAGAAAATGGCTAACAGCTCCATTTTTGACTATGCCCACATGCCCTCTCAGAGGAACTTGCTCTGACTTAGAGAGGAAATCTTTCAGCAAAACCAGGACACAAACATGGGTTTCCAAACTCCATCCTAAAATCAAGGCCAACTTTTTCTTTCCTGTCATTTATCAGCAGTGGCAGTACACACATGGTGATTCCATACGCAGATTATTCAGCCTCGCAGCTTGCAGTTTTCCAATTCATTTCCACACAAAGGTACCGTACAAAGACGCTTCCTCTTTTAGTGGCTAGCTCTGGTTTGCAATTAGCTGGTGCTATTCAGACAACATTTATGTGGCACTGGGGTTTTTCCATGATATGGTTTCCACATCCAAATTCAGCAGATCTCCAAAGGTTTTATGAGCTCATACCTGTACTGCATTTCTCAGCCGTGACTCACAAGCAATCGGCCAGCCTATTCACTCCCAAAACACCATTTTACATTTGGAAACCTTCTTAGCTGTATATATGTCTGAAGGTTACTGTGAATCCGTCAATCAGTAACCCGTCAGGACAGATGTTTACAATTATTTTCTCAGCAAATAGAGGCCAAGATCTGAAGTAAAGAATATGAATAATTTCTGTGCCCAGTTTATAATCTGGGGTAACAGAATCAGCAGTGTTAGTCTTGGAAACTGTTGTTTAACTAACTTGGCCATTTGAATTTTCATTAAAGCATGCAAGATTTGAAGGAAATTGGATTTTTTTGCTCATTTGTAAGCAGGCAAGAAAATATTTGCCACTTCACTTATATGATAGATTTGTGTCCCCTGTCACACCTCTGGATTTTCATTAGCGTACACTGAAATAGTCTGTTAAAGCCTGGAAGCCAGTGTAATACATTTTATTAGGACATGGTAAAAGTATTGTGAAAACCCCAAAAAAAGTCTGTCCCTGTTTGTGTGGGGATGATGTAACCATCCTGTAAAATTTAAAGCTGAAAATTACTAACATGTCTCTTCTTTTCATTTGTAAACATCTTCCTAGCAGTAATGACACATTTCACCAGATTATGCACAATTTGAAATTTCAGGAGGGTATTAAGCTAGTTCTTTGGTACCTTGAATATAGGTGGAGGCAATATCATAAACACTTCTTTTAAATACTCTCCCTTGATTTTTCTTGAAATTGGAGATGTTATTTAAGGTAGTATTAATATGATTATCAATATTAATTGTTATTATTTCCTTTATCTCACAGTTTACATTGAGTACCAATTTCTTTTCAAGATCTAATCACACAGTGACTTTCTTAAAACATGAATGCAGCATTCATAAATTAAGTTTATACTCTGTGGTACACTTTCTCTCTTTTGTTCCCATTTAGGGTAGAGTTTGGTTAGTTTATTTTAGATGTTATTCATTACTGTCATTAATGAGGGCGCATGAGCAAAGGATTGCGTGTAAAGGCTGTTTTGAGTTTTATTCCTAAAGCTATTTAAAACATGGGGAAACTGATGTAGAGAGCAATTCACTTGTCCACCATAATATGTAAAATAATTGCTAAGCATGGGAAATGGAACCAGAGCTGCTGAAATGAAAGTTTGTTATATGTTTATGGAAGAGGATCATATAAAACCTAGGGTGTATAATTCCCTGCTTGGGAAACAAATAGGTAAAATACTGAAATTTACTTTCTTTTTGACACTCTTGGTGATTGTGGAGATACAACTAAAGTCTGATGAAATATTCACAGCTGTTTCCCTGATTATATGAGTCTGTTGATCTCTATCATGGACTCCCTTGTACATAAACTCTCTGATTTGAGTTTTCCCAAAGCAAGGAGATTTTGACCTGAGACTAAGGCATGCTAGAAGCTACAATAATGTGAACAGTTTTCAATAGATCATCTTTGTTTTTCCAGCTACACTGCACATTTATAAGTTGTCCTTTGAAGAGCTTTTCTGATCTCTTGAATGTCTTCCAGTTTGTTTCTTATTGGTGTGAAACCTAATCAATGTTAGTGTCCCTGTACAAAGGGATGTAGAGTAATGGTGAAAAACCCTTAGGCTTTTGATGTGCTTTTTTTTTGTCTGGGCATTTTGACAACAGGAGTGTCAGAAAGTTTAAGTTCAGTTTTGCTCCACAGAAAGGAAAGAAGGACTTTAGCATAAGTTTGTTTCCAAATTGACCAAGACTCCTTGAATACAACATACTGTATTGTTCTTGGAGAACCTCAAATAACTTTAGTGCACACTTCAGCCAGAAGTTTCTGTCTATCCTTCAAGAACTTCTCCTCCAGACTTGACTCTCCTCAAACTTGCCTGCCTTTGCAATTAAAGATGTCACCCGCCTAACCATTAATCATTGTCAGACATACTATTTTTCACATGGAGGAGGCCATTTCAACTGAAAGCTGATGAAATCTTCCCCTAAAAATAAAGTACAGCAACAGGAAATATATATGGTTTGGTGCTATGGTGATTAGGCTCTTCCAAAGCCCAGATCCAATTCATCTTTGCATCACTCTTACATGTTAGAGTGGCAAATGCCTCAGAGTAGAAATAACTGTAGGAGCACAGCAGGCTCTTGTGGGATGGCTGTGCAACACAGGGGTCATGGCTGACATAGTTTGAAGTCATGGACTCACGGTGTTTTAGGGTTCTTGTGTTTCAAACAAGACAGGGTCAAAAAGCCTTAGGACCAGCCAAAGAATAATCAGTACTTTTTCAGATTACAGAGGGTAGATTCACCAGTCTGTTCAGTTAAGAGGGCTTCTGGGGTCAATCAAAGTTCAGTTAGAGCAAACTCAACCATGTCTGATTTTATGCATGTCCCTAATGTGCTTTTAAGGAAAGCAAATATTGCAGCCATTTTTTGCCTCAGCCTTATTGTCTTAATTATTTATCCCTCTCTGGAGTTGTTGCTGGTGCAGAAGCTGGAAATCTTGTGCAGGTGCAGATTTACCTATTAAAATGCAGGGTTCATTACTCCTGTGGCCCATGTGTTGGCTAACCAGATGTTTCTCCATCCCTCTATTACTCCATACTGTTCCCTTATGGTTTTATGAAGGTAAATGAACTTTCAGGACAGCAACTTAGCCATGCTCCAGAGATCTGTCCTGGATGGAGACATATCTAACACAGCATACTGCAGAAAGCTGAATAGTCATGCAAGTCCTTCAGGGAAAAAGAGCAAAGATGTTTTATACTTCTGCAGCTTCAGTTTAGACGACAGCAAATGGGAATGGAAGCTGGGACATATTTCTGGAAAGTCAACTGTAAGGTAGCTGTTTAGGGTCCCTGCACATCAGTGGGGAGAAAGACTAATTCACATGACTCATTCCTCTATTTTAGGTGCTTAGTAGGTTGTGATCAACACAGTCCTTCAATGCTAGGAATGGAAACTGCCACTCAGCATGCACAGAAACAACTTGTAGTGCTCCGGAGTCCAACTCCCTGTTAAGGGTATGGCTGAAATGTAAGTAAGAACAATAGCTACTTGCAATTTACAATGTCAGAAAGGAATCTGAAGACCATCCAAGTAAAGAAACTGAATGAGAATCAGAAGACTGTCCAAACAAGGAGACTGAATGATATGCTTTGTCTAAAGCAGATGCAGCCAGCCAGGCTGGAGGCAGTGCTTATGGGTAATGCCATCAGAGCTTTATTTTGAGGAGGAAATTACTTTCTCAGGTCTTCAGCCCAGCTCCAAATCTCTTTAAAATAAATACACCTTGAATCTGGGAGAGGGAGAAAGAAAGGTTTAATTCTTAAACATCCCGTGCAAACAATAAACAGAATTTAACAGTAAATAGTCAGATTAACTGTCTGTGGATCAAAACGCATGAGGAGTAGAGAGTTATTGCAGAAAAGAAGGTGTGGAATAAATTCTCCTCTGTTGCTGGAGCTCTAACTGGTTCTACTGAGGAAAGGGAAAGAAAATTACACTGTCTTTATAAATAGGCATCAGCAAAGCTGTTCCTGGCATGCTTTCCTGCCCCAGTCCATACCACCCAGTGGGGTAAATATCTCATTCCAATAATACCACTGATTAAATGGCTGTGGGATAAGGAATTTAATAAATTCATCTCAGCATGTGAATGATAATCAGGCCAGGAGCTTTATGCACTTTGGGTTGTGACATATACCACTGGGATATGGCATAATTAAGGGAATATTCCCTCCTGTCTCCAGATCTCTAGAGACTGTAGGGCATGCTGAGCCTTCTGCTTCGAGCGGTATAAATAGAGCAAATGGGATGAAATGAGGTGGGATACATAGTTGGAATACCAGTCATATCTACAAGGAAGGGGCATGGTCCTCTATAGTCTTACACTTATGGAGCTTTAGATGACCTGGTAAACAACTATTCATCCTGCATCTAAGGTCTGTAATATGCCTGTTTGATGATTCATTTTGATTCCTTATTCCAAGGGAAAAAAGGCTTTTTAGATCATGACCTGTATGGCTGTGGACAAGAAGAAGATCATTCCTTATTCCACTGCATTGCTATCTATCTGTTACAGGGATTTCTCATATGAGCATTCAACTCTAGACTGGACTCTGCCTGGGAAGAAGGTACTTCTTCATACTTGAAATTCATTGAGTGTGTCACATAATGTGAAATCCAAACTTGTATGTCCTATACTTCTGATCAGAATTCTCAGGAAGGGACTGGATTCATGTTGCAGCGAGTGTTACATGAAATGTGCCTCTATGCATGCATGGAGGTCCTTTCAGTTTCTGGTTACAACAGAATAAACCCTTCCAGACTGCATGTGCCCAGTCTCCTGTGCATAGTGACTGACCTTTGGTGGGATGTCAAAAAATCTAAAAAAAAAGGTTACATCCCCTTTATATTTATGGCACATGCCACAATTGGAGGGATTGCATCTTTTCCCCACAGCTATCGGGGAGCTTCTGACGCTGCTGTGAAGCAGATGGGGCATGCTAAACTTTTTGGTATCTGCTTCCAATGGACACTAAACTCTGAAAAGAATGTCATGGTGTAGATATTGCCAGAAAAGAAAAGACGTAGAAGAATTCAGATATGTTTTTTCTTTTTTAAGCTGTGTTCTTTCTGTGTTTTTGAAAAAAATGGATTAAAAGTTTTGTGTTGTTAGGTGTGTCTCAAAGCAATTTTATCTATTAACCAGAGCGCTGGAGTTTTTACATCAGCAAGGTTTCAATACAGACTTGGTGCATTTAAATGCATAGGTCTTCAGAGTTTGAATAAAATAAGGGAATTACTTATATTTTTTAATTAAAAAAAAAATTAATAATCTGTAGTCTTCTTTAGTACAAGCCAACTGCTGGGCTGAATTACATATTATGAGGGTTCCCTCTCCCCATACCACAGCTCACCCCACAGCTGCCCAAGATGTAGGCATGGCTGCCACTTAATTTAACCTCTGAAGAAGGGGCTGACACACTTTGCCAGTGTGGTTCACAACTCACAAGACAGGAGATCACACATCTTGGTTCTGTCCCTGGCTCAGAGAGAAGAATGTGGCTTAGGGGTCTGATAGGGGGTAATCAAAGATCATTCAGCCTGAAAGACATTGCAGCTGAATAGTGAAGATATAGATTTACTATGCTGTAGTCCTGCTTTCTGGCCAAGGTGACCTGTGCTAACCTCTGTGTTAACGTTGTGAAATATGGCAGCAGCTTGAACTCAACTGTCTTCCATAATTGGGATTTATTGCTTTGGTCAGTAATAAAGACAAAGAATAGTGCAATATCAATCACAGCAGGTTACGAATGCATGAACCAGTTAGATCAGGCAACTAGCTCTGAGATTATAAGTGTATTGATGTGAAAGCAACATCCATCTATTCTTCACACCTGTCCCTGAAACAATCTTATGTCATTACTATGATCGCTTCCTCATGGAGTATATCTTTTCACCAAGGGTAGAAAACAGGTAAGATCAAAATGTGCTGAATGCTTTCTATTTGTAATGCTGTTGCATTCATCAGTGCTAGATCATCTCACAAAGTACAGTGGTTTTGGATAGATCTTAAACAAATCAAGGCAATCTGATGGGGGAGGAGATTATTTTCAGAATTATTTTTTATTATCAATTCCTTTTTCACCCAAGGAATTCAAATCAGAGCTTCCTTTCAAGGTGGTGTTTGCCATTTTATGGAAATCTTTATATCACAGAACTTTCTGTAAATGTGAGAATTCCTTATTCAGCCTCTTCTGTGGCATTGTACCTCATTACCTCCATTACAGCTACTTCCCAGTTCTTTCCAACAGCTGATAAATGTCTGTTCTGTTTTCTGATAATAAATTTTATCTTGCCTCAGGAAGCTGGTGCACAGCTTCTCAAAACCTCTGGTATGCAAAGGACTGTCCAACTGACTGTTTTAAATTTGCTGTATTTTATTTGGGCTATCTCTGGTCACGTGGAGTGATAAACACAGGGTCACTCTGTAGGTGTGGACATTGGTAAGTTCTAGTCACTGAAGTGGCTAATGATTTTTTTCTAGATTACTTCCAAGATAATAATATGATGCACCTTTTTCAAATAAAGCTAATCTTAACTTTTTCAGTTTCAGAATTTACATATTTGCAATGTGGTTGAGAAGATTCAATTCTTCTTCTTAATTATCCAAACCCTCACATATACTACAGGAAGCCCTTCAGTTTCTAATAATTTTTTCCTATTTATACTTTTCCCCTGTACTTTTGAATTTTTTTGCATGTAAATGCCTCTACTGCCACAATGGCTTTCATGAGACTGAAGGGAAAAACAAGCACCTTCCTGCCAGGTGTTTTGAATCTACTTCTCTCTTAATAAAAAGCAGTGTTCCATCTGCTCTTGAACATGTACATCTCCACTGCTAGTCCTATCCCAATCTCACACTCCTCCAGCTGTACACATGCTTCTTATTATGAGACAAGCCTGTGGAGGAGGGCAGCAATTATTGTTTGGTCCCCATCTGAATCAAATTCCCAAGATGAAGGATGGCTTCTTAGATTGAAAGTTCTTGTAAGAATAATAATGCCTTTCAGGCCCTTAGCAGTTTAGGTTATCACTCTCTACAACTACCTGAAAGGAGGTTGGAGTGAGGAGGGGGACAGCCTTTTCTCCCTGGTGATGTGTGACAGGACCAGAGGGAATGGATGCAAGCTGCACCAGGGGAAGTTTAGGCTGAATATTAGGAAACATTTCTTCACTGAAAGGGTTGTCAAATATTGGAATGGTCTGCCCAGGGCAGTGGTGGAGTTGCCATCCCTGGAGGCATTTAAATGGCATGGGGACCTGGTGCTTAGAGACATCGTTTAGTGGTGAGCTTGCAGTGTTGGGTCAAAGGTTGGACTAGATCTTGAAGATCTCTTCCACCCAAAGACATTCTGTGATTGTGTTTCCTTCAAAAACAAGCATCTTGCAGTAAAAGATTCCATAGGAAACCTATAGTACAGAATCTCAGAATGCTAGACGTTGGAAGAGACCTCTGGAGATCATCTAGTCCAGCCATCCTGCTGAAGTAAGTTCATCTAGAGCAGGTTGCTTTCTCTTGTCTGTGTTATAAAAGATCTCTGTCATAAGTTTTCTTGTGATGTGTGGATGCTGAAAAGCTGCTAGCAGAGGGATTTTCTCAGGTTCTCACAATATTCAGTGAGAATCCTGCCTTTCTCATGCATGTTATGAAAAACAGTAGGATGTTTTTTGTAAGCTAGACTAACACCTGGTGTTTTGAGAAGTTCTGTTTATGGTACATTGGAAAAATATTTTGAAATAGGTGTTGTAGGACTTTAGCCAATCACCCTAGGAGATGGGTGATCACTGACCAATCACCCCATGGGGGTAGGGTATATAAAGTGGGGTTATAAATCATTAAGTTACTTCTTTTTCCTGCTCTTTCTGAATTTGTGTTTTGCTGCATCTCTCCACTCATGGTATAAACAGTGACAATGATGTGATATTTTAATGCTTGCCCCTCCTCACCAAAAAAGAAATGCTTTCCTGTATTGTGGAAGGCTGAACCAGGCAACAAAGAATATTTTCTCTGCGTATCATTTGTCATGTTTATTTGTACTCAAAATTGCCATCTAACGAGAGTGCATGGAAAGGAGACAGTAGAATTACCATGGTGGAAAGCAGAGGTACAATGAATAGTTTGTGTCCTACGAAGATATGCAGGGTGTCATAGCAGCTGCAAAACACTAGAGAGGCAGATCTGGATGCCCCTGTGAGTCACAGATCAAAAGATAAGACCAGAAGAAAGAGATGGAAGAGATGCCAAGTACTGTCTTGAGGGTAAATTAGACAGTTACAGACATCCTTGGTGGTCCTGGGAGCCTGGGGACCTTGTGGGCTGGTGGTTATGTCCTTTTGGAAGCCTCCTTCTACTATTCAAATGGGTTTTGCAGCAGTGCCTTGCTGCTTGACCTGAGATTCCTGTTATTTATGACCCCAGTTCTACTTCTCTTGGCTGGATTCATTCCACTGTGGTCATTCCAATGGGATTCAAATTTCCTTTCTAAAATAAATGCCTGTCCTCCATCAACCTTACTCCTTTTATCCACCTCAGTTTAGCAAATACACAGCCACAAAGTATTCCCACTGGTTACTTCCTTCTCCTGTCCACCACCCTGTCATCTGACAACTTCGGGTTGAAAACATTGCTTCTATGTCCCAAATTTCTTCCTCCAAGACAATGTTTAATTTTATTTCTCTTATGGAAATGGCCCTTTTGGGGGAAGGTCATGTTGTTTGTGCTCTTTCAGGAAGGCAGGGAGGGTATTTGATTTTACCCAAAGCAGCTAGAATGCAATATGCTGTTTCTACAAATGGATGGCTACAGTGTTTTGTTATGAAACATCCTTTGATATATGATGACCATGGTCTTAGAACTTCCAAATATATTTCAGCCTTCTCTAAAAATGACAAATCTCTCTGTGCCCACAGGGTAGGTACATACATGTTTCCAAGAGCTTAGTACCAGCCTGAAATCAAACTGAGAACTGCTGATTTAGTATTGAGAGGCAAGTGTTGTCTGTGTATCTTTTCCATCTCTTCTGCTTCTACCTTTGAGCTCTGGAGTTTGGCTGGATGGTTCTGGGAAAAAACAGAGAACAAGAAAGATCTCATAGTTGTCTGGTTATGACACAGATCCTTCAGTGGCCTGACACTAAGGAAAGGAAGTTGTGCATAGAAAAAAGGATTCTGGTCCTTACAAATCGTGATGTGGGATATTGGTTCAGGTCAAGGTGTAGGGAAGTAGAAGAGCTCTGCCCAGTATTGATCAACATGAACCTGAAGTTATCAGACTTTAAAGGACTGCTTCTTGAGTGAAGTGTGAGAATGCACTGGTTCCAGAAAAGTGTCAGGGATTTGTAACTGTTGTGGTTTGTGGCCATTTTATAGATAACATTTTGTTTGTTTGTTTGTTTGTTTGTTTGTTTCATTGCTTCCCATGACCAGCCAGATTAAGCAGGAATGAAGAAAAAAGAGATCAAAGCAATAGGCAGAATACTGAAAATTTGTGAAACGGTTTTACTGGCAGAGGAACAAAAGATTTCTCCAGACTATGCTCAGAGAAATGTCCAAGCCTTTAAGAGTTTGCTTTTTAAATCCATCTTTGAGTTTTATGTGGTTTGCTCATCAGTGCCTCAGCAATGGGACACGGCATTTCCCAGGGATAATTAAATACTCCCATAATGTTGCCAGGTGACCTGTAGGTCCCACCATAACATTACTCAGGGAGACAGAAATGGGACTTGAAGACAAAGCCCTTCCTTTGGTCGTACTTTCTCCTATTTTCAGGAAAGCAGCAGGTCATGCAGAGCAAGAGGCTCATGAGCCAATGAGGAATTTTGACATGAAATGGTAGATTTTGGAGAAATAATTCAACCACTCAGGGCTGGAGTCTTGCAAACATTTATTCTGTGTGATGTATGTGGTAATTGTGACCCAAACCCAAAGCCATGTGCCACAGGCCTCTAAATGTATACTTAATTTTCCATTTTCATTAAATAACAATAGCAACAGTGATATATTTATAGACAACTTCAAGGCATTTAATAACTGACCAAGATCAGTTCAGAGCATCAGCTCCTCCTGGCTAGGCATTAAACCTCCAGGAAATATCTCACTGCTCCACTGTTATTGCCTCATTATTTACACTAACTATCACAACTGTTTGTATAAATATTTGCTTTTCTGATACTGGCACCCTGAAAGAGTTCAGATCAGGACACTGTCTGCATATTGTATAGCATTACAACATGCAAAGATTTAAGTAACTGTGGAAAAAAACAGGAGGCTTCAAAATTGACTGAGAAATGAAGGGGTCTGGCTTGGAGCACCTGCTTTGTACAGTTGGCTTTTATTAAATAATACAACGTGCAACTCTGCAGGTCAGAGCAGGTGATCTAATGGATCATTCTGCCCTTGAGATACACAGGCTATGTTGTTTTAAAAGTAGTGTCAGTGAAGCCAGTAAAGTGAATTTAGGCTTGTCCATTTAGATTATCACAAAACTGGTATTTAGTGGAACAGTTTCCTTGATCTCTCTTTTATTTCCAATGAATACAGTTTTGTTATGGGAGAAGAAGGGAGGTATTTGAAGTCACCAAAGAGGCTTGCATTCCTGAATACAGTGTCAGTGATCAGACACTACGACATTGCAACTGAAAATCGTCTGAACTTTGCTCCTATTCAGTTTCACTTCCTGGAAGTTTTCCTTATTAGGCTGAATGATGGGCAAATTGTACAGTAAAATACATCCGAAGTGTATCAGCGCATTGGAATTTAAGAACTCTTCCACATGTAATAAGGTGAGGAATTACAACACAAAGCACACCTTTCTCTCAAACTGACTGATTAACATAATAAAGTTAAACTCAAAGCAGCTTGTTCCCGACCTGTATTTAGCCTGAAGTGTTTTTTTTGTATCTCAGACCTTTTGTCAGGTCTGAAAGGGCTCATGTGCCTGGAATCACGTGCCTGCTATTTTCTGGCTGTATCAGTTGGTCTAATTAAAAGCTTTACCTCTTCCTTCAAACCTTGCCACAGGAATCTACATAGCTAAGCAGTTTTTTTTTTTTTGTGTGTGTCATTATTTAAATCGGGAACTATTTGAAAACATCAGAAGCGTCTTATGTATGAATGGCGTAATTTCTGGTGGCACTGACAATTATACCTGTAGTTTAAAATTGGTATCTGTTTCAAATATGGAAAATATGCCTTGCAGCCAGATAATACAGAGGCTAGATAAACTTATTTTATGACAAAAAATATATGGGCTGTTGAGCACTGCCAATAAACAGATGTGCAGTTAGAAAAAAATGGATGTATGACTGAGCTGAAGAAATTGCAGGATCCAGTCCCAGTCCCAGAAGCCAGAATTGTGGGGTTTTTTTGTGGTGTGGTGGTTGGTTTTTGTTTGGTTGGTTGTTTTTGGGTTTGGTTTGGTTTTAATTTTCTTTCCTTAGGAAGTTTGATAAAGCAGTTATATGCCAAAGGATGTTACAAGTCTTCCATTACTTCACATCTGTTGCAGAATGTTTAGTAACTGCCAACCCAGTTTTGAAGCTTATGGGCTTGACAGTGCAGAAACTGAACAGCCTGTGTTCTGCTGTAGGATAGGGTAAATGATCCAAAAAGGAACTTGCACTCCTGTTTAAATAAGTTGGGACAGACCACCTCTGAAAGACACTGAAAGGCTGTTTACACATTAAGGTGACCTCTGCTCCGATAGATGAGTTCAAAGAGGCTGCATTGTCTCTCAACAAGAGCATCCAGCTGACTTGCCCTAAGTCTTTGAAAAGCAGCAAGGTGCCAAGTTTACCTACTCATTTTGTGTAAGGCCAACATCAGTTCTGAACTCAGACAAGTCTGTATTGGCCCCGTTGTGGGTGGGCACATTGAAACCTTTGAGTTTCATTAAATGGCAGAGTGTTTGATTTTATTTTCTTTTCTACCAGGCTGATGTCCTTAGCAGGACTGTGTGACATGAAGAATGGGTGTACCCAAGAGCCTGCATAATCCCCTGATAGTTTATGCAGAAACAAGGCTTGGTTTCTTCATTCCACTGAGATAAGGGCAGAGCAAAGGCTTGCCATGGGATTTCTAGTGAGCTACATGGGGTTGTCCAAGTTGCTTTGCCACACCTACAGCTTGAAGAGGTTGCTCAGCAGATCTCTGCCATCGTAGAAGGAAAGTATTTCACAGCAAGATCTCTGACTTTGACAGAAGTCTAGAAAAGTCTGTGCTGTGGGAACATGGAAGAGGAGGGAACAGAAAGCTTTGGTTGTGCAAAGCTGCAATTGATGTAGCCGCAGGTAGCTGCACCATTTTTTCCACTGACACAAGAGCCTTTTGATCAGCCTTATGAGTTTGTGGACCTGTGTGGATTTTCCCTTGCTCATACAGGCTTCTGAATAGCTACTTAAATCTAATGATAATGGATAGTTTTTCTTGGCTATGTTTTGTTACTTCTGAAAAGTTGTCCATTGAACCTACTGGTTGGTTGAAAACTGCTAGCATCCTGCAAAGCTCCATTTCATTAAATGCTAGCTTTAAGTGCTAAGAAAAGGACCTAAAACTCCCTCCTCCTCTATAGTTCTGTGCTAGAACTCATCTCTGATGCGTGCTTGTTAGCCTACAACTCTTGCCAGCTTTCTCTCTTCCTATGCAATATAGCAGAAGCTGGTTTCTGTAAGTTGGCACCTTCTCTAAATGCCATCATTCATATCCTATTATTTTAAGGCCTGATTAGAAGCAAAACTGAAATTAATTTTCAAACCAGAAATCTGAAGATTATTTGTAATGGTTCCTCTGGTGAACCAAAGATCCATGGCATGAGAGTTCTATAAAGGTGCACTGACTAGGCATAATCAAAAATTATAAATTAATTACTGACAAAAAGTCAACAATATAAAAGTTAATTTCTGGTATAAGCATTTGTTTCTTCTCCAGAATATATATAAAAAAGGTAGAGAGAAAAAGAATAATATGATAAATTGTTTGTTTTTGAAAAAAAACCAAAAACCCCAACAACACAAGCAGTTCTTCTGGGGCATTTCTCTTAAGAAATGTAACTTATTGATGTCTAAACCTAAATTCACACACCAGTGCTTCTAATATACTGTATCATTCTGAGTTTCCTCCCTTAATAATAGCAAACCAAATAATTATTATTTGCCCAGAGGACTCTAATTGAGAACAGCACCTTCCATCCTCTTGTTTGCTTTTCCTCTTCCAAATGTGAGATGAAGATGTGATCTGACTGTCAGATTAAATAGCTTTGATAGATAAAATATTCAGATAACACAAACACATGTAATTGAAAATATCTCTTCTAATCAACAGTCCTTAAGAACAAATTAGTCTACCCTTCTTCCTGTTTCTTGCTTGGTGAGTTCACTTTGAAGGTATGATAGTAAATGTGTCTGAACTCTATCTTTCCCTGTAACCCAACGAAGATTTGTTCAAGCCAGGCAGAACTCCAGGGCATGAGGGGTACTTTAGTTTCTTAGGATGCTTCTTGACTTCATCCCTTGACCATTTTCACTGAGACCTCAATGACACCTCCCAGAGGTGAATTAACACCCTATAAAGACTTACTAACATTAACAGGAACTAATTTACCCTGGAACATACTGATGCATAGAGGTAATATCTTTTGACTAGTTGTTTATTTTTTGCCCTCCACCTCTTTATTAATTAGTGTATTTTCACATTTCTTTTGGAAGATTTGGCTGCATCTGGTATAATTAAAAATCACAAGTCTTGGGTGCTGAAGACATAATAAGATTCATTAGTCTTCAAAGAATCTTGCTTAATGTCATTGAAACACTATGCCAAAATTTGACAAGTCAAAATGACTTCAGTACTGCTTTAATGCAACATTCAAGTGATTTACAAAGAATCTCCCCTGGGATCTTGATAAGTAAACACATTTACAATATGTATGCAGACTATTGTAAAGAGTTTCTCATTGAGAACATTAAGGCTCGTTTGCCTGGTTCTTGATTTCCTTTTTTTTTTTTTTTTTTCTCTCTACAAAGGCAAGCACAAGTTTAACACCCTGCCTCTAGATATCAAGTTTCATTAAAGTGTTTCTTCTTAAAACTATCCTGGCTAGCATTAGGCACTTAATACTAGTTGACATGAGCATCTAAATAAGGGTACTCATGTGCGTGTGTGAGTCTGGATTTTAGTAGCTTATTCTTATTACGTACCACTGTTCTTCTTGTCAATGGCAGATAACAAACTGCAGCCTCTGAGAACTACATAAAGTCTTGTTTTTTGTTGTGTTTTTTTCCAGGAAAGCAAACCAAATCAGTCCATATACTCCCAACCTTATAAATTACTACAAGAGACAAACAGACTTTCCAAAAAGAGAAAGGGTATAAGGATTATATTTGGTCCTTTACTAAGGATAATAATCTTAGTGCTTCACCTGCCTATTCCTCTGTTTGTGTATGCATTATGAAAAGTATCATAATGAACCTGAAAGAAGTTAGGACATGGTCTTTTAGAGTCACACATGGAGTGCTCAGTTTATCCCAGGCATGATATCTATTGATGTTGTCACCTATACTAAATACAAAAAGATGGAGGTGCAGACAGCCTTTCTCATCCGAGAGGTTCCTTCCTCAAAGACAGATAGAGAGAAAGCAGGCCCTGGGACATGCAGGTGAAAGACAATTATTTTTGGTTGACTGTTTGCTTATCTGGAAATATTGGCCACAATGGAGAGATGGCTGGGAATACCTTGATTCTGAAGCTCAGGCCCAGAGCAGCAAACCCTTTTTAAAAGTTGAGTCCAAATTCGTTCACAAGAACACCTGTTCGAATCTTCCACATACCTCAGTACTCAGAGCAACCATAGAGACTAAAAGTTCTTGTTGTGACAGCTTTCAATTCACCTCTGTTTTGAACAGCTTTTGCATGGAGCTCAGAAGGACTGAATTCAAAATTCTCCTGGTGAATATGCTGACTAGAACATGGAAGATACTTAAGTTTTATTAATCTGCAAGACCAAACACCACTGATTAGAAATATTAGATATGCATAGTCTGCACTGAAATGTTGCTTATACAGATAAGCTGACTGCACTGAATATCATTCCACTTTTTACAAATTATTCAGATGAGAAAACTGTGAGGAAAAAAGTATGTGAATGGGGAATAGACTCATAGGAAAGAAATAAACACCAGCCCTTGGAAAGGGAGGGGGATCTCCTGCTGGCTACAAGCCCCACATTTCTTTGGGAGTCCTCCAGGCTCAAGGACAAGAAAGAGTCAGCCTAACTTGACAAACTGGCTGTTAGTGGATACTAGTGACCTAAAGGGGAAAGGACTGTAATGCCTCTCTAGCTTGAGAGTATTCCCCAGGCCATTGCTCCCGCTTTTGTAATTTGCTCTTGTCATTTTTATTTATTGCCAATTGTTCATTCAAATGCATCAGCTGCTGTTAGTGACAGGAGAGCCGTGTGGTGAGAATGCTGGATGTACACCATGGAAATATGTTTTACCCATTAGTGTCAGAACAAGCCGATGAAGGAGACATTTGTACTAATTTTGAGTGGGTGTTTATGCTCTTAAAAGCGACTCTGTTAAAATGACGTGAAAGGGATACAGGCAGGCACAATCCCCCAGTTCTGTCTTCTTCATGATATTAAAGGAAATTTGTTCCATTTACAAGTCAGAGTATGAATGCTCATAGCCTTTGCAGAGAGGCTGTGCTTTGAGAGGCATATATTGAGCTAAGTTTGGTCTGACTCAAGTGTCATTGGCAGGAATTGAGACAGTCCAATGCTGTATTCAGATATACACCAAGATCTGGAGCAGGATAGATCTCTTCTGCTAGCCTCATATCCCCTGGGGCACACAGAGTTGAATTTTCCATGTGATATAAAAAAAACCTTATTCCTTTCACTGCACTTGTCTTTCTAAATGAAAATATTAACATAATATCCCATCTTGGTTGCTTCTATGATTGTCTCTAAATACTGACTAGCCAATAGCTTTAGTCTTCTCTCACGGCCTTCTTGCTTCATTCTTACATCCTTTGCCTCCTAATGAGAGAAATAAATGATCCATCTCAGTGAATCATCTGATTCTTTAAGAGGATAGCTGGCTGGACATCTCCCTGCAGGGAAGCTGCTGCAGGCAGCCAGTAACAGCACTGTGTGGGAGCTCAGAACGGGCACACTGCTGAACGCAGGCAGGCATTCGGCATCCTCAGTGATGGGAAAATGCTTTCCAAATTCTAAAAGCAAAGGCTGTGCAACAGAAAACACTGAGATGTCCCAAGTAGGGCATGCTGTAGGACTACAACCTATCACTTGCCCTTTCTGAACTTCACTGTCTTTGACAACATATGGATTTGCTTTTCTTTAATCTGTCAGTGTTAAGAGAGCTCCTAGCATGCAACTATAATTGTGTTATAGTTGCACTGCCATCATTGTATTCTATGCCCAATTGTCATTTCTTGCCTTTTTTTCACAAATAAGTGCTTTCAAGGGAGATTTGTCAAAGAAGTGACAGCACCAACCCAGACAGGAGCACCTAATAATGATATCGCTGCTGCCAAAATGTCATTTTCCCCTTCTGCTCTGCTTAGTCCAGCTACAAGCTTCAAGCCCTTGCCATCCTCGGCATAGACCTGCATACATCTTCACTCCTCACCTGCTGAAGGGTTGTAGCATGAGTGAGGCTTACTGTGGTAATAGGAGCCAATTGAAGTTATATCCACTCTTCTTTCATACTGACAGTGGGTAGCCAGTCTCAGGCAGACTTCCCAGTCATATTTTATTAAAAAAAAAAAACACTGAAGAGAAAAAGAGGTTAAGTTAATAAATAGACCACTTTATCAGAAATCTGGCACCTTGGGGTGTCTCTATGCTGCCTTGGGGGCTGCTGCAGGTCAATCCTCTGGGGAAAACCCTGAAGCCTTCCATCCCCAGACTATCCTCCACTGTTTGCTGCCTTGTAGAGCAGGAGATAACCAGCATCTTATCAGAACAAGACAGAAATGAGAATGTGGAGAATAGTAGTCAGGTTGTGGCTGGGCAAGAAGTCACTGGGAAATAGCATTTCTAAAACCATAAAATACCTTGGTGGTGTTTCTCTCCAAAAGGCACTGCTACATGACAGGAAATACAGACCAGACTAGTCTAAGTGCAGACCAGTCACATCCTGCTTAAAACTCATCACGTGCAGCACTGGTGGAACAATTCATATTTATAAATCATTCTGGCCAACTCCCCATTTGCCATACATGCTACCTCACCCAGCTGGTCAAAGTCCTCAGGAGTGGATTGCAGCCACAGGCAGCACAGCAAGTGGATTGGATAAGATGTGTTATTTTTCTCTTTAGAATTACCAATTTTTTTTTCTTTACTATATAGCCCCATTAAGCTGTTGAGTGCTTTCCTGACCGCAATTGATTTAGGATAATCCTGGTCTAGCAGGAAGGGCATGATGAGATTTTGCAGCTGGAAGTAAATTTGACACAAATTTAGTCTAGAAATAAATTTCAGATCGCTACTTTTTTTAAACAATGGAAGGTGTTTGATCATTATAACAAATTCCCTGGGATTGTGTTGGGATTTCCCAGACTTGGAATCTTTAATGAATGTCTTCTTAAAACCTCTGCCTTTAGTTTCCATAGAACTTACTAGCTGGATGCTAAAAGCTTCATTTGAATTCTTTGGCCTGTATACACAGAAGCTCAGATGAGAGCTCATAGGCGCCCTTCTGATTTTAAAAATCTCAGTTATTCAATTGATCTAAGCCCTTGTTGACTTCAGCTTATGCCAACTTGCTTATGTTTTTACTCCCAGTATGAAATCTCTATCTATACTGAGTATGAAGTCTCTTGTTATTTATTTATGAACTCTCCATGTACCTTCTAGATTAATATCTGTGGGTAACTGTAACTCCAAAGCTGTTGCCAGTGTTGTCCTTGATATATTCTGTTTGGATATCTGAATGTTTTCTCAGATAGAACAAGCAAGGTAAATAGAACAAGTTAGAGCAAGTCTCCCATGCCTTATTTCTGTCTCTGGCTTCTCTAGAAGGGTGGATTCTACTTGCAGAAAGAAAAAGCTCAGGCATGTTGCAGCCAGAAATGAAAGGTCAGAGTCTTTTCCCAAATCTAATTCAGGTAAGGGTGACTGTTTTGCCTCCATATTATACAAATTCTTTCTCAAAGTATCCTCATCTGTAATAAGCATAGTCTTCGGTGTTGTGCTTCGTAGAGTTTCCTTTGGTGCTGGAGCAGGGTGCCCATATCTGGTGGAGTGTGTACTCACACATTTCCTCTGCTTTGCTGAGATTAGGAACAAAGGAACCACCCTAACTTACTCATCTTGCTTCCAAGCAGCTGACTCCAGCAATGAGGAGGTCAGCTTGGTAAAGACTTCACATGGCCGGTGCCTGCTTGTGCTGTAAGGAACACAGGTGAGTAGGATGCTTATGAACATCACCTGTGATGTACACATCACTCCAGGGCTGGGGTCTAGTTGCTGTTCCCCACACCTAGGATCATTCAAGAAAGGACTAGGAATGGAAGGATTTACATTCTGAATGGGAAAAGGTATTTCCCAATGCCTGTCTCATCTGTCCTGCTCCCAAGAGTCATACCCACCCCTGCCCTCTCCCACTCCCATTGCCCTGTTAAATCACTGGGTCTCCTTCTCGTTCTGCCACCTCTCCTTTCCGACGATCATACAGGCTTTCCTTACAAGAGCAATAATCTCCTACAGCCTTTTGCTTTCTCCTCATGGTATAGTGTGCACCTATGTGCTCTCATGAGGACAAGGATGCTCTTCTACACATAGCCCTGTAAAACACCTTGGTATCTTGTAACTATTGCAGTGTCTTGTTTAAATAAATAATTAAAACAAACAATCCTCCCTGTGTCATCTGCTGGAGAGAAAGAAACTGCAGCTGAGATTCTGTTGGGGATTATTGAAATAAGGGAGCCTGAGAATCAATTTATTTCCTTAAAGCCAAGACCATGCTAGTTGTTAACTCAATATAACAGTTTAAGGAATTATATATGTCCCTCTAAGCGCTTTCTAGTTCTTCATTTCCTTACCACAGGGAATCTCTTTTCAGTATCAATTCTAAATGGCCTGTCTTCTCTGGAAAAACACTCGAGTGCATCTTCCTGATTTTAATAAAGTTTGGGTTAGAGAAGGGAAGTGAGCAGCTTAATAAACAATGTATGAAAATACAGAAGTTGCCACTTGAGCCTTGCAACTGACGTCACATCATAAATCCATCAACACAGATCTGCTTACCGATTGAAACGAAGTAGGCTGGGATTTTTTGAGAGGGGATTTTTCCGGTAGATTAATTATTGGTTTAGATCTAGTCCATCTTGTGATTATCCTTTAGGGATCTTTCATTAAAAAAAAATCGGTTGCTTTTCAGTTCTAAAGAAGGAATCAGGAGAAGGGGTGGTGGTTGTCTGCTTAATCAAAGGTTAGAAAATTGCATCTTTGTAATCCAGACTCTTTTTCAAAGAACAGGCTTTTTTGTGTGTGTGTGAAATTTGTAGTGCAACGTCTTCTGCCTGCAGAGGTCCCTACCAATACTGTTCACTTGAGAACCTGCATTATCAGATTGCCAGATTGAATCTTGGTATTGGTGAAATTAAGTTGTAAGGATTGGGGATCCACAGAGATAAACGTGCAAAATAAAAGATAAAAGTAGTGTCAACAAGATTCAAGAATGGGATGTGGGAATTGCTGTCTGTGCAGGTCAGCACTGCAGAGTTTCTCCGAGTTGGTGGTATGTGCCAGTGGTGACTGAAGTGTAACAGAAATAGTGGTGGGTGCTCTGGTCATCTTTGAAGCTCCCCCACAGAACTAGGGCTACACTGATTTGGCTTTGGGAGGAGTCTGGAAGACACCGGAGAGGCTGAGAAGACAACATGCTATTTTAGCATCCCCTTTACTCATCTTGGCATCTGAGAACCAGGCCTTCAACTTCACAATCAATAAATACCCATAATCACCATGCAAAATTAAAAATAGCGAAAGGACTAGTATAAAACTAAGGGTGTATCGCTGTAAATCCTTTCATTGCATACTGTTCATCTCCTTGTTTCTGAACGATCAAAATGGCACAAAAGTCCTAATATTTTAACAGGTCACAACCAATTATTAAAATGCTGATGAAATGATTTCACCCATAAGCAATCTGAGCTTTTCTGATCATGGTGGTTTTGATCTGCTAGACAGTAGCTCCATGGAAAAGGACCACAATAAACAAGTGATCCATGGGACAACAATGTGCTCTTGTGGCCAAGAAGGCCAATGGTATCCTGGGATGCATTAAGAGTGTGTCCAGCAGATCAACGGAGGTTGTCTTCGCCCTCTACTCTGCCCTGGTGAGATCTCACCTGGAGTATTGCATCCAGTTCTGGGCTCCCCAGTTCAAGAGAAACAGAGATCTACTTAAGAGAGTCCAACAGAGGGCTACAAGGATGATTAAAGGACTCGAACACCTAACTCATGAGGAAAGGCTGAGAGACCTGGGGCTTCTTAGTTTGGAGAAAAGAAGACAGAGGTGATCCAATTAATGTTTATAAATCCATGAGGGATGGGTGTCAAGAAGGCAGGGACAACCTCTTTTCACTCGTGCCTTGTGATAGGACAAGGGACAATGGATTCAAGCTTGAGCACAAGAAGTTCCACCTCAACATGAGGAAGAACTTCTTTACTGCAAGGGTTACAGAGCACTGAACACACCACCCAGAGAGGTTGTGGAGTCTCCTTCTCTGGAGACTTTCAAGACCTGTTTGGATGCATTTCTGAGTGATTTGTCCTAGTTTTGGTCCTGCTATGGCAGGGTGGTTAGACTTGATGATCTTCAGAGGTCCCTTCCAACCCCTAACATTCTGTGATTCTGTGATTCTGTTTTTTTTCCTGAGTGTCCTTTTTCGAAGCCTCATTGTTTGTGTGTATAAGACATGAAGATGTTCTTGGGAAAAGTTTACTGTTGTTCCCTTTGGCACTGCCACCTCTGGTAGTGTCATACTGGCTACTCGAGAGAGACTTTCTTTGTGTTGTAGAAAGACAATGAGTGTTTACAGCAAAAGATGCTAAATTGCACAGTGAGATGTAATCTCTTAAAATGTGGACAAATCAGACAGACACAGTACTGCTGTTTGCTTTCTGATATATGTTGTATTTAAGAGTGCTCTTGTGAATACTGGGTGAATTTGTGTCATGCTGTAACTTATCTAGCCTAATATATTCAAATCAATTCTTGATATTTCTTCTGTAATCATAACCTTTTGTGAAATCAAGGTTGTTTTTTCTATGAGAACAACCAAATTAAATGCCATGGGGTTTTTATTTGCAGGATTTACAGGTTACATGTTCCAATGATCTTTCAAAGGCTGATGAATTTTGGACAATTGTTTCCTAGGAATTGCTCCCAGGTAGCCAGCCCCTCTTTCCATGAGCTGTAGACCCTCTTCTTCCTCTTAAGTCTACTCTGTAGTAGAGTGGGGGTGCCCTCAGAGATTTAATAGAGAAAGGTGAAAAAGAATGCAGAGACAATGGAGATGCAGTGTAAAGGGACTGGTACAATGATCTCTCTCTGTGTCAAGGAAAGGCTGATTAATCCCTGATTTAGAGGCTCTGTCTTTCCTTCGTGTTTTGTTGGGGTTTTTTTTCTGTGAAAGATAGGAATCACGTGTGGTTTCATTAACAGCCCTTCAGAGCTTCAAGGGACTCAGGAGGGTGGCTAGGCACTGCACTGCTGTGGAGGAGGGGTCTCATACACACTTCATGTCTGCTGGGCATATTCTTATTCCTTGAGGGAACAAGCTGTTTCCTGATACAGGCTGGGCTGGTGAGTCCACACCATGTCCATGAACATCACTGGTGGGGCTGTGGGTGTGCAGCATGTTCTGGCAGATGGTGGGTGGGAATGACTGCAAAAGGAGGGAAGCCACTAATGAGAGGAAGACAGCAGGTGGGGAACTAGACAACATCCTTTGCCACCATGGCATGCCTGATAAGGTGGGTGTTTACTTCTGGGGGAAGGAACAGCTTTGCAAATAGAAGATTAACTGCTAAGTGATCTCATAGTAACAACACTGAGCCATTGTTAATTTAGCCATGCAGTGTAAAAACAGGGAGGAGAAAGGGATCATATTCCAGTCCCAAACACCCCTGACTTATGTCAGAGTGTGATCCTCACATCTCCACAGAGCGCAGTGCACTCACCATCTTATCATTGTTTTGCATCTTCAAAAGGCTTAGGCTGGTCCACTTCACTGGAGACTCTGAAGAAGGGCTGTCAGGCCTGAAAGCATGGTGGATTTTTTCCCAGCTACGTCAGTTTGTTTCCCTAAAGTCATTGCCTCTCCTTGCAAATCTTGTTTAACTCGCTAGACACACAGAGGAGGTAAGGCTGAAGGAGAAGAAGAAATTGGTTTTTATTGACTGTTAGCTGTGTATGGGACCTTGGAGCATCTCCAGCTCATGAGAGACAATCTTGTGTCACAGATGTTGACCAACTAACTTCTGTCAAGAGACTGTGGCAGATATTTGTTCTTCCCCTTGATCTGACACAAAGTAGGCTGAGTCCTACAGCTATTTCATTGTGTTAAATTGTGTTAATATTCACTTACATACATGGTTAGATCCAGTGTGGCTGTCACCAACAGCATCAATGAAAGGTCCCTCTATATTCGTAATCATGAGGCACTCATCTTCAAGGACTGTGTAAATCCTATATAAGAACCATGCACCATGTCCAAACTGTTATGCTTTTCTTTTTGGAGTGCATAGCAGCTTCTGCACTTTGGAAAAGAGGATTCCAATAATGTCAACATCAACAATGGGCAAATCTCAGCACAGAACCAATTGCAAAGTCATCTGCTTTTTACAACAACTACATGTAAAGTTCTCTGCAGTTTCAGGAATGGCTGGTGATCTTCACCATGATTACGTCCCTCTGCTGGTATTACCTCTCTCTGTTGGTAGCATGGTGCACTCTGTGTCTTTTGGTCTTTAATTAGAGGTCTTGCCCCCTTGTTAGAGGGTACTGGGAAATGTCTCTCCACAATGCATTGCCAGAGGCAATAAAAAAAAATTAATAAAAAATTCCTCCCTGGGTTGTCTGTGTTTCATAAGGAATGGGTGTGATGACTGAAGCAACCCTGTCTTGTCTTGAGTTCCTTGTTTCTGAATTGTCAAAACCACCAGTGTCTGGGAAGCTTGGCTGCTGTTTTCCTGTGGTCCTTACCACTTCTTGCTTCAGACTGTGCTTGGTTTGGAAGATAGCCGTGGAAAACACAGGGCTTCTAGTTCAGTGAAGGAGATGGACCTTCTCTTTTGCACTTGAAGTCTGCCCATTCCTAAGACACAACACTCCAGTCCTTCACTTGAATTCTGATAGGCAAGATCTCATCAGCTGGGGAATTCCCTGGGGATTTTTTCCCACCAGCATGTGCAGAGACTAAGTATTGTCAGTGAGCAGTGTGGTGAGCACTGATTGTAAACCACAAGGGTTAAGTTGCATGTCAGATCATGGGCAGTGAGAAACTGCTGCATGTGTGTGGCCTCCTCATTTCACACTCAAGTGTTTCTCAAAAAAAACCAACCCTCAACAAACCAACACAAAAAGCCTTTTTGTAAATCTTGAATTCCAGGTAAAGGCTTGACCTGCACCTCCTGTGAAATCACAGTGGTGCTTGGTAGACAGTCCCTTTCACATCCCTGGGATTTAGTATATTCTGAATGCAAAATCACCTGGGGCCACCTGTAGGTTTTCTTAAACTAAACATCCCACAAGTGTGAGCAAGTGCATTCTGACAATAGCCTAAACCAACAACACCTCTCAAGCCAGAGAGAGGGAAAGCCTCTTAGGGAGGAGAGACGTCTACAGCCTTATTTATATGATATAATCTCCTACTACCTTAGACTGGCCTGGAAGTTGAAAACTCTAATCCAGAACTGGACCTGTCAGAATTTATAATGGATGTTAACATGACTTGAATCGTACTTGCTCCTGAGCTCCAACTACAAGAGTAGCTGCATTTTCTTTTAGGTGTTGAGCAAACACATAGGAAGACTTAGGCCTCTTCCAAAGACCTTGCAGTGAGAGTAGACACACAGAAGGGAAATAGCCTTACCCCCAGTGTTTGCAAAGGGAACTGGGAAAGGCTAAGGGAATTTTTTGAGGTCATGCAGGGATTTTTTGGCACATTAACAAACTGAACCCATACCTCTTATGTCCAGTCTACACTTTAAGCAGAAAACCATCGTTTTTTCCAGAAGGAGCAGCTGTTTTTTTGTAAAAAGCAATGTTGTTTTGTTTTGGTTTTATTCTCTTTTTCCCCTTTTCTTCCCACACTTGATGTACAGGAAAGAACAAATTAGGTAATTTAAAAACAACTGGAATTTTCACCCTAAGTTGAGCATATTTTTCCAGATTCAAAGCCATTTGCTCAATATTTTTGTTTCTTAATCTTATTTTCTACGAACATGAGACTCTCTTCCTCCCAGAACTGCCTGTTCCTATGAAGGCCAAACCACCACTTGAAAGGCTATTCCTGAAGTATCTGGGGCAGGTCCAGAGCTGGGGAATGCTGAAATACTTGCAGACAACCTTGGCCTCTCACCCTTTGTTGGCATATCAAGGCAATCTGCAGAAAACACGTTCTAGAAAAAAGGTTTAAATTGCAGATGGGTGATAGAGAGACCTTTGAATAACCTCAGGACTTCAGTGGCTTCAAAAAAATGGAAATTGACTCCAAACCCATTTCTGGTGTGGGGTTTGGTTTGGCAAAAATAAAGTCTGATTGATGAGGTTTGGCCAAACCAAGCCTCCAGTTTTGTAGCCAATCTCTGCTTGTAAGAGATCATTAGTTCTTGGGTGTGCTTCCACACATTTGAATTTCTTCACTGCTTGGAGCCTCCAGGAAAAAGAAATAGCCAGCAGGTCCTTCTGTGAGTATGCAGAGTCAAAATACAAAGTAAAAGCAATGTAGTGTTTTCTAGTTGTGTCCAGCTATGGTATCAGTCCAGTGAATGCTGCACTAAATACAGCACTTGCTCTTACTTCTTAGCACAGAAACAGCCATCAGTGAAAGTCATCTTTATTCTTTCATCATCTTTCATCCTGGACTTCCTAAGATACTCTTTCCTTTTAGGATATAAGTGTTGGGCAGGATGATGCTCATAGGGGAAAAAGTGACAACTGTGTTGTGACTTCCTTGGAGAAGTATGTTCTGGACCTGCTTACCAAGGACACGTATTGGATACCAGATTCACGCAGACAAGCTTTTGCAGTTTCAGTTTCTGGTCTATTTGCTCTGTGCTTCTGTACTGGGATTGGTAACCAAGGCATCAGTCATGCTGATAAACTGTTGTCTAGGAAGAAAACACATGGCTTTTTCTGGCCCACATGAAGGATGTGTTGGTTGTAACCCACGTGAGTCATTGTGCTGGATATGATCTTCACCCCTCAGACAACTTGTGCTAAAATAATGAGATAGTCAGAATTGTAAAAATGACTCTGAAAAGCCCCAGATCTGATGTGATGAGTGTTTGTTCTGGAGTCAACATTGCCAAAGAGGGCTGTGAGGGTACTTGTTAGAGGTCTTGATTGCAACCAGACATGAGAGAGTGGAATGATCACGGCATGGAAGCTTTCTGCAGGGTCCTTGCTGTCCTGCTGGTGGGTCACAGAAGTACCATTATGCCTCTAGAGCCTGAGCAGTCTCCAACAATTCCTCTGTTTTAGGACTGTTAACAGGTACTGATGATCTGTATCTCAACTTATCCTGTTGTGGTTATTTTTTTTTTTTTAGTCTTGAGGAATACTTGTCAGAGCTCTTAGACCCATTTGAAGCCTTCAGATTTCCTCTCAACTTGAAATGTGCATTTTTGCAGAATCTCACCTTGCTACTGAAATTATAATTTCAGGTTTTTTGTTGGTAATTGCAATGAAATGGACTCTGTTGAGCACAAAGTTTCAGAACCGAGCATTGCTCTTTACTTTCAAGCATCATAGAGTGCTTAACATTTCTATGAGAATGAACTTCCTGATCAGTGTCTTTCCTGGCAGTTCCTGAGTCCATTCAAGTTCTTCCTCTGTTTATTTATCTGTTGTTAGTCTGTTGTGGTTTCTTTTCTAGACTAGGCTTGTCTTACAGCTAATCCAGGCTCTTCATAACAAAATAACCCTGTATACCTCTTCTTCCTCTGACTCAGCTCTCCATGAAGTTGCTTCTTCCTGTTCCGCCATGTGCACCTTTCTTATAAGCTGATGCCGCTTTCACTCTTTCTTTTGCTCCAAACTCTTCTTCTGCAAGTAAGTAAAAATCAGTCTCTTCTGCTTGTGATCACCTTAGCATGTTCATTGTAATAATTAACTTTAAATGTTCCTCATTGCTCTGAAACTGATGGATGGTTCTTGACCAAGGTTAATAAACACTGACAAATCAACATTCACAGCATAGCAGTAACAATTTGGTAGTAACTTCACAAACACAACTGGAATACATGAGCATGGATTGTTTTCCTGGAGGAATGTAGCCCAGCATGAGGACTATGCCATGTGTATGTGCAGGAGACTGTACACTGAGCCAGCCCATGCTCTAGCCATTGTTAGGTGCTTCAGGCATTTGGATAATTTGACTTTGGACTCTCCCTGCCCTGTGCTGGGTAACTGGATCTCCTAATCCAGTCGGTTCCCTCAGAGCGTGTTCACTTCAGCCCTGTCCTCTCAGTTCCTGCCTTACCTCTGCAACCTTTTCCTTGTCTGTTAGTGGATTGTTGCCCACCTCCCTGCATCACTCTGGAGGATCACTGCTTACTGTGAAGTGGAAAACTCTCCACCATTTATGGTTATTCTTCATCTACTTAGTCAGTCTCCATAAGAGCAGGGCTTGTTGCCACCTTTGCTTTAGGACGTTTGAACAGTACCTGGAAAAATGAGATTTTTTTTTTTTTTTCATTGTCTGTACCTCAGCTTTACAATAAACATGCAAGTGAGGACTGCAAATCATGATAAAAATCACATTAAAAAAGAAAAAAGGATCAGTGAATTCCCAAATTCCAAGGAGATAAGCATATGCTGCTTTAAACAGAGACAATATTCTGTGTTTGCTGAAGACATGAAGGTAGCAGCCCAGGTCCAAGCACAGAATTCACAGGTGTCTGCTTCTTTTGTCAGACTCTGTTCTTTCCTTCTGCCTAAGTTTTAAAGATTTCAGAAGAGAATTGTTTGCGGTTTTCCACTTGCCAACCCATCTGCAGCCAGAAAGTCAGCGGGAGACAGAGAGACCCATAAAAGGTAATAGCTAAATAAGTAACATGCAGAAATTCCTCACACTCACCTCTGTATTGGCAAGGAAAGATGCAGCTGACATGGATTAGCTGAGCATGAGTTTAGAGAGAGGCTGGATGCAAAGGCCTTCAGATTTCTTTTAACCCTAAAAGATTTGGTGGTAATTAAGAAAACCCCAAAATAATTCAACTGATATATCCCTTTGTGCTTTCTTGACTCTTTCAAGTGAGGACCTGTTGTTGTTGGATTTTTATACTCCCAGGAGAAAATTTCTAAACATTAACTAATAATGCTGTGAAGATCCTGTTGTTTCCCGGGCTCTTGTAACAGTCTCATTGGGCTTCTCTCTACATTATGGGTTGTATAACTTTACTCATTGCAGAAAATATTTTAATTAAAAAGATATCTTTATTTCTGCATAGTATCTGGCTTTGGGCTGAGTGAAACTGAAGTTACATGAACCTGCAGAGCAAAAGAAAGGGATAAGGTAGAAAACACCATCCTGCTCTCTTCCCTTCCCCCTTGCAGTAGAGGGAGAAAAAGTTTTGTTTCCACATGGAAGATCTTTACTGAGAGTGAACTGGGGCTTAGGAAAAGCTTAGTTCACTTCCCCAGATCAGCTGCAATTCTGTAATGCACTTTTGTTCACACGAGCCTGGGGTAGCTCAGCTTTTTCCTCTTCTCTCATGTGCATCGTTCAGGTCTTGTGCTCTCTAGGTAGAATGGGATATTTTAAGTTATTAAATTCATGGGCTTCAGAATCCATCAAATTCCTCTGTCTTCTCTGATTCCTGTACATCTTCCAGAAAGTGCTGCTTTAACCCTTCCTACCCTTCCTAGTAGCCCAGGCTGCACGTGCTAAAGCAGAGACCTTGAGTCCATAAAATCCCTCTGTATATGCAAACATCTCTGCTTGAATGATTATCTTTATTGCAGGCAGTGGGTGAAGAATAGTGTTGTTCTCTCCGCTCTACTAAATGTAGGAGTCTTTCTGTCATCTTACCAAGCCTGGAGAAAAAAAAAGCTAAGTTCTATAACTCAAGGGGACATATCTTTAGCTGGAAATTTTTGATTCCCTGGGGCAAATGATCTTTCTCATTTCACCCAGATTGAAAATGGGAATAACACACCTTATCCATGTAGAATGTAATTCTATGAGTCCACAACAGAGAGATGGAGTTTGTGCCTGCCAAGTGTATAAGTATGTAGATTCAAAACTATTCCTGGATACTGAAGGAACCTTTTTGAGGATATATGACTGGACAGATCATGGAGTAATCAAACTTGATAAAATTCTGTTTTTGGAAAGGGGGTGCCCTCTTTAGCAGCCACCCTTGCTGTAGGTTTATGAAGTGTCTGAAGTAGCCAGTGATTCAGGTGTCCTATTGAGGACATTGAATGTGTGACATTCACAGGGAGTTGAAATTACCCTGTTTTTCATGTTGAGAAAACTCCCAGGGTTCCACCTGACCTACACAGAAGAAAAACAGACAGATTTTACAGTCTAAAAATCTAGACTTTACATTTTGTATGTTTAGAAAAATTATAAGGGAGCCAGAGTCCCATATGTCAGCATACGTAACATATATGATGGGCTAGGAAAAAAAATATATTTTCTACAGTTACTAGTGTACAGGGAGATTTATTCATTCCCTTGAATCATCCATCCACTCTTTAAGCAAAGCTATCAGGAGAGATGGGTGGTTAAGAGTTCCCTGGTATCAGAATTTCTATGTCTGTCTTGGAGTGGAGGAACCTGAAACATCAAATTGTCCATCTTAATAAATTCCAGGAGGGTTTAGAGCATAAACAGAATTCTGAAAAGCAATGACATGATTAGTAAGCTTCCAAGAATTATCTCATAATAATTCCCACACACCTGCAGACCACTCTCTGATTACATGACTAAATAACATAAATTAAAACCATCTTTTTCCAATATGTCTAGTCATATTGGTTCTTTCAAACTATGAAGGGTAATCACCCATTAGCCCAGCCAAACTGCAGTTCAAAAGAATTGCTCTCAGCCTTGCTTGCTCTTTCTACGTGTTGATAAACGGATCGGTGTCAGTGTGGTTAGCTATGTTCTCTTTTGTCCTACTAAAACTGCAGGAGGTTTGAGCTGATGTCGACTAACAGGAACTGGAAACAGCAACAAAACAAAAGCTACCTCATCACAAACCAACAACTGCGTTAAGCAAGCAGTGTTACTTTGTGGTGTAGCATCACAGAAGGTTAGGATTGGCACTGCACTTGTTCTTGATTCTTCTCTCATTCAAATCTGGACTATGACATCTAGCAGCATCTAGCAAGGATACCTTCTTGCCCATTCTCATGGGACATGTTAACTCACTGGAGGGGAGGATTTCTGGAGGAAGTGGCATTCTTGCTATCCAACCCATGAAGGATGTGAAGGATTGAACCAGTCTCTCTGTGAAAATATGAGCTGTCTGTGACACATGTGTTTCGTGAAGAAACAGACCTTGAGCCTATTAGTGGTCTATTTTTTGTTTGTGTGGGTAGCCCCACAGCTACAATAACACTATCATTAATGAAATAGGCAGGGAGAGATTTGTAGGGAGAGATGACACCCCTGGATAGAGCAGCTGATAAGAAGCAAAGACAAGGCATTTCTTGGGCATGAAACTGAAGAAGCAACATTCCAGCTTTGCAGCTTGAACCGAATTGTGGTAATGAGCTTGATATTTTGTGAGAAAAAGGGATTTGGTATCTATGGAAATAAAAGTTATGTTAATAAAAGTGGTAAGTTCAATAATTTCTGTGTCACAGAGATAGATGGTAAGTGCTTCAGATACAGTGTACAGAGAATTATGGCATAAAACTAGCATCTCCATTGTGCTGTGATATTTAGGATGAAGTAGAGTTATGAATTTGACATCCAAAGCTCATCTTTTGAAGATGTTTTGTGGAATGCCTTTGAAGATCAAAACTAAGAAGTCAAACAGAGGGTGGTTATATTGTGAGAAATGTTCTCCCACTGGCTGTTTCTGTCTTTCAGAGAGTGTCTGCGTGAAAATGTTGTGGTGCACAGTGGTTGATGGATTTCACCCACATACTTTCCATGAGGGTGTTTGGTGCTTTGGATGGAATAGATCACGTTCTGCAATGAGTACATGTAGGATGCGAAGCTTTGATGGTTTCTTTTAGATGGGAATGGGGCTCTTATTCTATGGGGTATATACATGCGTCAGCAAGTCTTAAATCTATTGTTTTGGCATGGCCCCACTCTGTTTGGGACATGTTTGCCATGAGAAATTTTACTTCTAATAAAGCATTTGGTGAGGCAAGGGCAATTTGGAAAGTTCAAAGGGAAAATTTGAGGACAATTTTGCTCAAATGATCATCTGCTAGCAAAGGCTGTAGTTTCAGGATGTTCTGGACAGGTTCCAATGTAGCATGAAATGTGATAGCGAGGTGTGTTGTTAATAGGGTTTTTCTTTTTATATAATAGTGCATTTATATATGTTCTGCAGGAGACTCATTTACATCTGTGATCTGTGTCTGTGGAGGAATAGCTTTCTTTGCTGAATGTTTTGGTGCTGGTACTGGGGTTATCAAGAATATTCTCTTCAGCGCCAATCTGATAGCATCTGGAGGTTTGGCTGCGTATTGCATATTTCTGGGAGTGTTTTGGATGGCTGCTATATTACTGGAGGCAGGTGTGCTGGTCCTTGTTTTTTTCTATCTATAAGGTTATTTGTAGGCTACCATTTTCAAAGTGGGCTTGGTGTCTGGGAAGTATCCAGAGAGAGCTAGATGATTTTTGACCTAAGAATGGGTGTCAGGAACACCAGAAATGTAGCCCACACAGAAGGGAATTATTAAACATTTGCAAACCACAATTCTGAGAGCAGAGGCCAAGGCCCATGATATCAGCTTTGCCCTACACATAACAAGAAATACTCCCCTCAGAAAGGTTTCAGTCATCAGTTACTCTGATCACATGGTTGCACTTGTGCAACAATAAAAAAAGAGAGACCTTCAAATTAATTCATTAAACAGTCATGAACAAAAAATTAGTAGTAAACCAGTTCTCATAAGGAAGCCACCTTGTGCTGAATGCACCTGTCATGGTCTACAGACTTGCCATACACAGTCAGCCAAATCACTACTCCTGGTAAGCAATGGCCCCAAGGCATATCACAAATATCACTCAGGTAAAGGCTATGTGAAAAATGCAGCTGTGGACAGCTCCAGCGAGGCTGGATCAATAGCACTGCCAGTCAAAAATGGAGAAGAGGGAAAAGCTGGCAAGTATCTGCCTTCAATTTATTTTCTGCCTGATGTTGTGAATTTATGCTTGTCAAAATGGTCTGACTGCTTCTGGGTAATAGCTCCCAATGTTGCATTTTCATGCAATATGTGGTTAGGAAGTCATAGTAATCTCAGTTCTAAATGCCCAGCACTTCACCCACAGGGAAAGAAAGCAAATGTATTGATATGAGAGTTGTATGGAACTGACAGACAAGTAAGAAACTTCAAATCTCTGTTCTGAGTCTTCTTTTCTGCTTTGTAGGCACTGAAATGATCCATTGTGCTAAATGATAGATTTGTCTTCTTTTGTGTTCTTAAAGAAAACATTTAGAAGTGGAACAGGTTCTGCCAGAAACATGAGTCTGAATTTAAACCGTTCTTAAATTAACTCAAATCAGTTCTGGAAGTTTACTCTTAAAAAACATCTGACATGAAATGAGAGTAGCATACATGAAAATTGAAGGTGAGCCATTTGAGCAGATTTAACAACTTTAATGTATTTTCTCCTGGTAGCTGTACTCATGGATAGATCACATGTGGAACATGGTGACTGACACTGATCAACAGCAACACAGATCTCTAATTTTAATTTCTCTCTTTCATTTTATTCTTCTACAAATGGTTCTAGAGCTTAGACCGGGCACTAGAATCCAGAAGACATTTGTAAAAAAAAAAATTATTCCCAACTGATTTTTTTCCCCTGCAGAAAGGGAAGTTGGATTTTTTATTTTATCGATGGCTGTGGTGCTGGAAGTAAAAGACATTTCTGTAAAGAGCACTAAAATTGAAATAACCATATTCATGAGCTTGGTTGGTGTTGAGAGCTATGAGTATTGGTGAAGTTAAAAAGGACAGACTGGATGAACATCCTGCACTGAAAAATCCTTTCCTGTTTTAGTAACAACTCTGAAAGAGCAGTAAGGAAGGAATTTAAAGCACCTATTGCATTTATATTGGCTTTTTACAAAATGGGTTTTCTCTTGTATATCTTACCTGCTCCAGAGGTTTAAACTAGGGCACTTCATGAGATACAAATTCATTTCTGATTTACAGGTCAGGTTCAATAGCCAGAAGGCTATTGTGCTGTCTACTTTAGTTTATAAACACAGAGGTTTTTCATCTCTGATTCAAAAATGTGTATTCTATATATAATAAAGTTCTGACAGATTCAAACATTCAAAACCCATGCAGTATCACCTCAAAATCACAGCTTTGATTGAAATTAACAACATCTTAATATTAAAGATAATAGTAATTAAGAGTTTTTCTAGTATATAATCTGAGTTTTGCATCCATAAGTTTCTGTGAGGCCACACACTTGCAAGACTTTCTCTATGAGTATGAGAACTAGAATGTAGGGTTTCTTTTTGCTGTGTTTTTCTCTTACTGATTGTTTGCAGGGAATGCCCTTCTTTTTTTTTTTATTTTTTAAACAAGGACTCAATATTGCAAATAGTCATGAAGGAATTACATCAATTTATAACACTGACTTTGCATTCAATATATGCCTTCCTTATTGTTATCAGGGTGAGTGGTATTTTTGATAGTTCTAGTTTGGCATTTTCCCTTTGTGTCTTTGGAAAGTCAGCAAGTGAAGACTCTGAATATGGTGACACCACCTACTCCCTGACTTTAACAATCAGTGTAGTTTTGTGTGTTTTTTTTTTTTTTTTAAGAAAATGTGCAAATTCTTTTCTTTATTTCAAATTACATCCAGGGCCTAATACAGCTGACAGAATTTATCTGAAAGATACTCTATGTAATAATAAGCTTGAGAATGGTCAACATCAATATATACCATCATTGAAAAGGATATTATCATCTGTAAGCTACAGAAGTAACTTGTGCTACCTTGCAGGCAAAAAGAAATTACAGCATTGTGACATGGCCCCAAGGGTGGCTATTTCTTGTGTCCTTCTGCAGATGGCAGAGATTGTTCTTCCCTTGGTCCCTGAGTTTCTCCTGAATGTTCTCTACCTTTTACTGCAGGGCTTACACTTTCCTACATCTCCTCCCTCCAGCCTATGCTGCCCATGTCTCCTTATGCTGTAG
Organism: Todiramphus chloris collaris; assembly: GCA_025345505.1. NCBI lineage: Eukaryota > Metazoa > Chordata > Aves > Coraciiformes > Alcedinidae > Todiramphus > Todiramphus chloris. The sequence goes on from JANVCC010000022.1 coordinate 26,482,284, forward strand.
GTAAGAAATGACATATTCAACTGCAAGGTCAGATTTATCTACTTTTGAATGGGCTCAAAAAATGCAACACGAGTTTTGTCAAGGGTTAGGACTGCACCAGACTCTAAACAAATGACAGGTGCTCTCTATTAACCCCTTTCCCTTCCTAAAACGGGAAGAGAATGGGAATAAGGGTGAGAGACTTATGGACTGGAAGACTAAAACAGCTTTAATGCAAATAATGTCAATAAAATTAAATATTTACAAATATGTACAAAATCAATATCAAAACCAACCTGTCTAATGGCAATTATGTCAGTGTGACCACTGATGCAGTGGGCAGGCACTAGGGAAGTCTCAGGCTGGTCTCAGGAGCAGAGGTTAATTAGACTCAGGAGCTGAATCCTGGAACTGGATTCAAGGACACAAAGACTGAGATTGAAGCCATAATGGACAGAGTCTTCTTCAGACATCAGCCACTGAAGAAGAAAACTTAACCCCTGTGATTTCTTAGCTTTATACTGAATATGACATACATGGGATACCTCGTTGGTCAGTTTAGGGTCACCTGTCCTGTGTTTCTCCTGGCAGGTGTGGCCTTTTACTATCTGCACCCCCCCCAACGTAGTACACAAGCTTTATCAGTCACCTTGGTCTGTATAGGAGGAAGCAGCAACAAAAGATTTTATGCACGCCAAACCTTAGTAGTAGCTGTAAATATCAAGCTTATCACTATCACTGCTAGAAGCAGACACTGTCTGCAAAAATACTCTATTAACTTCAGAAAGTGCAGTTACTTAGAAGAGACTGAGCTGAAAAGTAAAATCACTGAACAGAATTAGTTCTTTTCTAACTCAAACCAGGAGAAGTGTGAAGCGTGTTTATTCACAAGCTGAAGTAACTTGTGAGAATAAAGCTACAATAGTCAATTCGCCATAGAATAATTTTCAGCTGTAGCTATTTTGCTACTTCACATCCTAAGGGCAATAAATCAAAACAGACACTTGAATCCAGGAAGCCTTCTCCTTACCAGAAAGACATGGGAAATCTAAGGTTATATAGTATGTACACTCACACCTTGCTTATCTCTATCACACCAGGATGCTAAAAGCTGTTTCCTGGATGTGGTGTACAGACAGACCACAGGAAAGGAATGAATGTGGCATCTTGTGGTTATAGAATCAAGAAGAGAAGGAACACAAACTACTTCAAACCTTAGCACTGAAGATACCTACAAAATTGTAAAATTATAATTAAAAATAAGGCTTGGAGGTACTAGTTACCTAATTCTGTAATCCACCTCAGTGCCCTGAGTACATCGTGATGCCTCAAGAAATTAATGTTAGAGATATGTGTGTGAGGATATTCAGAAAGTAAATTTCCTCTAGTTTCAAGAGAAGGTATTCACATTCACTGGTTTAATTTTGTTCAGTGAAAAGGTGGGTGGGGAGTTTGCAGACAAACTCACTTGTGTCCCAAAGTTCTTGGAAGGTGGAGAAAGACTCCTCCCACCCAAGCAAGAAAATGAAACTTTGCAACTCCACTAGAAATAACCTCTAACCTGGGTGACTCCATTGTTTATCTCTTATAAAAAAATGTGTGCAATTGCTAGCAGGCAGTGAAGAAGTCTTACACAGTTCATTTGGGAGGAGGTAATAAAGTACCATGTCATTCCCAGAGGTAAAAGGGAAGAAAAGATCTGCAGGACTCTAGATGTGAAGCCTCACCTTGCTAGTCCTAGGTACTGAGAATCTGTTTAGAGTGGACATCTGTAAATTTTGAATTGTTCTAGGAAGAGTTTCCCTTTGTTTTGTCAGAAATTTTAGTTAACACAATGGCCTCTAGTCTTTTCACAGGACTGTAGATTATATGCAGATTCTCCTACTTCATTATGTAATTACATGTTACCTCTTTGGAACAAAACACTGTATGTAATTAATTAATATTACATACAGATTATATTCTTCATAGTGCTATTATTCCCTATCTGGTACACAGGAATAAACTAGGACCTAGACCAGATCAACACTGTCCTAAATGCTTGCTATTGGCATCAGTCACTGACTGACCCACTTTCCAAATTTTTCTCTTTATGCCAAAAAGACTCTGCTGAAATCTGTTTTTCATTCCTTCTTAGGGAGAGAAATTTAAGCCCAGTGCTAAGGATGCTTGATTTTTCTCAAGCTCCTTAAAGAAAAGGATTTCAGTAACAACATTGTATGCTTTATGCTCCTGGTTTTGATTTTTGTGAATTATTTTCCCTAAACTGGAGACCTGGGGACAAGCAAGCTCCTAGTTGGAGAAGGAGCATCATTGATCCTATGACTGCTTATGCATCCCTGAAGTATGTGTGAAAGAATGGTTACTTTTTTGTCCAAAACTTCACACAGATCAGATAGATGCAAAATACAAAGGGAAAGAAAAAAACTCAAGACTCTCTTTTTGAGGAGCCAGAGGAAATAACACTGAGAAAGTATTTGGGATTTTTTTTTTTTTCCTGATGTGGCATTTTTTATTTGTTGATGAGGACAGTATATGCATAGGTAACTAACTTTGTGTGCCGCTCTTCCACAAACACATCTCTATCTCCATCTTATTTCATAGTAATTCCATTTCCTCACCCTGTATTTGACTCTTCTCTTAAAAGGATGGAAGCTAAAAGGCTGTATGGGAGATATCTACATGAAAGAAATGACTGTTATAATTAGTATTGTTTTATTCACTTTTTGATAGTCTCAGAGGAGAAGCAATCACAGGAAGTCATTGTTTTTGAAAAATGGGTCCTCCAGGTTAAATTAGGAGTGTATTATAAGGCATCATTATGTAGGCTTTCCAGATTTCTGTTACATCAGAAAAGTAAGGGCTTTTAGGAGTTTGGCAACATGCAATAATGTTATTTGGCCAAACATGGAAAAAGTAACAAATGCTACATTCAAAGCAGATCTATGAGAAACTGCCTTTTCAGCTACATTTGCCCTACGTATGTAGGGTGCTTGGATAGTACACAAATATACCATATATCTCTCCATTCTACAGAAACTACTTGGATGAACCCCAATCCCAAAATTAACTGCTCAGCACCAGAGACCATTTTCAACTCCAGTTGCATGAGCTCATTCTGCCCTTTTACCTTCAAACCACTGTGTCTCCTTGTTCTTTCCTGGCACTTGTTTGTTTCTAAAACAGCAACCAAAAGAGATTAGAAAGAAATGGTATGCAAAAGGTGACCTTTGGAAATGAAGAACTTTTACAAAATGAATGCCTCCAGTTTTCTTCTGACAAGGCATCTACCCTCCAACGTGTTTACAGACCATATTGTCACTCTCTAGCACAGAAGTTGACAGCAGTGGCAGAGAGCATTCCTTAGGGTCATGCACTTTGCAAGAGCAAATACCTCATGCTTGAAACAAAACCAATATAAATCCTGAAATCGTCTTTTCTACTTTTATTCCAGCAACCTGATGACTAGGGAGGAGAAGCAGCTGGGACTGCAGCATCCTTCAACAGTGGGTGTGCTGCAAGCTCTGAACTGTCTCAAAATCAGTAGAGGATGAGTTTTTAAGGTCAGTGCATCTAAAGCTGTGAAGGGAACACTATCAACTCTTTCTTGTACAATCTCCGGGTAATTAGAACTCAGCCAGCTAATATGTGTGAGCTTAGCTGTTTTCAGTAAAGAAAACCTCTTGATCCTATTTGTAATATGTTATAAGCTGTGGTGATCTATAATCTCTTCAGCTCATCTGATGGCTTTGTCCATCTCAATTCCAGAAAGAACTACAGAAAAATATCAGGCTAAGTTCATTTAAATTTTTGCAAAGAAATCCACAGCTCCATGATGTCTCTCCTTCTCCTCCCTGAGACAGTCATAAAGCACTTCATAGTGGTCATAAATACAGTTTATTGCTTTTAGAGGTAAAGTTGTTCCTCCTCATTCTCTGTTGACCATAATGGAAATCAGATGCATCAATCCATAATGCTTGTTTAATCTTTTCTCATCACTATCCAGAGAGATGCAAAAATGAGTGATAGAAGGATTTTTTAATGCTCAAGATTTATTGGCCCTACAAAGCCTGAACATACACCGAAATTCTGAATAAATGCCTGCTCATGCAGCATGTTTTGATAAAGTACACATTAAAGGCACAGTGGTTTTTTTCAACAATAATCCCTTTTCAAGCAGTACCAAAGAGCGAGAAAGTGTCTTTCACAATCATAATTTTTTTCAAAAAAGGGGCAAAACCAGATCTTCATGTTTGGTTTTTTTTCTGTAGTTATTGGAATGAATACATGCCTTCCAGATGATTATGAACCAAATACTTCTGCGTTTATGCTCTGGAAGGGCAAAATACTAAAACAACTGCATCCTTCCTCAGCCAGTTTTTATGCTGAGGGAACTGAGAGGCAAGCATTTGGGAAGGTCCTGAGATTTTTCAACCAGACGATTGACTCTCAGTAAACACAGTTGGTTTCACTGGGCTTTTGAAATATGTTTACTGACCAAGAAGAACAGATACATTGGGTGAAATCTTTAGCAGATGTAACTATGCTGGTACTGCTGGCTTGAATAGACCTGGTCTCTGTACTAAATTGGAATTAGTTCTTTAGGATGCAAAAACTCCATACAGAGCCTTTACTATCCACTTCTAATTTAGCTCACATTGTAATGGCATAAAATTACCACTTGATGGCTCTTCATTAATTTAGATGAACGAAACGAGTTAATGGACCCCGACCAGTCCCTGGCAGTGCACAAGGAACTTATCTGCAGACTCACCAGAAGAGAAAGGACTGTGAAGCTGTGAGAACAGAGTCACTCAGAAGACATATTTCTCCTCTTCCTTACTGGACCAGAACACCATGATGCAATCTGGCACTGCTTTCACTGCCCAAGCTGTGGATTTCGCTTTCTGGAGCTGTCTGCCCCATATCTTTCAATATTAAAACCAGATGCAAAACAAACCAGCAACAACAACAGAAGTTTGATAGCTTCTTTGACTTTTGTACACCAAATTCCAGAGGTAGGGAAGGAGTGAGAGAGTAAAAAAGAGCTCTGGAAATAAATACCTCTATGAAGAAATTACAACATCAAAATGCAATTCCCTTGTTCATGTTTTTCTTAGAAAGCAGTTCAATTCCATCTGGCTGTGGGCCTGCAGCCAACACTTGCTTCAGAAGAACTAAAACTTTCAAAAAGAAATAATTAAATAATTAAATAAAAGAATAAGGTACCAAGTAGCTCCTGCACCCATCTCTAGAGTGGGGACAAAGCAGGGCTCTCAAAACCGAGATTGTTCTGAGCCAGTTTTGCAATCCCATGGAAACATTAATCTTACTTAGTCTGACAAGGTTTCAAATAGAGCTATGTTACACATACATTCAAGAGAGATGAAGGTGAAAGGAGAGGATCAGTCAGATGACATAGAACAACTAAGGTTTTCTTCTCAGTGACCGGAGCAGCACAGATGGGGAGATACATGGTGATGATTATTTATTTATTTTCATCACTAACCAGCTCTAAACAATAATGTGCTATTCAGTTGCAGACTGGGAAACTACAAAAAGCCCCTGAAAAGAAGTGTTTTTTTCATTGGCATAATCTCAAAATGTTATTTTCTCTTTAAAAGAAGAAGAAAAAAGTGGAAAAGGAAGAGTTCGTTTATTTGCAGCAGCCATTGCATTATTCCAAGTTGACAAAGAAACATGGAGTTCATGCAGAGCCAGCCACTGCCTCTTGCATCCTAGAAATGCACTCTGGCCATGGATGACAACAATGACTAGGGATTTTAATTGTTGATGGATTCTGATATGAAACTCCTTAATATTTCTTGCTACACATGCTGTTCTGAGATGAGGGGTTTTGCTTCATGCTGGGGGGGGAATAAAACCCAGATCAGTAGCTGAACAGAGTTTGGAATTTTGTTCTGAAGCTTTCTGAGCAGGGAAACACATAGAAAACTGTATCTTCATTCCCATTTCAGTCATACTTAATGGAAACTCTCTCTACTGTGAATGTAGGATCATGGTCAAAGCAAAAACTGACACACAGAGAGGAAAGTAACCTTAGTGGGCTCTAACTCCTGGCAGTAATTCTGGGGATACCCATGGAGTGACATCCTGTTTCTTGGTATGACACAATAATGATACCATAGTGAAGTACTCCTCCTGCTGAAGAGTTTCCCACCTCCCTTCTTGAGAATGCCCAAAAGTTCGCAGAAGGCAAACATTTGGAGAAAATGTCAGAGAAGAGAGCCAGAAGAGTCAAGGAAGATATGTCACATACCACTCCTGCTGGCTGATGCACAAGAGTGGTCAGGTGTCAAGGAAGGAATTCATCCCATTCTTGCCTACAAGAAGTTAGGATTAGAGGCTGATTTTCATTTTGGATTGCAAGATGAGGGAAGGGGGTGAAGTGAGAAATGAGAAAGAACAGATCTCATATGACATTACTAAGCTATCTGTCCTTAATCTTTGGCCCAATAGTTTGGACAGCAAATCTTGCTTCTTGCAAGTGCAGCCTTTAGCCAAAAGCAATCCAGAATTAGTCCATTTGCTTGAAGGACTTGGGAAAACAAAAGAAAATCAGAGCAATATAGGATTATGTCCCAGATTTTAAACAATCTATAAACAGAGAAGGCTATATGGCTAGATGCACGTTTTCGTGTACCTCTGGGAATTTAACTTAATGTCTAAGAGCCAGGGTAAGCTGAAAATTTGAGCATTGTCTCTTTTGCTTCTGTGGATGGAAAACAAACTTATTTAACGTCTTCCTCTTAACACTCACAATGTGATATGTTAGCATTGGCTAATTAAGGGATTTGTGAGTATGTGCTTCACCAGTTTTATTTTTTGGGGTTAGCCGAGTGAGAGGAGATTTAGCACCACCTCAGCTCTCACTGCCAAACCCATAAATACCTCCATCAGCCCTGCTAGATCTGTCATCGATAAAGGTAGTTTAAGGAGCCATCCTGAACGCAGCCAGATAAGGACAGAAATGGGTGATGATAAGAAGGAAGGGCGGGATCCCAAACTGTCACTATTTATCAGAGCAGCATGACCAACTAAGGCACCAGCTCTCCAGCTGCTAAGTATCAGTGATGTCAGAACTGCCTTGTGCCTTTGAGCACGTCCCTGCAGACAGCAAACCTTTCCTGCACTTGTTGGGGAAGAAAGGGGGAAGACTACAGACACCCTGGCACAGACAGAGGATGAGCTCTAGAAGAAGCTGAGCTCTGACCTTCCCTCCTCCAAGGAAACTGTTTTGTTTGTTTGTTTTTTGAAGGGGCGGGGGATAAATAAATAAAGTGGAACTTTTTTATGGGAAGAAAAAAAAAAGTGTTGGAGTTGGGATTTCTGACAGATTTCCAACAGGATAAAAATATGACAATTTTTCACCATCTCTAGATGCAGCCTATGGTGACTATTCCTCAGAGGTGATGGGGGAGGAAGAAGCAAGAGTGAGAGAGAACACATTATTTCCATCTGAAAATAATTTTAAGGGGACATTTATCCCACTGGGTAGAACAACTCGTAACTAAAGCAATGTGCCTGGCCACTGAGGTACTATGAAGAGGGAAAGAAGATCCCTCCACTCTGGGAGACGAAACACAGCCTGAAAAAATTGAGAAGTGCTTCTATAAGCAACCCACTAACTGTGATTTATGTATTTTCTCTAGGGAAAGTGCACTGCATATTTTGATTTGGGCACATTCTTGATTACTTACCCCAAAGCAAAGAGGTAGCCATGAGATATGGGTAAAGGAGCTGAGTGGCTTGGAATCTGCCTGGAGCTTGGTCATTGAAAAATCTTTGCTTTATAACACTGTCATTTAGTTTTGCTGAGACTGAATACATGTTGGTGGTAGTTTTGTTGAAGTCTGCATGGAAAAAACATGAGGAAACATGAGGAAAATGAGAGATATGGTCTAAGACCAACCTCTTGTCTGCTACAGATGCAATCCTTTGTGGAAAATGTCAGGAAAGAGGCAGACAACCTTCATCATCAGGTTCCCTTTCTAATTTTTTTTTTACTTGCTTCTCCAATTCAGCTTACAAGGGAAACAGGATTGGGATGTCAGGTCGGTTGCCTATGATCCCTTTCACTTTGGTGTTCCTTGTCCCTTTTTCTGTGGTGTTACGACATTGTATGCGCTGTGGCCAGGGGCCAGTTTTCTCAGCTATGTTGATATAGCACTGAGCACAAGAAGTCAAGATCTAGGACTAGTAGATCCATGGAGAAAACTGTGTAGAAGCAGAGTAAAACGGTACTTGCTATGACTTAGATTTTTCTAAGTGTTTCCAGAAATAAAGATTTCCCTTACCACTTAGTGTAACCCCTGGATTTCTACATGAGCTTCTTTGTACACAGTGTTTTTCTCCAGAAGCTCCAGGTTCTTTATAGACTTTGCCCTGCCCTTTACTGCTTATGGATGTGCCCACCTGGAAAATCTCAGACTCCTTCCTCATCTTGGTGGAAGATGTAGACTTAAGAGACCATGGGTAGAGACTTTTGGAAGAACAGTTGGAGAGAAAAGTTGAAGGTGGTTTAGGGCTCTTCTCCAGCATGAAATATTTGCTCTGGGAACTGTAGGGCCATGACAAATATCTGAGAGCAGAGTCAGGTCCATAGGAACACAGGCAAAGCTTCCTGTCCAAGTGCTCCTAAATCCCCCAAAAACAGGCAAGAGTTATTTTATTTATTGAAAAAAAGACCATTTTATTTTACCTTCCCTCTCCTTATTACACAGAAATGTCAATCACTCTTTGACTTTAACATAGAAATAACGCATATTTTTCATGCACAGCCCTTGAGCTCCTCAGGAAACACTTTTGCAGCAGACAGGAAAGTCCATGGAGCCATTAGAACTGGTAATGTTCATTTGGATGGAGGCTGTCAGCTTTGCAAGCAAGCACAAGCATTTCCCCAGGTCGGGCAAGGAAAATTCCTTCCACACAAGATAGCAGACTACTCTATTCAGTCCTTGGAACAGCCATGAGCCAACCAGAGCTCATATACCTGCCTTCTCAGGAGGTTATATTGCTTCTGGTCTAAAGCCATGGCTCCTACTCAAAGCTCAGCCAAAATGATCTTGTGTCTGTCTGCAAAGTACCATGTAGCCATACCCATGATAACAGGCTTTGGGAAATAAAACCTGAGCACTGATCTGCAATGCTTTGAAGAAATGGCTTTGAATGCCAGGACCACTCTTGCTTAACAGATTTCAGCCTAATCTGATTTATTTATTGTTTAACCTGCCATGTGCCTGCAAACCAGCTGGAAGCACAGCCGGCTAATTACTGGGTTGTGCCAGCATAGGCTGCCTTTGATTGCTTGAGACAAGATGCCTGTAAAATGGACAAGATTTAAGGCACACAGTTATTGTCTATGACCCTCTTTTAGATCCTAATGAGCTCTGAGAGGCTGAGATGTTCTGTTGGAGAGGCAGCAGGGCTCTGACTGTATCAGTGTAATGGCTGCATCTGGAAGTTATTTCATCTTGGGCTTTCCCTGTCTTTTTCTCCATTCTCCTGTATATCTGTGAGGTGGAACGTGTTTAAATCACTATCCAGATAATGCCTCTAGATCTTCTTCTCCCCTATTTTCATCTTTCAGGGGGCATCTGTGCTAATACATTTCCCACTTTTGATCTAGACAAATGAAACATCACTGGTTTTCTCAAAGGCTGTGTGAAACTGGAGATTTTTCCTCACTCTGAACATATCCATTGGCTGAAATTCCCCTTTGTAAAGAAGACTGTTAGCTCCAGGAAGCAAGCTTATCCTGAGCAGAAACAAAGCATATTGAGGATTATCCTAGTCCCCATTTTTCATGCTTAGTTTACAAGTGGAACTGCAAAGTGAAATTACTCTCCATTCTGTCCTATTCATGGACTGGTCTTCCCAGCTGCTGCACATACTCCCATTCTGATATAAAGAGGCAAGGGCATCACAAGACCTAACAAAATCAACACTTGAGTAAGTTAGAGGGGCAACTTTCTTATCGGCCAGTGTTTGAACTCTAACCCTTGGGGGAGGTTAAATATAAACAAATATATATTGCTTCATTAAATATACACTGCTTTAAGGGCTATTGCTGGTCCCAAATATTTAAAGTTCACCAGTTCATGTTAACATCCACTCTACTAAGAGGCTGAAGGTCCGGGACAGAAAATGAGAAAGTATTAAGTAACCGACCACATTAAAAATAACAAAACAGAAGAGAACTAAAAAAGAAAAAGATGATCTCAATAATCTTAAGTCCTTTTATTGGCCTGGAAAGGGTGGAGGAAGTAAGAGGATGGAAGGGCAGGAAGCAATCTCTTTACTCCACAAGGGTTCTGGCAATCTGGCTGCCTTTGGGGGACTGGGAGAAATGGGAAAATAAAATAAAAACATGTTCAAAATGCCAAAAATGGTAGGAAATGGTTATCAGCTTGAAAAGTTCCTCCAAGGGTTATTAATAGCTAACAGCAAGGAAATCATGACTCACTGGGCAGATAAGTATATCCCAGCTCCTAAAATGTGAATTGGTTCAAAGTTGCTTAACCCTGACTATTCTATCATAACACATACAGGGAAGGGCTATCACCAAAGTATCACCACAAGTACGTAAACCCATCTCTGTCTTGCAAAGCACTTAAACATGTGCATAAGCCCTGGTACTTTTCATAAGCTGTACGCACATAAAAGTGTGTTAAATCTGGACAAAATTCAGTATTGGATATTGACTGCACAGTAAAAAGAATGGGGGACATTGGTCTTTTTCAGACATTTAAGAGTATTTTGCATGTAAGTGGCTAAGTAGTGGTGGTTCTGTCTTGGACCATAAAATAACAAATGATCCTACAATTTCGTCTCATCACTTGAATAACATATGTTCTTATTTTCTGACATGTGTAGGAAAACTGAGGCACAAAGACATTATGGGCCACTCTTTAAAACTCTGGTTGCAGAGGTGTAGGTGCCAATAGTCCCACAGCAATCCATTTCCAGCAGCCACAAAGGCATATTTGCTCAGGACTATACATGTGAGTTTAACTACTGATCTGTAGATACCTGAGTAGCAGTTTTTTAACCTAACAGATGTTAAACACCCTGGAAGTCTAGGGGCTGGGACAAAGCTGGACTAGAGGAATGGTCAAATGGACAACTGCGTTGCAACGGAGTGGGAGTACAGACAGCCAGATCCATAGCCCCATTGTCCACCACTGCACATTAACATTGGAAAGAAAAATCCCTGCATTGATAGTTTGGCTAGGTAGAGGCTGGGGGTAGTGCAACACTGGAAGTGCATTCTAAAAATCAAGTAAGCGAGCAAGCAGTGAGCAAATGGGTGGAGTAGGCCAAGATCACTTGAATTTTGGCCAAATGTATAAGCTTTACAATTATCTTTCCTCTCTATTGGAGTGGTTATTTCCTTTCACATCCAGCAGCTTTTCTGCCTCATGTCTGGCTGCATCAGTGTTGATAACATGTCTACCCTAAAAACATGGCTATGAAAATGACTTTCTGCATATTAAGCTGCATAAAATATTTTCTTGACATAACAATTATTGTATTTTGATAATCATCTAGTCACTGAATTGGCCAGAGGGAGAAGAGGCTTCAGTGGTATCACAGCCCATTCTCCACTATCACTTCCTCTGATAGCTGTTTTACTACCTGGCATGTGAAACCTCCAAAAAAAGGAGTGCCACAAACTGCCATGTAGTCTGCCTATGAGGTTTGATACTCTGCCTCTTTTAAGTTTTCCTGATGTCTAGCTTATATGTCCTTTGTGGCATTGTAAGCTCCTGACTCTTCTCCTGTCACCAGTGGACACAGAGAACACATTGCTGCTTTCCTTTGGTGCCATCTTCTCCATATCTGGAGTTTGTCCTTCTCTCTCCCCCACACATTGTACAGCACTGAAAGCATAAGAACACAGGGAATTTTTTTCAGTGTCTTATACAATGGGAAATCATCTTGATTGGGCTGCTAGGAAAGAGAAGAAAGGGAAGCTAATAAATCTTTTCCGTCTCTCAGTCCTATGGTTTTCTATTTTTGCATTGGAATGGAACATAATATTCTAAGTCCTTCAGCACAACAATATGTCAGGCAATTGGTAACAATACATTGGGCTTTTGGATGAGGGATGCTCTTTTGTGGCATCTGTGTGAAGGATAACAAACAGTTTTATGACTTCAATGAAATACTTGTAAAGTGGCTTCTGCAAGTGTGACTGATTGTCTAGTTTCATTCTATTTTCTGTTTTCATTGGGTTATGTTAATCGCTAGGTATTATGTATACTCTGCATTTGATCATTTCAAACCCAAAATTAAAGAATTTGTGTACCGGGGTACATTCATGGTTTCTGTGAAATATTTATTTGTTATAAATAAAAGCTTGTTTACCTATCTGTCAACGATTCAGAATATAAAAGGTGTTAGGAATAAACAAGGTTTTTTTCTTTATTTCTTTCATGAATGTACAAGTATATTTACTTATTATATGCACTTAGCTTAAGCAAAGGGAAAAATTTCATTCATTTTTTCATTTGCTATGCATTTCATGAAATGTATTACACAGACATTTATAATATAGCAGACAATATGGAACATATTACAGCCTATAGCAGCTGTCATGATATTTCAAATATATTACATGGAATGACATAAAATATTTTCAACATATTCTTATAATTTTAACATATATCGTGTGGTGTCCCATATTTTAAGCAGCAGAACAATGGTCCAATTCTTTTTTTTTTTTTTCTTCTTTCAAAAATTGCATTTTATATATTGTCAGATATATTTTTACCATGTGTGCAATAAATTATATGAAACACATAACACACATATGGAAAAGGTATGACTTTTTTGAGGGGGGGAGGTTGTGGATTGCTTAGCAAGGAACTTAAATCCTTTGTGCATTGTTCAGCAATAGTCGGTATCTCTGTTCTGGTCTGCAGGCAAGGAGCTTTGTAAAACATGTATTTGTTATTTCCAGCAACTGAGATATTTTCTGGTGAAGTTAAGATTGTAGCATAGAGTCAGTCACAAAAATATGTACCCTGGAACAAAACATCAGGGACAGCTTGTCATAGGGCAGTCTATTCTTTGTAGATCATGAGAAAGTCATGAACGCATGGACCTCTTCTGCATCAGGTCCTGGAAAGGAGATTTATCACTGGAAGCAGCTAGACTGAGCTAGCAGTGATGGCAGGGTTATCTACACCTTAAACACAACCCAGCTTCTGAGATGGTTTCTGCTGTTTCCTTGCTTTCTCCCTGAAGGTGATGGGAAACTCAGAGCAATTCAGTTGAGCTAGCTGAGCCTTAGAGAAGCCAATGTCTGTTTTGAGAGAGTAATCAGAGTTTTAGCCTGTCAGGTTAGTGTACCGGGAATTGTAGCATGCAGAAATAGATTTAAGTGCATCAAAACTACAGTTTTTCCATCCTAATGAATTTCAGATGCCTATTGGTCATATTTTAAAGAAATATGTTAAAACCTGGACTAGTCTGAAAGTGATTTGCGCTTTTGGTCAAAATATCTGTTCTGTTCTGTTCTCTGTCCTGTGCAATCCTGTTCTGCTGTCTAATGAGTCCTCTCTCCTTCATACTGGTTTTGATGGGTAGCATTTCCCTCTCTCTGCTCTGCAGCTGTTCAGATCTGAACAAAGTCTCCAAACCCAAGCAAGGTGAGATCCAAGCCTTAAATCATAATGTGGATGATACTTTATGATGTGACTTTGTGAGGGGAAGTCAGTCAGGATTGCACCTTCTCTGTGCCCTGCTGGACTATTATACCTTTTCTAAATGCCTGCAGATAGTGGATTGCAAGGTTCCTATCTCAATATTAGAAAGGCAGAGAGCTCAAAACATGCGCCACTGAGGAAAGTTTTAGTCTAAGAGAAATAATCCAATGCAGGATTCCAGTAGCGAGTCTGGATTTTATAAATACAAATCAGTTATTTGAAAAAGTTATCCAAGCTGTTTAATAACTGAACTGAACTGTTAATTCTTTTACTAGGACTACATTTGTTTTTCCGGTAAGCCTGGAAGACCAAAGATTTTACTAGTTGAGGCAAATGGGAACTAGGGCCAGGGGGGTACTGTCTTTTAGGCTTTTAGGACAAGCAACACTCCTAATTCTACATGAGCATACCAGGTAGTGTGAGGGGTCTTTAGGGTTCACTATTTGACATTTGAGGAGCAAACAGACAGCTTCAGGCCTCCTTTTATGGACTTGCATTATAGCATGATCTTTTATAGTATAAACCTTGCCTTCTGATGCACCACATTTGTACACAGCTCAATATTGGGTTTATCCTTATGCTTTTTTACTTTATTAGTTGCATGCCATCTAAACCCTGCAATAGCTGCATTTGAGTGGTGGTCTTACAGGAATGTCTTACTGAGTCTGTGCTTCCCATGAAGACAGCACATGTGCAGTTCAGCTATGGATGAGCATTGTGTGGGAGGGAGGTGAAACATACTAGTGATTGATGAGGATGGCATGTGAAAAGCACAGTCATGCTATGAGACCTGAGCTTAGGGAGGAATGACTCTGTGGAGATTTTAGGTGATAAAATCTAAGAAATCTTGACAGAGAATTGATAAAGTCCAGGTTTTCTTTTAAAATAATTTGGCAAATTTGAGTGGATGTTCACAGGTATAAAAAATGACACAGCTGTTGGTTGACACCACAGTCTCCTCAGCTTCTACACATCAAATGACTGATGGGTAGCATAGAAAGTGAGGCCTTTGAAAAGAACAGTTGCCATTTTGTCTTTGACACTAAAATTGTCAGTGATAGGGTGTTATATATCAGGGTCTTTCTGTCACTAGTTATTGCCTTGAATTAGTAGTGCCTGGAATCATTTTAAGGAAGACTCTTAGAATTGCTTAGTCTAAGTCACGTAACTTAGAAGAAATGACATGTTGCAAATCAATGCTGTGAGTTTAAGCGTTTAGTCCAAGTCCCTGTCTTGCAAGTAAGTAAGCTATTTTGGTCAATATACATACTCATACACACACATATATAGGTAATAAGCCTGAAGCAAGACATCCTTTACCAATTACAACATCAACGACGAAGACTTGGAAAAGCTGCAAGTAAATTTCCCCAGTGGGAAGTGCTGAACAACCTTCCTGATATCCACAGGTCTCTCCAGGATCAGTCACACAGACAGACAGACACTCTGTCATGACTTACTCCTCCCTGAATCACCTTGACCATGTTTCCTCCACATTGACTTCCCATCCAGAATAATCCTTCCCCCCTCATGCCTGAGTGATTTCCACACTAGTGCTGCTAAGGCTGCATCAGGGGAAGAACCAAGGCATGTGTCAGAGCCATTGCGCTAGCTCTCCCACATTAGAGATGTTCAAGGATGAGGTAGAATCTGCTGAAGGAAGTGAGTATGTGCATACCTCTGTGTGGGGCAACACAACTGCACAACAAATAGTAAGATGAGGAGAAAGCCCCCTCTTCTGCACTTGAAGAAGTAGAGGTGACTGTGTCCCTTGAAAGCAATGTCATAGGCTAAGCAGCTCTGACATAGATTATATCAGGCAGATAAAAGTGTTGTAGAAGCAGGAGAGGAGAGAGGGGCTCGAGCTTGTCCCAGTTTCCTGACAGGATTAAGAGAAAGGGAGGAAAAAAGGATAAAGAAATATATACACTTAGCTAGAAATCAGATTTTTTTTTCTTATTTGTTTTCTGGCTTTTAAGCTTGCACTATGCATTTGTGTCAGATAAAATAATATCTTTTTCCTTTTTTTCCATGCCTTTAGAAGTATCAGTCTTTCATTTTCATGATATCATCCCTTTCCTGTCTCTGAGTTGTAATTTTGGGTGGACTGCTGGAAGCAGAAAAGCCTGTATATCTTCTCCCCATCATATGAATTTTCCATTCTGTTTTGTAACACACCTAGGACCAAGAGAGCACAGGAAGTACAGAGAAAAGTATTTCCTAGGGAAAACTGCATTAAAGAAGAACAGCTTAGTGAAGGGCTGACTGTGTGGCCTTTGCTTCTTTATCTGGCTGCTCAGGAGTAATGTAAACTAAGTCATGATCCTTATGTACTGCTCTTCCTGTTCGTGGCTTAGAGATACACTAGCCCTGAGGTTTTAAGTGTTGTCACCAGTTAAGCGAGTGGGTGTTATCTTGTGTGCTCAGGCTCTTGGAATAATGAGACATTGTGCTATCAGTTTATGGGTGCAAAGAGACTTCGCATTTTTGTGGTCATGACTGGTCACTGTTATCACCTCATGTTGTTATCCAAATGTGATTTAATATATGTCATTGAGTTCTCTGAGTTAGTCCTCATTTGTACTAAATAATATCACTGAGGAAAAAAAAAAAAAAAAAAAGAAGAAAAAAAGAGTTCATTCTTGATGAGGTTTTTTCCACTAATGGAGACAACACCACAGTCTTTAGTCATCTCAAGTCAGTGGCAGGTCCCTAAGAAAAATGCAAACTCTGTACTAGACTCTGTAGAGAGGATTATTACCTTCAGAATGTGTGGAATAAAAATTCTGGTCTGCTTAAATAATAGAGCCACACAGATGTCTTTGTCCCCTGTGAGGCATCACACTTGTAAGAGGTGAATAACGTTTAGAGAGTCCAGAGATAAGGGTTTAGGGCTGTCAGAGTCTTCAAAAATAGGAGTTATGTGGAAAAGAATAAGGAAATCGGGATTTTCAGTCTAGAGAAGTCTGAGGAGAGGCTGAATAACTGTCTTTAAACCATGATTTCTTGTTTGGCCTCAGCAAATAAATAGCACAGATTATTTTTTCCTTCACTACAGTTGCCTATTATGTATTAATATTGTAACATGACAGATGCAAGGTTTTTAAGAAGAGATTATACAGCATCTGTCAGAAGTGATGTGGCTGTTGTTGGTTCCACAGTGGGCAGGGAACAGAAGAGGATGTCTCTGAAAAATCATGCCACCTCTTCAATGAGATTCTGGAAGTCCCTTGATGTGCTAATCTTAATTATTTCCATCTGAGGAATAATTTCCAATAATGTAAACAGTCAAGCAACTCTACCATTAGCCCTCTGCAATTTATGTATATGATGCCTGAATTGTTAATGCCAGATAGGAACGTTGTACTTAGCAGTGGTCACACTAATGACAAATACAGTTGTCTATCATGTCTTCTATTTCTCTCCAGTGTATCTTTTTTATACTTCCAGAAATCACCTTTTAACTTCTTGATACCATGTCCACAGAGGCCCTCAAATAATCATCAAAACTGCAGCTTCTGTGTGTGGAATCCTTTATCCTGTACATAAGCTTCATTACACTTTTTGTGCCTAGATGGATGCCAACAGCTGGATGCATCTGACCTGTGCTGCATTGTGTCTTCTAGTACTGAGTCTGACCCAAGGCAATCTGTAACAATGACCAACCTTCACTGTTCACTGTCTTCTGTTTCCCCAGCCCATTTCTCTTCTTACTAAGACTTTGTACACTAGGAAAACTTTGTAGGTATTGGTATTACAGTTCCTCCCAGGCTGCTGAGATCTTTGAAGAGCAGTGGGATGGCAATGGATACCTGCTGTGCCTTTCCACAAATCCTTTTGCTTCATAGGAGCTCTCTCTTTTGTAGTTTCATTTGAGTCCCACAAGTCAGCCATTTCTGAGCTATTGAATGAAAGCCAAATGCATTTTGTGTCTTTCTAGCTCCTTAATTAAAACATCCTGCAGGACAAAGTCAGATGTCTTACAGAAGTCTGTTACATCAACAAGATTATCTTTAGCCACCAAACCAGTAATTTTATCAAATGAAGATATCAAGTCAGTTTGACAGGATCTGTTTCCCATAAAACCCTGTTGATTTGCCTATTTTATATTTCCTAACGTAATTGTTTATTAGCTGAGCCCACGTCATGTCATGACTTCTCTCGGGATGTAGATCAAGCTGTCAGACTTACGGCTATAATGGGATATCACAGAAATGTGAAATTTTGTTTGTAAGGGATCTCTGGATATCATCTTCTCCAATACCCACAACTCAAAGGAGGGCCAACTTCAAAATCAGCTCAGGGCCTTGTCCAGTCCAGTTTTGAGTCTCTAAGGGGACAGAGATTCCACAGCCTCTCTGGGAACTGCTCCCAGTGCTTTAATACAGATGTACAGATTTTGACCTTGATCTGCAGTCCAAATTTCTTAAGAGGCAAACTGGGCCATTGCTTTTTCTGTGCATCTCTGACAGTTTTCTAGATCCATCTTCTCTGTGAGACTCTGTTAGACAGCTGAAGACAGAGATATGTTCCCACCTTTGCCTTCCCCTCTCCAGGATGAGCAAGTCCATCTTGCTCTGCTTCCCACTGTAAACTGTGTGCTCCAGCCCCTGGAAGCTCACTGAAGTACCAAGCTCCTTGCAAACTGCATCAGTAAAAGTTGTTGTTGATTGTTTGCCATCTTTTGGTACTTTAACAACTGGGAATGTGTGTCCAGGCTACATCTCCTATAATCCTTACTAAAAATGATGATTGACAAACACCTTTGAGGGAGCCTTATTGCCACAGAGGCTGGTTTAAACGTGAATCCTAACATTTGGATATCTGAAATGAGGTGAGAATAATCCCACCAAAAGTGTGCATGCGCTGGCTAGCTCCTTCAAATCGTATGGGTGTAAGTGATCAAATCATAACATCTACCCTTTACCCTTGCTATTGAGTATCCTTCTTAGTCTAGCTAGAATGTAGTGTACAGTCCTCATACAATACAGGGTTTTTTTCAAGTACAGGAGAGAGCTATTTCCTGAACATTTTTTCATTCCCTGTATTGTCACATCGTATCTGGTACCAGATTCCTTACTGGTTTTCCTTTGATGCTGTTTATTTTAAAACAAGCTATTTGTGTTGTCAATAGTGCTCATTTCTTTGTGTTTCTCCTTGCAGCTTTCTGCCCCACTTCTTCATAGCTTCTGATTTATGTCAATTACTATTAGTTTCTACACTCTTTTATTTGCTTTATATAACATATATGTCTGTAAAAGACTGTATGAGACTTTCAAAGTCCCTGCTAAGCCAGCATGGTTTTATAACAAGCATGTCCTCTTTCTAGAGCTACATCAATTCAGTTTGGTGGAATCAAAAAAGATTTCTTTTAGAAGTTCCTGATTACCATTCATATTTTTGTCACTGCTCTAAATTCTCTGTCTCTACTGCCTTGACTAATAATTATTTTTGGCTTGGTGGAACTGTCCCATTTGATTTATCAAATATATAAAGTATCTATATACTCATGAATACACTGCCTCTATATGTATGACTACATAAACACACGTGCGTATCTGCATGTACACACACACAATCTTACTGTGGATGTCTATAGGTCAGAGAACCCAGTCATGCTCAGACTGTTAAGAGGAATTTGCCCCAGTCTACCAAGGATCTACTTCCACTTAGAATTATGGAAAAAGATAAGTGAGAAACCTTCCCAGTGTCATGAATCTTTGGAGATGATGTTTCCACCCTACCTCAAAAACTATGAACTTCGTAATTCCCATGGTAACCAAAATGTCTGACCAAATCATCCTTAATTGTCCTACCCCAGTTAAATGCAGCTTTGATTATGCATAAAATAAAGTGAAATAATATTACTATCTGATTATCCTTTATAGTAAACTATATATAGCAGCCATATAGCAGGAAAACTGAGAACTGTAAATTATTTTTTCATACCATATATGTTTTTGCATGTGAAACATTTTATTTTGTTTTTGTTGCCTAAAGGCCACACTGGGGGGTATTTTAGAAGGGTGTTTCTTTCCAAGTTTTTAAGAAATACAGCTTCTCAGATAAATTCCTTTGTTCTTTGTACTGAACAAATGGAACTGACAGAATGAAAAAGGCACTCAGTTTCCTGCCATACTTTTCTTATACTCACATAATGTCTCCTTTTAGCTGTCTTTCTTACAAAATGATCAGCTCGGGGCACTTAAATACTCTTCATTAATAATGATTATTGCACATTTAAGAATCTTTTGGGTCTGAAATGGAACTGCATCACCTTTCCCTGTTTCCCACCTCAAATTCCCCATCACACTGTGCTCTCAGGAATATGACCATCTTCCTTGTAAGACCAACATTGAGTATACCACAGTGTGAAAGAGGTCTGAAGGAGGTGGGATGTATGAAACAGCTGTTTTCAATCTCTCTGGTTAGGGTTTTTTTTGTCCTCCAGCTGGGAAGCTGAGGCACTATGTTTTTTTCATGCTGCTAAGTCTACTATCCTATTGATCTGCACCACCAGGGTGGAGTTCCCCTAGTTTTCATAGGGATCTGTAAAAAACTTTTTTTTTTTGCTTTCTGATTAGGACCTGTTTTGATGCATTGAAGATCTTCTAGATTATTGCACACAAATCTTTGTAACTTACAGATGTTTAAAATACTGTTTAAAGATGGCAAGACTGTAGAATGGGGGAAAAGGAAAAGGCAATAGAATCACAGCCCAACTAATGTAAGTATCTTCCTTCAAGTAGTTGGTAGTAGGCAATCAAACAGCCTGCCCTTCCAAATTGTGCTTCTCTAAGAGAGACATTAGAGGACTGGAGACCTTTGAGACAAAAAAAACCAAACGGTTTGTTCAGATGTGCCGTTGATAGAGTTTGGTCCACATCATGATATTTTGGACATTGGTCAAAACCATCCCAAAATGTTAGCTTTTCTTTTAAGTTCTTTCCTCTGAGCAGAGCCACAAAATGGTTGCCAGATTGGCCTCTTTCCTGTTGCTACCCTCTGTTTTTCTTCTTTTATGGGGTATGGAGACAGTCACCAGTGTTGTTATTAGTCAGTGACGTGGGTTGGTTTCACCAGCTCAAAACATCTGCCCAGAAAATTGTTCAGTTAGAGCTGGATAAAACAACTCTTGCTTTTTTTTTCAAAGCTCTCTTGTGCTTTCTAAGAAATCGCACTGGGTCTGTTCCATCTCAGAGATGTTCTTTTTCTGTATCTCACATTGGCCTTTTTGTTTTTTATCCTGGGAACTGGGCTGAGAGACAAGGAGGATGAGGAAGAGGAGTTTGATACTCTAGCTGTTGTGAATTTGGTGATTAAAGCCTTGCAAACAGACTAAGCTGAAATTGCGCTTTGGGAAATGTAACCTGATAAAATAGCACAGAATTCACTCCCCTCTGTGGGAGTCACAGCCAGCAGCTATTTCTGATTCACAGCAAACTGAGGTTCCCCTCCCAGCCCCCATGTTCTTAGATGCTTTTATTGTTCTGCAGTGTTCATGTTCCTTGCACATCTCAGGCCTTAAACCTCTTCCTTGCTAGAAAGCAATCTTTATTGAAATTGGGGAAGCTGCATAAAAATGAAAATAAAAATATGTGAGATCAGAAAAAAAAAAAAGACAGAACCTGACTGTGAGTGTCCTTAGCTTCTTTAAGCCCTACCCTTCCTCTTGGATTTTGATGGCTGACAGCTGGGATTTAGGAAGTAATTTTTGTTTGTTTTTTTCACTATAGGCAGATAGTGAATAACTATAGGAAGATAGAGAGAATAACCAACAAGATATTGGGACCTCAGTGCCTCTCTGTCTCCACAAGTGGAGATGCTGACTGGGAGACTGCATAGGAGATTTCCTTGGGAAAGCCTGCAATCAGAGGAGAATAAAACCAGTGTTCCTGTCCTGACAACTGCTTCAGAGCCCAACCGAACTGGTAGTCACTTCCAGACCTGACCTGGGCTGCAGATTTGCTCTACTTCCAAAAGGTAGCCCCTGAATATCCTTAGCAATTACATGGTGTCCAAGCTCTATTTGCTAGCCTGTGTCAATTTGCCTTTGAGGGGAGACTTTCTAGGATTCTGCTAATATTCCCAGGGGAAGCCTCATATCACACAAATTGCTTTTCTATCACCTTCGCTGGGGCATGACAGAACCTGGTTTTTGTGCAGCATCTGGCTAAACCCACTACTTCTGATCACATTAATCAGAAAAGGTGATGAGGCTCCTTCCTTTGAGGGCCCTGTTGTCCTTTACAGAAGGGAAAGGACTTGATACTGCCTGCCACAGGAGCAAGTAATTCTTGTGGTTTATCTGAGAGCAAGTGACATACAAGAGATTGCCAGGATGGTAGGACTCGTAGGACCCAGGCATCAGAGGAAATGACTGAGACCATGCACCAATTTCTGTCTTGCCCAGTATTTAAAGTTGCCCAGAGCCCTTGAGCTATTGCAGCCTGACTGTTCATCCCACCTCCAAGCTGTGGTTCATAAGGATTATAACATTGTAATTTCACAGGAAGGTGAAGTGCTTGGAGGCAAAGCTTTCCTGGAACTGAACTGAGGTTCTGGACCTTCTTATTAGACAGCTGAGACTGGGAACCTTGCTGTGCCAAGGAAGAAAAGTACAGTTCATGACTTGCCTTTCCCCTAATCAGTTGCTCATACACACAATGACACAGGTAAGCAGACCAGAGATTTCTCCTGTGCCATGAAAGGGCAGATGGATTGTCTGCTAACACTGCTCCTTGTGATTGCTTGGGAGGGATGAGAATATCATGCAGAGGGGGAAATGAGTTGTTACAGAGCAAGGGAGAGAAGACATAGGTCTCTCATAGTATATCTGCAGAGGGGTTTTGTTGTTGTTGAGTTTGCAGGACACACAAAGACCACATGGTTCAGTCTGATTGCATTACCTAGAAATGATCACACTTACCTCCAACTGCACCAGACAGGGTTTTTGTGTACACCACAACTCAGAGCTTTCTTTCAAAAGAAACTTTTCTGAACTCCCAGACAGACTGTGGCTGAGTATAGAGCTTATGATCTGGGTCATGTCTTGTTTTATCCCTGTGGATTTTTACCTAGTCCTCATCAAGTACTGACAGAGCTTCTCTAGCCTCATTTTTTTTCCTTTGGATCCCATTGGTAACATCATCTACCAGGCATGGTTGTTTATATGTCTTAAGTTGTTGGTTTTTTTCCTAAAATAATGTGTGTATGAAAGGAAATATGTCAAATACAAACCACCCCTATCCCCCAAAAAAGATGAGGTGGCATGGGGGGAAGACTGAGGAATATAAAAAGGAAAAACTCCTTCATTTGATGGGTGCATTTTCCAATGAAAATAGAAGAAAATACAACAGACAGAAAGAGTATGATCTGATTTTCTGCTGCCAGCCCATTTTATGGCTTTAAAAAACAGTTTGTGTTATTCAGCATAGTTTATGGGGCTGGGGGGGGGGGGGGGGGGGGGGGAAGGGGGGGGGGGGGAACACACTTCTAATCATATTCAAGTAGGCACTGTACAAAACCTGCTGGAAGCCAGCAGTGGTGATGACTGGCTCATTACCATTATATAAATAGTATTTAAAGTGCAGCTGGGCCCTCACATGAGCAGAGACCTAATTGATGCTGAAATATGTTCATTTCAAGTCCTGTGACTTCACATGGAAAATATTACACTGGCTAATTAATGGCAATGAGAAAAGATGATGCATTGCCTTATAAAACAAGCAACTGAAATATTGAGCCTCCATCCAAAAGGAAAAAGAGGAGGGAGGGAAGAACTCTGGAAGTTTAAAGCATAAAAAGCCCCAACAAAATAAGATGCATGCTCACATACTCACAATGACACATGCATAATCAAGAAATAGAGACATTTAGTAGGAAATGACTTGCTATTTGTCTAATGGCTCACAAGCTGAATTTGAGTTTATTGTATGTCCTTGACAGAAAGACAGCTCAAAGCCCAGTGTTCATACAGAAGAGTTCAGGAAAATATAAATGCCTTGATTCTGACAATTCTGAACACCATCTACCTAATATCCTTTTCAGGCACTTAGCAAAGCTACATCTACCACATCATTATTTAATACATACGAGTATGAGTTGGATCAAACTGAGAATACAGGCTTGAGTTAATGGGAGAAATGAATTGGGCACTGGTGTGCAGAACATCAGACAGATAATTATCATGGTCTTCTCTATCCATAAATTGTACAAATGTCTTAATTGAAACTTTAATGAAAGCTTTTAATCTAATGTATGGTTAACCATATCAGATGGTGTAGTGAGCTATGACAAAGGTGTGGCCAAAAATATTGGAAGTGTGGACAAGCAATTTTTAGGTAAAGCCAAGAGGGCTAGATCTGTCACTGGTTAGTTGGGTGACTGCTTATGAATACCAGTTCGTCCCTACCTAGATGTGACCCTTCTTTATCATACATTGAGGATGAAAAATATCTTGCAAGTTTTTCAAAGACACAGATGGGGGTTGTTCCATGCAAATATGAAGTCATAGAAGTGACAATGGGTGTCTGGAAGCCTCCCTACCTTCATAGGACTGTTTGGCACACAGATACTATACATGCTTCATCTCAGGACAGGACCTGACAGCTCTAAATGCTGGGCTTTCCAATGCCCTCCTAGGAGACTTTATGACGGTGTCACTAATCTCATTGTCAGGAAAAAACTGTCTCCAAGTTTCTCATTAGTTCATGTATTCTTATATTATTCATAGCAAATCTCTTCCTATTTTCTGCAGTCTGGATGTTTTATCTCCCCTCTGTGCTTACTCAGTGCCCATTTTTCTGGTTTTTTCCACGTATTTTTTTGCATCTTCAGATCTTTATCATTTCTTCACATATAGTACATTCCCATTTTTTCATCATTTAAAGATGTTTTCTTTGTATTTCATGATATTGTCAT
Source organism: Todiramphus chloris collaris (assembly GCA_025345505.1). Classification (NCBI taxonomy): domain Eukaryota; kingdom Metazoa; phylum Chordata; class Aves; order Coraciiformes; family Alcedinidae; genus Todiramphus; species Todiramphus chloris. The sequence goes on from JANVCC010000022.1 coordinate 26,506,919, forward strand.
CATCTTCCCTTCAAGAGTCAAATTCATTGTTCTGGGTTTTGATTTTTCTAGATTTTGTGTCTCAGTGACTTGATGACTTTGTACAATTCTGGTTGAGCTGTCTTGTTCCTAGTTCCTGCCATATATCAACACTCGCCATAAACTCTCAGCTCTTTTTTCTTTATCTGCTTTCTAAATCTTACTTTCCCATTCGTTCTTTGGGGACTTTTCTTTTCTAATGGGCACCAGTGAATAGAGTTACTCTGCATCGTTCCTTTATGCCATTTACTCCCAAATTACATTCCCCAAATTGCCTTTCTTCTACTTTTCTGCCATGGATATTTTAGTGACTCCTCCCAAATTATTGTTGTTTGTAAATTTCATCAAGTGTCTGATTATTTCCATTTCCAGAGATTAGCGAAGATGTTAAATGAGACTCTTGCAGAATGCAAGTAGGCACATCTGTCTCCCTGAAACAATGTTTATAGATAAGCCAGCCACAATGATTTTTGGAGCAGAATCTCAGGAAATAATTTCTGAAAAGCCAAAAATGTATCGTCTGCTCAGAGTAATTTCTCAGTGATATTGCAGTACTAGCAAGTATTGTTAGTGTGAAGTGTCAAAGGCCACACCAAATTAGGGTTGTTTTTCCTTTCCCTGCTTCAGTCTTCTGCACACAAGTATGTGGTACTTGGTTTCAGGAAAGCTTAGAGTATCACTTCCAGCCACGACATCACATGAGACAATATAACCCCACCAAGGGATAGATTACATTAACAACTATCTTTGATTACATTATCTGAGCATTGTCATCATGGCAGCTACTTGTCGTACATGCTGTCCAAGCAACCAATGCACTTCTCCCCCTCTCTCCCAATAAAACTCAGAGCAAAAGAAACCCATGCAGACAAAGCTTTCTACTCTATCTGTATCGCCTTTGGGGAAAAGGATGAAGCACAAACAACACCAGGCAGATGGCAGCTATGTTATTTTCTGCCCTACTGGCAGGGGCTCAGAAAAAACAACAGTGAAAATGCCTAAGATCCAGGACAGAATAAAATCAAGTTTTCTCATAGTTTTCTTTCCAAAAGTTCACTGTTCCGTTTCAGCAAATGAGAACGTCTTTGTAATGGCTGCAGTGGTAGAAATTCAGAATACCTATTTCTGAAACAAGCTCTCCCAGAAAGCCTTTTTTATAGCTATCTATGGGCACGTATATTGTGTGTACATTTATCTTTGCTTTTGCAGCAAGTGGGACTAGTATGGGGCACCCGAGAGCTGTAGAGGGAATATGAACTTTACCCAGAACTCCCTTTGCATGATCTTCAAGCCACCCCTGCATTTGTTGCCATGCAGTCACACTTCCCAAATTCATGCTAGCAGTTCCTTTAATCACACCCCCACATGTTTTTGTTTGTTTATTAAGTGCTGACTGCATGGCCTGGGGCAGGCAAAACAACGAGAATTGCCACATTTCAGACTCACACCTGCATCTGGGATGCAAGTGTGATCTTTCAAGCATGATGTGTTTCAGTTACTGACTGTTCAATAAGAAGTAATGGAGAGGAGGGGGCTGGGTCTAGACCACCTTATATAGGTATTTACCTGAAGCTCCACACTTGTCTGTGTCCAGTGACTGTGACCGGCAGTCCTGGGCTCTCTTGTCCACTGCTCTGTTCAATGCATACACCATTTGCAGATATCTAAGCCTGCCATAATCACTGTGGTGTAGAGCCTGGATGCAGTCCAAAGTGTTTTGCCTGAGGTTGCAAGGAAGATCACCGAAGAAAGCTGTGATTTGAAGTATTATCTTTGAAATCCTAATTAATTTCCCTACTGGCAGGGACCTCTCTCCCTCCTCTTGTGGTTTAATTTGCACACCTGAAATAATGAATGAAAATAGAGAAGGAGTAAGAGGAGTGAAGATGCTGGGCTGGTGCAGGGCTTTGAACACACGCTCAGAGGGGAGCTCCAGTGTGGAGGCTGGCTCACTTGCTCTGGTGCAGGGACCTTGTCCAAATTCAACTCCACTTGGGAGCCCAGGGTACAAATCTTCTCAGGCCTGAAGGGTTTGAGATCTCCTTGAGGGATCACTTCCCCTCACCCTGTCAGCAAAAAAGACCTACATTTAGTGCTCTGTAGGTGGGGACCCTGTGTGTGCAGCTCTACATTTACATAGGCATGAAAGAAACATGCACCCGTTGGGAAATCTTTGAAGTCTTGGGCAGGGTGATGCCAGAAGACTTCAGGAATGGTCCTCTAACTTGAAGGCTTTTAGTAACACATGTGAGTATAGAAAATTTGTGATGACTAAGGGACTGACAATATTCTTGTGGGATAGAGCCTGGCATGAAAAAAGCTTTCCTCCTGTCCCTTGTTTCTCATTGTCTGTTTAAGAATTGACATGGATGCCCTTTTAGTTTTATCTTCCACTCCATGAAAACTGTTCTCCAGAGATTTTTGGTTTCACATTGCCTCTTATTGTACTAACAAATATTAACTCAAGTTGAAACAGCAGACTCTGGTGGTCTATAGTTTTGGTACAAAATACCTACTTAATAAAAGTAAAATAGGCAGGGGACAATGTACAGTTCATCAAGAGTTTTTACATTCCCCTGTGTGTTTTTTCTCTATTTAAAAAAAAAAAAATCACTTGGTTTAATATTTTTTAAAATGGTTGCGAGGTAGGGATGTTTTGGAGCTGAACTATATACTTTAAACAGCTTCGACCTGGTGATCTCAGAGGGGAAAAGTGTCTGAAACCACCAGCAATCTCCAGCTGCATCTATGGCTTTGGACAAGTTTGATCTGAACCCAAACATTGACAGATCAGGGCCTGTGCTGTGAAGTTTTTCGTTTGATACTCTCCAGCTTTGATTTCTTGGGGGGGAAGGAAAGGGTAGGTAGCCAATCAAAGGCACCAGCTATGTCCACACCCTCATGTTAAATCCAAACCCATTTGCTTTAGGTTGGTAAAGAAGACAGAGGAAAAAAACAGAAAAAAATATAGCATGAAAAGTAGAAGAAATAATGTTTGCAGAGAGAGAGGGAAAAGAGAGGATGTGAAGTACATATTCCATTGAAAGTTCAACCATGCAAATGTAAACCTTACAGAGAAGCATTCACACTTTTTTCTTCAGTTTTGGCATAAATGCCTCCTATTATTCACTGTCCAGAATGGGACAGGAAGGTTAGTTTTACCCAGTCCTTCTTGCACCACAGTGGCAGAGTCATAGTGGATCACTTGAGCGTCAGCATGGTGACTTCCCAGCTGGCAAAGAGCAGACGTAAAACGGAGGAGGATCACAAGATGCCACTGGAAGATGTAAAGTTGCATCAACACTTTCTTCAGGGAGACTAAGCCAAGGAGTGGGTTGAGTTTTGGTGCTCTCCTCTGATCCATGTCTAGATATCCATCCTCTGTCTGATAGATAGCCTATGAGTGTAGAAGTGTAGTCTGAGCTCACACAGCCCACAGATCCCATCTGCCTCTGGGGCACATGATCTCAAGCCTCTTCTAAAGTGGATTCTGGGGTGGGCTTATTTGTCCAACATTAGTTGCCAAGAAAGCAGCTGGGAAATGCGGAGGCAGATGGGATGGGCATAGTGAATGTCCTTTAAGATTGATGTAGTAGAAGAGTGTAGCTCCAGACAGGAATCCAGACTAGAGGGACATCAGGCCATTTAGTTGGCATCAGGTTAGTTGTCTGACCAGGACGCCATAGCTGGGAGAGATGCCATGAGAATAGGCTCAAATAAACCAGTATCTGAAAGTATGGGACTGGCTAAAGGAGAAGGGCTGGAGTACAGCCTGTAAACCCTGAGAAGCTGTATCTAGATCACCAAGTACATTCTGCTGCATCAGGTTGGCTTTGTCAAACAGAATTAATTTCCTTTTCAGTAGCCACTCCCACCCAAGGCATAAGGAACAATTCTTCATGGGGACCAAAACCTTTCATGGGGTCAGTGGCAGTTTGGAATAATAGTTGGATTAAATATTATTTTGTTTATGAATATATGTGTATACTAGGGATCATAGCCCACTGTGCTATAGATAAGGGTGAGTATGTGGCTGTTGGAAAGAGCCTTGAGACACTTCTTGCACTAAATCAGGGTTTGACTTGCCCAGACATTATTGCAATAGCTGTTACTGGGAATCATCCAGCCTTTAATGGAAGGGAGACAGGAGATGGTTTGACCAAGGATTCAGCTGGGGGTCTCCATCACTGCATCAGAAGGAGTGGAAAATGAAGGAAGTGTTGTGCCATACACCAAAGCTCTGAAAGAGCAATCAAAGAGCTTTGGAAACGGTGCCAAAATTAATCTGTTAGTGATGTGACTAATTGATGGTGAAATATAAAGAAAGTTAGGGAAGGTTTTTTAAGGATCTGATTTTAAGTGTTGTACTATTTCCTCTTTTCTGTGTAGCTGGGAGTGCTGTTTGCCAATGATCCACAAGCAGAATAGCTTTTGCTGTGGGAGACAGAAACATTCTTCCAGAGTGAAGCCTTTTTGTCAAGAACTGACCAACCCAAACTCCTTTTCAGGAAGATCAACTTCTGCTAGTACAGACAGAATACCAATCCCCTGCAAACTGGGACTCCATGAGAGCTAAATGCTAACAAAAACTGATGCTGGAAGGATTTTCTGCAAAGGCAGGGGTTGTTCTGAAGATGTCACTTGTCTGTGATGACAGATGTTCAGACTCTTCCAAAATATTTCTTTTCTATTGCTGCATTCTCTCATTTACCTTAATTAATTAGCTTGCTTGTCACTGGGTTGTCCCTCAGGAAGACACCAGAGATCATATTCACAATGTCCTCAGCATGTGTCCTCCCTTCTTATCTGCTGAAGCTACAAAAGCAAATATGGACCAGGCTCCTTCTCTGGTGTGCTGTCAATAGTTTGCACTTCAAATGAACTTGGTCTAGTAAGCCACTTTCCCTTAACAATCCTTTCCCAATGCTAAAGTAAATAAGATATAGTCAGTAATTTCTGTCAGAACCTTGATCAAGAAGTTCTTCCTGTAGGAACAGGGAAAGATTGTTAGCTGTTTATCTGTCTTGATATCTGCATTCCTGCTGATATGGGGTGTAAAGGCCTCTGTTCATCCTCATGTCTAGAACAGCAACAGTACCTAGTAAAACACATGCATAGTCACTTACAAATATAATTCTGCTCCAGCCTGGAGGGTCTACCAGGTAGTTCTTTTTGAATGGCATTGTTTGTTCTTTGATCTCACTGATAGTGCCAGCAAAGGAGGCCCCACTTAGGAAGCCACTGCAAAAGTCTTGTCTGATTGCATTTATAAATAAGCTAGGCTGGATTTGAGTGATTCATCTGGGAGGGAATGCATCCCACTGCACAATCCACGCACCAAGACATGCAACCCTTGCTTTCACAAACTATTCCAAAAGGTGTGGGAGAAACAGCATAGAGAAGGGAGTACTGAGTTTGGAAACAATATACTAGCTGATGTGTAGCATCCAAGCATAACTGATAAGAGAGTAACAGCTGCTAAGCTACCAGAAAGCACACCAGAGAATGACATATCTCATACAGACCCATGAGACACATTGCTCAGAGGACAGCCTGGAACCCAGACATGACTGCCTGGCATTAAGATAGTGGCACGGAGCCATTGGGTGTAAAGACCATGTGGGTTTAGGAGAACTTGCACAGATGGCTTCTGCCCTATAACCAGTACGTTCATAAACAGCATGTGCTATTTCCTCATCATCTATCACAGAGGCTACCCTGGCCAGAGAGAGCAAAAGGTTGATTATTCTTGGCTGATCTCTTCATGCTGGACAGAATCTTCCTGGTTCACATTCAGATTTAGTAGAATTGGATATTGTCATTCTCAGATTACTAGTTCAGCTGCTCTGTTAGGGGAATGTCCAGGAATGGAGAAGAAGGGAAGAGGTTCCAAAATCTGAGAATGGAAAGTCTGAGATGTGTACTTCTCTTTTTTGCTGTCAATATGAGCTTGAACTATATTTAATGCAATGTCAGCTTTACAAGGTCATTGGCTCCAAAGTCCAACTCCCAAACAACGGTTTCCTTTGGTAATGTGAACCATCATGCATTGCATCTCCCATTTGCTTTGCTGATTGCATTTGCAACAAAAAGCAGAAGTTTGAAGAAATACAACTAAGAAAAATGAAGCATGTTCAGTCAGGAAAATCTCATGGCACAGCTGTCCCCTTATTTGTCACCGTTATGAATACGTGAGACTTCCAAAGCCAAAAGCTCACATAGACCTTGATAATTGCAGCAACAGCAGGGAAGCACCTCCAACAATAAAGGAGATCACATTCTTGATTGCTGGAATTCTAATCATTTGTTTTTAATTTTGTAGGTATTTAAACAGATAAGAAGAAACAAAGATTCTTTGCTGGATACTTGCCTTAGAACAACTATTCATATTGCTCCATTTACCTGAGGCTAACAAGTTCCTTTCTTCACCTCTGTCTAGGTGGTATCTCTAGAGAATGAGTTCCTTGAACTAATACATGTGAGCAAAAGGACTTAGTTCAAAACCTCATGCAGACAAGGACAACCTTTGCATGGATTTCCAGATGTTATGTGTCATATCATAAACAAGTGCTGCTTTACAGTTCCAATAGTGTGCAGTGTTGATCACCTTTGTCTGCAAAAGCTGGGACCCAAAGGTTCTTCAAACCTTTTTCCTCTCCAGAAAATGCAATCTTAAATATACACACAAGTACCCAAAACCTCTTTATAATGTGTCTGCAAAACCTGCATTCTACTGCACCAGTTCATTATTCATTCTTTAAAGAGTCACAAACATGTTAGTTCAAAGACAGTTTTGAAAAATGGTCAGAGTAAGTAATGGAACCTGATTTTGAATGATTATTTCATACCCAACTTTAAGCACAAATAGCAAAGATGCAGACATGCTAAATTCACTCGAGCTCTATGATTAGAGAAGGCTTAGAATTGCACAGACTAGAAGTAGAAACAAGAAGTTAAGCATTTAAAATTAGGATAAATTTACTTTCATGTCATTGCCAGATTTGAACCTGAGAAAACAGCCTATCTACACATTTTCCACTAGTTGCTACCTTCCAGAATAGATGATGGATAGGAAACATCAAGCCAGAAGTTGATGTTACAGTAAGCTGTAAGCAAAAGGGAATTATAATTGAAAGCATTTCCATATTATGGGCACTGCTGAGTGGCTGCCATGTTAATTCTATGATCCCTTCTTCTAAAGCCATCTTCCACTTGGATACCAAGTATAACTCCTGCCAAGAGGTCTCTGAAATGCCATCAACAATTGTGCTTTCTGACAAAAAGATAAAGTTAACTAATGGTAAGCACCCTTTGCTGATGAACTCGAAAAAACCCCACTGGCTTCTCTTCCTGGAGAGACAGCAAATAATGTGAGTCATGTGCATTAATATTTTTGAACTGACATAACTTTGGCACAGGCCTTGGGTTCTTGCAAAGGTGCCACCTGGAACCGACAGCATACATTTAACACAACACAGAGCAACAGTCGTATAAAATCAAATCACAAGACCCTATCCAGCAAAGGGACATAGAGAATATCTGGGAAAGAAGCATAGGAGACAAGGCAGATACAGCATGGGCCTCCTCTTAGCAGTCCTCCCATGGCCTCTGTGTGATTTAAAGTCATCCTGGACGACAAGTTTTTTCCTATATTACTGAATTAGTGGCCACCAAGACATATCACTGATGGACTAATCACATTTTGAGCAGTTGTAAGTCAAGTTCCATGCGTACTTTGATTTAAATACACATTGCGTAAAAAAACACTTCTAAGAGTTCAATGGCAATCCACTGTCTGTTAGCTTCACTGGTGTTCTGCTAACTCTATTCTAATAAAGAAGTAGCTACTAATTGTCCTCTATTCAATTCCTTTGCATCTTTCATAATACCATAATGTTCTATCACACTCCTCTCAGCCACCTTTTTTTCTAAATAGAGGCTCTCTAGCCTGTTAAATGACTCCTGGCAAAACTATAGTACTGTGCCTTTTCCAGTTTTATTGTATCTATTTTTAGTGGACTGGGACCAGAACTGTGTTCTCTGGTTTGGTCTCAGTTGCATTCCTGATGTGACTGCCAGTGGCACTGCGCTGACATTTTTAGATAACTGACTGTCATGGCTCTAAGATCTCTTTGTGAATAGAAATAACTAAATTATGGTTCATCTGGATAGTTATTCTCCCCCTCCATCTCCATGTGTGTTCCTTTGCATTCATCAAAACTGTAGTTATGGAATTGAAATGCTTGATCACTCAGTTTCATTAGTAGCTCATCTGGTAATTGAGAGCCATTTTAACTACAGCCAGGATTATTGTCACCTGAATAGATTAGTGGTTCATTGATATTCATTGATATAGAAATTTACAACTTCATCTTACATGTTTGGCTAAGGTAATTTTTCACTTTGGCTTTAATTTGAATCAGGCACTTATGTGCCAGGTCTGTTGTGTTATAATGTAGATCATTTATAACTGAACCAAGGCCAATGTCATGTCCAGATGGGAGAAGCACTGCCCTGGAAAGCTGGGCAGTCTGCTCAAAAAAAGAAAAGGATTGAAATTGCCAGGAGAATCTATCTTCCAGTCTTCTTCCTAGCAGCCATGCATTCCCTGGACACCTCAAGATTTAGAAAGTTTACCTGGTCTTTGCACTTGTCAATATGTGAATGGGAGTCTTCATTCTGTCATTTTATGGTGGCTTCAGTTCTGTTCTGTCTCCTTTTCTCCTTAGCCCCTTCCCTTTTCTGATGCCTGTTTTTAAAAATATATAAAAAATATGATGTTACAGCTGTCATAGAAAGAGCTGGCATAGTGTATTTTTGGAGAAAAGAAAGAAGGGACAGTCACATTGTTTTTCTGTGATAGTAATGCCCCTGCCATTATGTTTCTTATCAACTTCTCAGACTTCCCCCACAAACTGTTAAAATGTTTGTAATGACAAAGGATTGCTTTTTCCACTAATTTTGCCTCCTTTTCAGTAATTTCCTATAATTTATGAGGGTTAGAAAAGGCAAATATGACACTGTGTCCTCCTGGGTTGGATGTGCTTTCAGACTTCGAGATTGTAATTTTATTCCTATCTCTGCCACAAGGCTGGTGATGTTGTGCCAACATGTTTAATTCTCTGGAAAATAAATGTAATTACTTTTTAATCTCCTTTGCAAGTCTGTTGTGAGATCTGCTGACACAACACACTGTATAAGATCTGGACAATATTATGATTATTGTTATTCCTCGCAAAGTTTGAGAGCTGATCTGCAATCCCTCCTCCTTCCCCTTTTTCTTTTCATGGAGGAGGCAGAAATTGGCAGCTGATGGGATCTGAAGGATTTATTTTTTGTTATTGACCTTTTCCAAAGCCTCAGCAATTGTTTCTTTCCCTTTCTAAAATACACATGTAGCTCTAAGGACAAGACAAAGGCAGAAATGCCATTATTGAATGGGTTTCTACACTTATTTTTATTTTATTACTTTTTCTCTCTTTTTACCTCCTCCGTAACAAAGACAGAAATAAATGGAATTCCATTTGGAAAGGCATGAGAAACAGATGCAAACATGCATGCATAAGACAAGGCATTCTCTGAAACCTCCTCATTTGTAAGAGCAGATTTAGAAAGATATTTAATGCTAGTAGCCTGTTGAACTGCTACCAACAAGCACAGAGGGACAACTGTCCATCTAGCTATATAAATCAGCAAAGAAGTATCACACACAAGTAAATATATATATATAAAAGTGTATATATGTTCCTTGGAGCAGAATTGCAAAACTGGAAGTAGGATAAGCATTCTCTGTATGTCCCTTCTTAAGTTTTATTTCCTGATTAATAAGCTTGATACTATTTACAAAGGTTTTTTAGAACAGTTCTCTGGTTCTCAACACCTCTTTTCCCTGCATTTTCATAGCATCTCAGTCCAGGCCTAGATGAGGATATTGTAGAACTTCAGTTAAGCCTGGTACAGGACTCATGAGATGGGTGACATCCCTGGTGAGTTTTCATGTTAGTTTCCAAATGTTCACAAGAAATTCACAATAGCCCTGATGAATACCATAGTTGTTACAGCATCAGGGAGTAGATCACTTTTCTGCCCAGGGAGATGTCTGTGGGGGGATTGCCCATGAAGGCAGAATGTCTCCACACATGCACACAATGGCAGTCAAGAGCTGTGAGCATTTAATTGTCAGGCACAGCACATCTGGTCTCTGATGGGTCTTACCCCAAATCCTGCAGATTTGGCTGATTTTTATCTTCAGAGCAAAACAATGGGAACTTTCTCCATGTGTCAGGCTGAAAGCTAGAGAAATCATCTTCCTCAGCCTGACATCCTGGGGGCCAGCTGAGATGATGAATATTTGTACTCTTGGAACCAGGCTGTGATTCCAGTTCATTTGAGTTTTGGTTATGAGAATTTTGACTCACTGTGGTCCAGAAGAGGAGAAGAACTGATGATCTAGCTGTGAGCAGTGTTTTTCAGAAGATCCAAGCAGTAGAGCTCTCTCTGCATGAAGGATTATAAATGCAACATTGTAGAGGGGCCCCTCTGGAGAGCTTCTGACTTCTCATACCAAAGGGGAAATTGTTGAGATGATGGGTCCCATAAACTCTGCAGTGTCTGATGCTTTATATGCAGCCCTGTTGCACGATGTTTACCCCAAGCAAAGAGGGGACATTTCTGTGGGCATCTCTTGCTTGACTGTTGTCAACACATCACTAATTTGCTGATAAACAATAAGGTATTATCAAATTGCAGCCAAACTCCATGCCCACTTCTGTACACTTGGTGTGGCCCGCTTTCCCCCAGATGTTATCCAGCTCATCTTTTGCTGTCAGAAAACACCCCTCTGCCAGGATTTGACACACTGAGTGCTGGACATTTGGTCTTGACAAGACCAGGGACTCCTGCAGAGAAAGGTTGCATAAAATGCAGAGAAAAGTCAGATCAGGTAGTGACATAAAACAGCAGAGCCCTTTGCATTGTCTTTGTACATCTTGTGAAACTCCTTGACAAAAAGACACTGCAGGACACCAGACTGAAGGTTGAGCAGCAAACAGATCTTTTCGAGCGGTAATGGTAATGGGCAGAGTGAAATCAGCAAGGAATAAAATGGCAAGGGTTAGAAAGATGAAAGCCCCTTGTCCCTCACATCTCAAATCCATCCTCTGATGATGACATTTATGTGGGACTCACCGGTGTAAGCCTCTTCCACCCTTGGCCCCCAGGGCAGGCCAAGATGTTCTTCATAGGGCGTTGTCTCCATGGACTTCCCCAGCCCTGTGATGCCTTGCCAGTATCACAAAGAGCCCATCAACTTCTGGCTGCTTTGGAGTGAGAAGAAAATCTTCAATGTCTCTCTTCACCTGCTACACATGCCTGTACAAGCTGCAATTTGCTGGAGAGTCACTCCTTTCCCTCAATTTCCTCATCTATAAGACACCAATCAAGACCTTTTAGCTCTCCTACCAGTAGGGGGCAAGAGACCTAGTGCAATAAAATGATACTCTTGTGATAATTTTCTGTGATATGACTATCTCTATTATAATAAAACTTCTAATTTTCACCTGGGATCTATTTTACAAGTTCCAAGGAGTGGCTATGATGTGGCATATGTTTGCTTATCTTGCTTAGACAATCACATACAGGAACATACCATAAAAAGCATGATTACAGAACAGAAGAAATCACAGATTTCGCATTTAAATCTGATCTTCAGCCATACTTGGGAAATGTGTTCTATATTCCAAGACACATCACTGTAACCTTTAGCCCTATCCCTGGTCTCTGTTTTCTTACCTGAGTTAGGTGATTTTAAATGATACTGGCTAGCAATATCCACCAGGCGACGCTAAAGTAATCCGAGATCCTGGGGCACATCGAAGCCCTGATCACACCCTCCATACCCTAATCCTGCTCCTTATTGTAGCTGCAGGCAGCAGGAAGGTCGGCGAGAGGCAACTCTGTACCACGGAGAGGCGGTGTGGCCTTCCCAACTCCAGAGGAGCTGGTTCAATTTGTTGGTCCAGTGCAACAAAGTCCCTCACCCCTTCCAGCCTGAGCACAGGGTCAGAGTGTAGGTGACGATGATTTTACTGTTGCTCCTTTGCCTGTGTGGGCTTTATGGCCGGAGGGTTGTGAAAAGGAGAACGAGTATGTGTGTCTGGCACGCTGAATGAGGGAGGGAGCTTCAGGCACAGGCGTGATGACAGGAGATAGTGAAATCATTAGCCCAGGATTATAGTGAGAGATGGGGCCTGAGCCACAAGAGCAGAATCTGGGTTTGGGCCCATCTCAACTTCAAACTCCAGTGCAGAATTCAGCAAAAAGACACACCAAGCCCAAGGGATTAAAAATGACATATTCATACACGCCGATTAGCAATAATGGTGGAGGGGATGCAGAGAAGTACCTGCTAAGTACATTCAAAAAAATATTAATGAACTCTCCTTTTAATTTTTTACATTTTTTTTTTTTTCTCCCCACTGGGAAAGCCCCTTCCCAATTTTATATCGGATCTGACGCCTTGATTTTCTTCTTGCTGAGACATTCCATCCATCCCCAGTGCAATGAGCAACACAGCTCTGCTGTGTGATAAACACAGTGACCCAGCTCTCTGGATCCCTCTTTGGAGAGCAAATGTCCAGCCCACCTTGGAAAGGAAAAAATGCCTGTCAAGGCAAAGGAAGCTGCAGAGTGATTCACAGCCAGGGCACTCAAATTCAGCCTCCCTTGGAAAAAAAAAAAACCCACAACAAAAAAAGTCAATAAAAATAAAGGTCACCTTTAGATTCAATCAAGATTAGAATATCCCAGGTTGAGACTTGTTTTAATAGGGGAGCTGAACCAGATTGCTAAACTGAAACTTCCTGGACCACTGGGGATATTTCAACTTTGGAGTAAATACTTGTTTCGAGCTTCACAGACTTGAATTCTTTTCTAGTAATAACTCCATATCCTGCTTGAATAAACCAGTAGTGAAGGTGGTGTCTGGTTAATGCAGTGGGTGGTTCTGTGCTTTATGTGTCCATTGCAGTGTTTAGGGAAGAGGATTTAGAAGATGGGGTAGTTAGGGGGCAAGGATTGAGCAGTAGTGCACTCTGGAAAAACATGAAAAAAAAAGAACCACTCTGCCTTGCCTCATTTGTTGAAATCTTTTTTTTTTTTTTTTTTTTAATGCTTCCAGAGTAAAATTCTCCTCGTTTTATGCCTTTGCAGTGATTGCCTCAGGAAGAGGTGTCTAAAGGTTCCCTGAAAGCTGTCCATGAGACATGCACACTTGTAATACAATGCATTTAATCATCCTTCTGAGCAGGAGTCCATCTTCCTGAGGACGAAGGTCTATGCCAGACAAAGAGCCTTTAATGGCCTCCTAGGCCATTAAAATGCAGCTGGGGTGTTATAAGGTTGTTATTGCTACCATCATTTCCACCTTGGTCTTTATTTACTGGGTATAAACTGATTGGAGGACATTGATGTTTTGATCTATCACACAAGGGAATAACCTGTGAACATGAGAATTGTTATTGCTGCTCAGGCCAATCATCCCCATGCAGAGAAGCTCTCCTCTAACACCACACGCACACCAGAGGTCACCCGAAGAAGAACATGGGCAGAAGGAATTCCTGTAGCAGTCTTTCCTCTGTTCTCACAGTTTCCAGTCACATGGATGACTTCGTATGTCATGGCTTTCCATGGATTTCTCCTTCACAAACCAATCCAATCACTTGTTGAATTTGGTGTCTTGAGTCAAGGAGTTCCACAGCTGAATTACCTGTTATGAGAGGAACCACCTTTTTTGTTGTTGTTGTTTTAAATGTGCCTCCTACAAGTTTAACTTGATACCTGCCCGTCCTTTCCTACCCAGCATGAACTGCACACAGGAGAAAAACAATCCTTCCTAGGAATGGGGTCAAATGGGGAGATGAGGTCTTTTCATAAACTCCAATGGAAAATTATCCCCGTGGTGCTTCTAAGTTGTGATGAGTTCACAGTGTTGCATGGGCTTGGATTTGAGACAGCTCCTCATAGGGGTTTATGTATGTGTGATAACACATGAGCTGGGCTGGCACAAGAAAATGGATACTTACACTGTCTCCTAGTAAACCTGTTTTGAACTCGACCTGCAGGGCATTAGTTTCTACTCTCACCAGTAAGAATCATTTGTTGTTGTTGTTTCTATTTTTTAAGTAAATAGTTCAATACAGCCCAGAGTTTGACCTTTTACAGAGCTGAAATGTAAACAGCAACCTAGAGAACCTAGAAGAGATAGAAGGTGTGAGAAGACATCCTTGCAGAATACAAAGACATTCATTTTCCAACTGAGCAACTAAGCTTTCAGGTTTTGTGGGCTATATGACAGCACTAATTAGCAGGCACTAATTGGCAAATTTAGAAACTAATCCTGCAATGCAGAAGTAAAATAGCCATTCAGTAATAATCCCTCTTGGAACAAAGACAGGAAATTCAATATCTTTGCAGAGTCCAAAGTTAGACTGGGGCCACGGGTTTAGTGAACAACCCCTCCAGCGATTGCATTTGTAAGCCATAAACAGATTAAGAAAACCCAGTCCTGCAAAAGAGACTCATCACAGTGAATTTTTCCCTTACTTAAATCCTACCTCCATTTGTGTTGTAAAATTTCTGGTAGGAAGAAATCTTGCAATGTAATGTTTTGCTTGACCAAGCAAAGAAGGGGGGATAAAAAGAGCAAAAGAGAGAGATGAGTCCTGCAAAACAAATAAACGACAATATTTGATTTGTGGATTGTTTGGTTTTTTTCCGTAAGAGTCCTCCAAAGTGTTTCTGTGGCTCTGGGAGTCAGATTGTTTGCATATTTTTCTTTGCTATCAGAGCTCTTTCCCCAGCCACTCTGTCAGAAAATGAACACACTCTGGATACAGACAGAGCAAATTCAGTGATTGGTGGGAAGCCTAGAGGAGGTAGATGAAAAAAGAAGAAAGAACGTGTAGCAATGTGTCATGATATTCAAGTGAAAGGCACATAAAGCCAGACTGATCTTTCATGCACAAGTTGTAGACACATCCCTTGTTCTGGTGTCCATATTTTCAAACACATAAAGATCTCATATTCATGAATACAGCTTATGAAGGTGAAAGATGTATGACTGAGGAAAATTATTGTATCACTGTTATTGAAAACAATTTCTGTAAGGGAAGCCTCCAAGTGTAAGGAAAAAAAACTAATTAAAAAAGCCAACACAACTGGTATCAAATGACAAAGAGCCACAAATGTATATGCAGGGCTATGTAGACAATTATACATATTATAGATAGAAAGCTTCAATGTGAAGCAAAACCTGACCCCTACACTGTTTCAGTAGGCTATGCAGAATGCTTCCCATCAATCAATTCTGTGAATACCCTTCTCCCCAGAAAGTTGCTTTGGCCACCAGGAAGACTGAGAGTGGACTTGACAAGAATGTTCAAATGCTGTTGTTTTCAAATGAATGGAGAAAACACTGTCAAAGAACTAATGTCTCTGCATTTCTGATAGAGAATGAACAACTTAAAGTTACTTAAAATAAAGGAAAAATCAAGGAGGATCAGATTTGATCTTGCTGTGAGTTTATGAGGTTATTAAAATTTTAAAAAAATTAAGCCTGTTTTCACTATCAAAAAGGAGGTAAGGAGAAAAAAATAAAACCCAAAACAACAACGATGACCAAAAAAAAAAAAAAAAAAAGACAAAGAGAACCCCAAAACCAAAAAGCCCCACAACAAAGTCAAAGGAGGAAATTCCTTTGTCATGTCACTTTCTAGTTGCCCTCAAGGTCATTCTGTCCTTATGGTGTGTCTTCTGATGTGGACACCTGTTCAGCGGGAACTGTGCTGAGCTCACTAATTCATTTCACAGCACCACTGGTGGGTAGCTGTGTGTAACGAAGCCCAGGCCATGTGCATGCAGACACTGGGTTCATTGCTGAGAAAAGACAGGGGGTGATATTTACAATCACACAGAGCTGACTTTTCTTTCTTCTTTTCCCCTTCCCTTTCCCTTTCCCTTTCCCTTTCCCTTTCCCTTTCCCTTTCCCTTTCCCTTTCCTTCTTTTCTTCTTTTCTTTCTAAAAGTAGTTGTTGCATCAAGAGTACATGGTTGATAGACTGCCTCTTTCAGTCAGTAGGGGGATACCCAATCATAGACACAATGACTTCAACTTTTGGAGGTATTCAGCTAGCCAAATTGTGTTAATTTCAAAGGCAGTGAGACACCTTGGACTCTCTAAGCACCTTGACATTTTTCCATTTCTGAAAACATTTTCATTCTTCACACACTTATTTAGCTAATACCTCTAGAGTATCTTTCCAGGATCCTTACTTCTAAGATTTACTCATTGTTTCCTAACTCTGTTGTACCATGTTTTTCACTTGAGTTTGCTGCTTTTTTATATCCCTGTGTCATCATCCTGTCACATCCACTGGAACTTTTTTCTCAGACCAGTATCAAAAAGTCCTTTTTCTGACCTTTCTGATGTGGTTCCCTGACATGAATACAGAGAACCTGCTGGACTTACTTTTCTTCTAAAGTCTATCAAGATTTCTGTTGGACTTTTTTGAGGGTCTTTGTCTCTGGCAACAAAGCAGGAAACAGTCAAGGAAGTGTTGTTATTTCAGGAAACTGAGGCAGAGAGAGGAAAAGACTAAGAGACCAACTATCTACATTAGTCACTCAAAGACAACAGGACATCAATCTGTAAAGTCACAGGATACCCTAAACCTAACCACTGAGATTTACTTCTGTTCAGCAAAGCATGAATGACATGTTTCTGGTACTTACCTATGCTAAGGCAATCTTTGATCTGGGGGTTGAAAACTGCGTATCGTGTTTCACCCTTTCGTCTTCTGCCAATTTTTTCAAATAACATTAAATAATTTCACCTATGCACAATGTTTGAGGTGAAATATGTAGAGAGGTGTATGTACATAGATGTCTTGAGTGTTCCTAGTTGATTTCATCAGAATTATGCTTCAAATATCAAACAAGGCTTTTGCATATGGAGCAACTGAGTATCTGTGAACAAACTTTGATGGTGACATGACAAACAAGGATGCAATATCCACCAAAATCAAAGTAATTATCTTCTGAGTATAGCTGGACAGATACAGGATGCTACTGCTAAAACAAGATCAACGCCAACGTTAAAGTCCTGAACAAGGGAAGTCCTTGAACCATGTTACTCCCAGAGAACCAAGGAGTCTTTCCACTGAGCCAAGCTGGTGGAGCAAAACTATTGTAAGGGGAATATTGCATTGTATTTTCCATTTATGCTGGTATGTTGCTTAAGTGTCATCTTCTCAAATGCATCTGTGAAGTTGAGAGAACAATTGTTCCTGTGCATTTTTTTGAAGTGAATTAAGATGAAAGAAAGTAAAATAATTCCAGTTGTGAGTAACATTTCTCAAATAAATTTATTTATAGGTTCTTTTTATATTTAAATATTAGTAATTAGAAGCACAGAGTACTGTATGAGTGATCTTCCCTAGGTGACAATGTAGGTCTGGAATTATACTCAGGGGTTCCTATTCCCTGTCTTTACTAACTGGTGAGTAATGGTGATCTGAGAAACATTAAGACATATTTGATCCATGAAGGGTTGCATTCTGTCTTCCTGACATCATAAACTGTCTGAATGCCACTTAAAGTTTGTCCCAGGCTCACCCAAAACACTAACTAATCTCATATGAAGCTGCCATCAGTCTCCCTAGAGGGCATCCTGGTCATGTTTCCTCATATTACGCGTCTGTGAGGTTACTAAAATGTCACAGTTCCTGCATGCACAGATACAGGAGTTTGGATAGTTAAAAAACAATGACACCCATAGAAGATAGTCTGAATGCTTGTTCCCACCTCCTGTTTCTCTTCTAATCTACGTACAGGTGCTTCTGAAATAGAAATCTTTTGGATGCATCCCATGGGAGTCAGTGGGGGAAACATTGTCTCCTGTGAGATTCAGGCGCCAGATCTTTGGGGATGTTCAGATTGTATGTCTAGACAAGATAAAATCCTTCTCTGAACCCAGGAGCTAACCCCTGGGGGACCCATTATTCATGTATAAAACACCAAGAGAAACTTTCAATGCATGCAGCTTCCTTTTTCTTTCCCTCCTCCCCGTGGGAATTTGCTTGGTTTAACCCTTTCATCTCTATGAGGCAGTCTTTTCCCTCCTCAAAGCCATTAACTATTTATCCTTCCACCCTTCAGGGCTCAGTACTCTGCACCTGCAAAAACAGCATGGCTGGCTGAACACAGCCAGGTGAGCCTTCAGCATCAGCTTTAATGTGAAGTCCAAACCCAGAAAGACCTCCTCTTTTCCCCATGGAGGATAACAGATCTTGGACTAAATCTTCATCCCTGCCTATAGTGCCCATAAAGCACAAAACACCTGGCAGTTTGCCCTAAGAAAGCACCTGGAGTTGCTCCTGAGATAAAGGAATATCCAGAACCTAAGAGAGTAATAGGGGTATACAAGGCACAGAAGGAATTACAAGACAACTTATTTTGATCTGCTTTCAGTTACATCATGCCCCTAGAAAGTGTCATGAGCTGGCATAACTTTTGAAAGGTTAAGGAATGGCTTGAATTCTGGGTGAGAGTAGCTGGGGTTAAAACCTCTCCTAAGACTAAGGGATGTATAAAACCAGCGAATGACATCTGGACAAGCACTTTTCCCTTTCTGGACTAACCAGAGGGCTGAAGACACCTCTTTCATGTTTGCCATGGTCATGCATAGATCATGAACAGATGCTACTGATTTTATATGAGCTAGTCTGATTGTGCAAATTCATCAGCAGATTCATTTTAGACTGCTTTCATGACTTTTTTTTTACTTAGTCTCCAGATGAATTGTGACACCCATCAGGCTCTTGCATGGTCCTTAATATGTGGAGGGCAATTTAATGTCTCTGCTTTCTGGCTCTCCTCAGTATATTGTCAGTTTGCTTATGGCTTTAAATTTGGATTACAGTGGTCAGAGTAGGAAAATAGAAATCAACACAGAACAGTCCCTCTGAGAAGATCTGCTTGGATCTGTATGAAAGAGACATCTGTCAACAAAACCATTTGTCCCAACAGTTCAGTTGTTGAGAGAGTTAAGGAAGTTGACTGTCTTTATGGGGCCAAGTGCGCCAAAGAAAAGAGAAATCTGGTCCCTACAGTGACCACTATATCCACAAATATCTGGATATTACTGATCTCTTCATTTAGATGGACAATGAAAGACCAAGTAGCAATGGAGAAAAGATAAGAAAATAGGAACCAGTAGACATAAATTATACTTATTAAACAGTTTATTTCTTTTCCTCTGCATTGAGACCTGCAGGTTTTTCAAATCTCCACATCTGATTCATCACGATGATAGAGACCCATGGCTAGGTAAGAGCAGTAAAAATTTTGTTAGCAACAATTCAGAAAAATCAATTTTTTTTTGAAAATATTTCTGCTTTTATAGACAAATGGGGTGTTGCACTCCTATGACATGAGAATAGTGAACTCAGACCGCAGTCTATTAGTAACTAAGCATGGTTTTAACAACTTCAGTGAGGGATAAAGATTTTTGAATCTGTAGGCCTGAAAAACTTGCACCCAAGTGTCCTAAAAAGGTTGTCTGAAGAGATCTTTAGCCAACTCATTTTGGTCTTGAATAAATCTTGGCCTACCCAGTAAATTCCAGTATAGCAGAATGGCTTATTTTGTGATGATATTCAAAAAGGCCAAGTAAGATGACTGAACTAATAGTAAATCAATTAACTTGACACCAGCCTTAGGCAAAATAAAAAAGAAAAACACCCACCACAAATCCAGGAGTCAACTGAAAATTAGAGAACAAGACTACTTAATGTCAGTCAACTTGGTTTAACAGAAAAGGGCCATGTAGAACTGAGACAATTCTATTCTCTGATGAGATCACAAGCTTTGTTAGCAAATATCACTGTGGAAAGATAATGGACCATTATAAGGACTTCATTTTGCCCAACAGGCTCATTTAAAAAACAAGTTGCTATATCCAATTCCAACAAAGTCCACACTAAATAGGAGCTGATTAAACAGCTGTACAGCAAAACCTTATGAATTAGGGCACTTATACAAATGAAAGTTATCTGGAGAAGTTAGAAGAGGAGATGTGAAAATCAAATCTTTTCCTGCTGTTATACAATAGCTTGATCAGATATAATGGCAAAGAACGGGAGTGTTCACTAATTTTTTTATTTTTATATTTAAAAGTCACTAAACAATCCTCCCACACACAAACATTCCTGCCATGTAAGAAAACAATGAAAAAGATGAAAAAATGGTAAAAATCTGAGTATTAGCTTAATTTTATCTTGCTTGAGAACAAAATCAGTATCTCAGCCTCTCATGAGATATTCTGC
Organism: Todiramphus chloris collaris; assembly: GCA_025345505.1. NCBI lineage: Eukaryota > Metazoa > Chordata > Aves > Coraciiformes > Alcedinidae > Todiramphus > Todiramphus chloris. The sequence goes on from JANVCC010000022.1 coordinate 26,527,318, forward strand.
AGATATTTTTTCTTTTGAAAATTAAGATATTTTTCCTCTTGAAAATTAAGGAAGACTTTGATTACAAAGATAAAGATGTAGTGATCAAGATGCTCAATAAGCTCAGCCTATCCAAGTGGAGGGCATACATGGGAACAAACAATTTTGGAGTCAAAAGGACTGTTTTCCAAAAAGTGGTGGCTCTGAAAGGGTCATAGTGGGCAAATAACTGAACGTGGGAAAATTGTACTCAGAGAGTAGTTATCAATGGTTCACTGACAAAATGGAAGGATATTGGAGTAAAATTCTACAGGGATTTGTTCCTGTTTCCTCTGCAAGTTAATATTTTCATTAATGACTGAATGATGAAATACGGAGATTTGTTATTAAGTTTGCAGATGACACCAGTCTGGGAGTAAATGTAAATGCTGGAAGGCAGAAGCATATTTTATCATGATTACAACAAATTGGGGAAATGATCTGAAAAAAAATAAGGTGGTCTTCAGTAGGAATGAGTACAAAGGTTCATTCCTCAGGCAGAAATTATAATGTTCCCAAATATAGGGTGGGTAGTGCTCTCTAAGTAGCAGGGATCTGGGGTTTCAGGGGAACATAAACCAAACATGAGTCAACAGTGTCATAATATTGCAAAAATGACAGACAGTGTGAGGGATGTATAAACACAAGTGCCACCTGCAAAATATGTGCAGCAATCCTTTCCCGCAGCTCAGTATTGATAAAACCTTAGCTGGAGGCTTTTCCAAAGCCCTATGGGTAACTTTGGACCTATGATGCCAAACAAGATGCAGACCAACTGGAGGAAGTTGAGAGGTGAATTATAAGGTTGGAGGTCTACAGAAAACATTAACTGGAGAAAGATGTGTTGTTTTTCCTAGACTATAGGTACGTAAAAGGATGCTCTGGTTCTCCATGCTCATGACAGACCATAGTCACAGCTTAAACAACACAAGAGCAACACAGATAGAAATGAAGAAAAAAGTTTTCTAATCAGAAGGTAGTGAAACACTCAAGTGCATTGCCTGTGGTCTTGTTTCCCTGGGAGGGTTACTGGAGGATTTTAAGAACAAATTAAAGACACATCTGTAGGGATAAAACAGCTGAAATAGATCCTGAGTTAGGACAGGGAGATCGACTGCAAATGGATCTTAAAATCCCTGCAATTTATGAACATTTTAATGAAAGAAACAATGCAATGGATGACATAATAATACAGAAAGGAATGCTAATTTGAAGTAGACTCAAGACTTTTAATACAGAGATGAGCTCTGTAAGCAAATGGTGCCACTGATCTTGCTTTCTTCAGCAGAATTATGTAAATTATGATGGAGAAAATATTTACTGAGGCTTAAGGTTTGCAGGGGAAAAGTAATGTATCTGTGAACTTGATTCTTATTAATGTAGTAGTTTCAGTCAAAGGAAGAGGGAATATTTTTTAAATTAATGAAAAATTTTGTTTTGACATAACCAAATCAAAATATTTCAATTCTTGTTTTGAAATTATATATTATTTTAAATTTGATCTTTTTAGAGACAAAATTTTCATAGATTTTAAAAGCGTTGAATCACTTCAAAACAAAGCCTAATATATTTATTTGATCCAGGATGAATTTTGGGATACTTTTCTCACAAAAGTCTCCAACAAATATGAAAAAAAAGATCTTATTGCAAAAATATTCTTTTTTTTTTCCCCAGCAATATTTTATTTGGTGGCAGAATAGAAAAAGCTCATTATTCCCTGGTTCTATTTGTCAAGCCTTTTGAGACCTGGGAGAGCCTTGATTCATAGCAGCTGTGCACCAGCCCATTTCAACTACTTGTCTTGATTAAGACTGTTCTTTCTCCTTTGGACTGCAGACTTTCCCTCTTATTAATTTGCAAGAACAGCAAGGTAGCTGACATAGTTCTCTACACATTAATATCACATAGGGGCAGAAAAAGCAATGAAAAAATTGGCAAAGGTGAAGACAAGGGCCTTGACTGCCCAATAAAGAGATAGAAGATAAAATGTAGTGGTCTCTGATACCTAGGAAAACATGGTAGTACTTTCTTTAGACCTCAAGCTGAATGGATCTACGGATGGCTTGTGGATATATTCTTTCCCTTCTTATTTTCTATCATACACATTTTGTGGACGATATCTCCAGTCAAGTGTACTTAATTTGTCTTATATTCCTCTAACCCTTCAGTAAATTGTCCCCTCTGCCCACAAGCAGGATTGTAGAGAGCAGACTCACCAAGCGCCCTTCTTTTCCAAGCTTCCTTTTCTGGCCAGTCCTATCCACTTGCTCCACAGCTAACTCTTTACACCTAAATCAGTGAGTCTCACAGGGTTTGTGGGGTTTTTTGAGACCTCTCCTCCCCTATCCCTCTGCTCACCTGTTTTTGTCTCACTCATAGCCACTTCACAGTCACACATCTCCGTGAAGAGACAGCAGAGTTTTCCTCCCTCAGTAACTAGGCTGCTGTTGGTCAGGCAAGAACTTCCTTTTGAAGTGATGCTATCAGAATTTTTCCAACAGCTGCAGAGATTCCTGAAGGACACTTTCTGGTACAAAACCCTGTTGGGTGTTGCTTCTGGGGCCTATTTTATTTCTGCAGTTGCCCACTTGTGTCTTTAAATGTGAACCTTGAAGAGGGCTCCTGCTTGAGGCAACTTCTTTATAGTTGATTTATTTATTTTTGTTTTGGTTTGGTTTGATTTTAAGTACAAGGTGTCTATCTTCTCTCAGGCAGCACATGTAAAATCAAGTGTCTGAGTTAGGTCTTGCTTGCACTACGACTCAATGACACCAACTGTGAAGCTCTAGGGATATCAAACCAATGTAAACACACTCGGAATCATGCCCTGTGTGCTTCTAGATACATTACTGGGATGAACAGAAAAAGAAGTATTTAAAAAACAGTCTGTATCTCTTTCCAAGCAATGTGTAAAGCCTACATACCTCCTCCAGTGCTTATTGTACATGGCTTCTTTTCTAAAGGCAAGGGAAAAATTTTTTTTTTTTTGTCTTTAAACCACTCAGCAGCTGTCATTTAATTCTGTGGCCTGTTAATTCAATGACCCCAATTTATTTTAGCTTGTCCCAAGAAGTTATGGAAAGGATATAGTTTTGAAGGTTACTGGCAACAAGCCCACTTCGAGGTCCAGCTTAGGGAGCTGTCAAGAACTGTATTTTCTGAGTGATTTCTTCAAGTACAGGTCATGGAAATAACCTGTTCTGGTGCCCAGCAGCATCTCAACTGCGGAAGAAGCTCCTCTCCAAGTCCTCTGCAAGGACTTATAAACCCAGTGATTCTTGTGTTGCCTTCATCCCCTCTCCTGACTTAACAGATTTTGCTGTATCTGAGTGTTTCCACACTGCGAGTTTTGTTTGGACTCCTGATTAGGATGTCAGGCCATGTAGCTTATATCTCTCCTAGACTGCAACCATATTAAGACACAAGAATGAACAAATACCTTTGATTGTCCAGAGCTGAAGGAAGTGGTATCAGATCAAGGTTATTATTTTCCATCAGTACTGTCTTCTGAAAAACACATCCCATTCTCAAACACAAGAGATTATGGACAATTTAGGTTGGTGGCAGGATCATTTTGTCCACCTGTCCTCCATCACCTTATTGAATTGCCCAAGGACCTTACAGGACCTTACAGGCAAGCTGTGACAATGAAGTAAAACTACTCAATTAAAGTGGGGCATAAATTGTCCTTCAGAAGGACTTCAAAAGGAATAGCAAACTCATTCAGACCAGCAAGAGAATTCCTGAGGATGAATCTGACACTGGACAGGGTGTATATGTTTCATTCTACAGTCTATGTGAATACAGTAGATGGCACAGAATGTGTCTTCCCAACATAATTTATATCTCCTATGACACTGTATGCTGTTCCATTTCTCTCTGAATTAAAAAAAAAAAAAAGCAAGTAATTCAATCCACTTGAGAGCAAAAGCAAGGTGCAAGAAATCTCTGTCTTCAAACAGGATGAGTGAGTGCTAATGAAAACCAAGAGTTGAGTGTGAGTATGTTACAAAGAAAAACTTTGCCTCTGAAAAGGGTTTTATGTTTCCCTGAAGCCAGGAGTAGCTGCATTTGTACCAGCTCCACAGCCTGACTGATATTGATATGTCTGAGTCGTCTTTGAAAGCCTGGCTCTTTCTTCTGATAGATAAATATAACCTCAGATTATTTTCACCCATCTGCAAGAGAAATCATTATGAAATTAACCAGTGATCAACCAAACCACACTGGGAGCTCAGAAAGGTTTTTTAGGCTTTTTCAAATGGCTGTCTGTTCTCTCTCCATCTGGTTGTGTTTAGCTCTGAAATATAATTTTCGGTGCTGATCACTTCTGGGTAGACCATACAATTAAGGTATTTGAAAAACAAACAATTCTAAACCACTGATTGTTGGGGAGATGGCTTAGAAATGACAGCCCATTTTCCAAGAAGACAGTTGGGAAAGAGAACCTGAATGCTTAAGATAACATTGAGAAGGAAACAGAGGAAGTCCAGGGAGGGATTAAAAAAAAACCAAACAAACAAAAAAACCAAAAAAACAAAAAAAACCCCAAAAAAACAAAAAAAAAACCAGAAGAAGAAAATAAGAAACCCAACAAACAAACCCATCCTCACAAATATTTTAACGGCTTCTCTAATACTTTCAGTCTAATATTATTTGAATACTTTAAGGAATCCAGACTGTTTTCTGTGTATTTCTATAGATTCATGCTGCTGCACAAGGAATGTATTACTGAAAAGTGGAATCTGCAACAAGTTTGAAAACAGGCAGTATTTCCAGCAATAGGAGGTATTTCAGCTCTGTAACTCTCTTTTTGGACTTCACAATATCAAATTTCAAGCAGGAAGGATGGCAGGACTGAAGGCCCAGAAACAAATTTGGACATGCCTCTCTCTTCTGGTACCCTACTGATAATTTCTTTTTCCCACCTAAACTCATCTCTCTTTGGCTCACCCCTCACTATCCTCAGGCAGCTGCATATTTCTTCTTAAATAATTCCAAAACTGTTCATTACTGGAGATAAGTGCCCGGTGCATTCTCATCTGAAAGATGATTTTAAGCCAGGAAGTTTGGCAAAGTTCCATTTTGACTATTTTATCTGTTAACCAAGAAGATAGGGATGGTAAGAAATAAAAACTCTACGATTCGATGTCTGGTGCATGAACATAAGAGTTCATCAGAGAGCCAGAAATGAACAGCTTTGAACTCTTGCAGAGTTCAGATATAGATGTGAACACTGTTTAGGCACTATGTAATCCATTTAAATCAAACCAAAATCAGGATCTACACCTTGGGGAAGGCTCAACCCAGGCCTCAGATGAAGAGGTAAAGCCCATCTCTAGTATTAGTACTGCTACTGTAATCAACAGTGTTTTGAAAATAATCGGATAATATAAGGATATATCTGGAATTCCTCAGAGTCAGTGGCCACCTTTGACTGAGGAGAGAAAGGGTTTTGGATCCTGCAAAGGAAACTAAAGAAGAGGGCAGCATAGAAGCCTCCAGAATCTGAGATAAGCTTTGGCTGACCCTTTTAATGCTTGGATGCTAAAGCAAAGATAACCTCCAAGCTTTTGGCAGCCCTGCCCACAACTAGCTGAAACACAGAAGGACAAGGTAATTATCTAATGTGGTAAAAGCAATTATGGGAAGTGTGTAAAAGGTAAGGCAAATTCTACCTGGCACCAAGGCTTGCTCTCACATCTGGGATTTTCATACTTAATGTGAGTTCTATCCCTTCCCTGTGTATTTTAATGTTTGCTGAAATGCATTTACCAATGGGTAGAGTTTTATCATGGCTTTGTCTCCTTCACAGTCAACATTTCCAAAAAGCTGGAATGTCGTGGATTTGTGGAGAATGGGGACTCAAGTCCTGGCTCCTTCTCCCAGTCTGTTACTAGGATGGGGAGGCTGTAATAACTTAATTTTCCATTTTTGAACTGGTGTTCTTAGAACATGGGTATAGTCAAATCCATAGATCTAGACCTCCCCAGACTTTGGGAAGACTACATCCCAGTATGTCAGCTTTTCTAAGCAGTGTGCAGAAGTTGCTGAATCCCTGGAAAGCACCTAGGGAGCTTCCATAAACAACTTTTAAAATTATAATGATAGTTAATGACCTAATATCCATCCAGCCAAAATACCTGCGGAATCAAAGTCCCATATCTGAATTAATCTAAACTCCTGGGAGGTTTTGTTCTGGACTTAGTCTGCACAATTACTGCTTTCTGTCTGGCATTTTTGGTCCCAAATCAAGACCTCAGTTTAGATACCTACACAGTCACAGATAATTATTTATTTTGTGTAAAATACCAGAGGTTGTTGTATTGTGTAATAGGAAGAGATCTCAAGAGAAACGCTATTTTACTGTCCCCCAGTGAGGAAGATGTATGTGCAGAACATACTGTAGAGACAGCAGTCAAGCGTCAAAAAGCTTCAGCAAAAAGAGAGTTTATGTCCTCCAAAATTTCTCATTCCCACTACAATAATGTTCTTCTTAATTTCTAACACACATTTTCTTTGCTGTAAATTGGAATTTTTTCCCCTCATCTTTTCATCAGTTGCTATAGTAACTTGCCACACATTGAAAGACAATTTATCATATCTTTATCCAAATTATTTTTTTTTTCTTTCTTCTTTAAACTAGCTTGTGGTATGCATTGATTCCTGGATTTTACCTATAACTTCTGCCTTTTCTAGAAAGGCATACAAGCTGCATTGCTGTCAGTTCACAGTGAGACCTATCTGTGTGGGACTCACTAGGCAGATTTATGCAAACTAAAAAATCAGCATATTCTGCCTGCTCTTGCAAGACAGCCTTTTGTGGTGAGTTCCTCATAATTATCAGTTAATTGTTGTGGATCCTATGCTGCCAAGAATTTAAAGATGTGAAGATTGGATGTTGTTACAATTTCCAGCTCACAAGGTACTCAGCTATTTCAGCAAAGACTTCAGCACCTCTCTACAGCCACATTCCCACAAGCCTGGGTTCTGGTATAAATGACATTAACAGGGTTTCTGACTTGTGATATCATCTCCTTTTCCTAGTAACATTGGATAGAACTGGTTGGTATGATTTAACTTTCCTTTTCTTGGAAATCCACCTTTGCAAAAGTATCAGTGTAGTTAAAAAGTCCCTAAAAGTGCATGAAATATTCTCCAACATCCTGAGACATGGATAAAAAGTCCTTATTCTAACTTAATGAAAGGAAATATGTTTTCCCGTTTCTTGACTTCAGTTTTCTGTGACTATCAAAAAAATAACTGTCCAGCTGTACATGATAGGTCCCTTTTGTGCAGATATTTTGCTGCCCACTCTTTACGCTGTAGTGTTTTGGTATTTTGGTGAGAAGGCAAGGATTTAGGACCAGCTCTTGGCAGTAACCAGTGGACTATTTACATGTTATGTACCAGAAAACAGGTCACTCATCTCAAAAATTGTGTCTGTGAGATGTGGCAAATGTGATGTGAAAGTCTCCACACTTCACTCTGTGGGAACACATGCTGTGCAGAAACTTGAGCAATATCTTGTTGTGCATCCTCCCTAGGAGCAGAGTCATTTCCTCTGGGTCATTGGCAAATTCTGTCTCTTCACCCAGAGAAGCACAGCTTCCCTTTTGTGAAGCTTAAGGGTAGATCAGCCTTATAGTCTAGTCACTAAAATGTCTACACAGTATTATTTTTGTTTATAATTTAATTAAAATGACATTTTCCCCAACTCTTTAGAAACTGTAATATTTCCTCTGACTGGTCCATTCAGAGAAAATCAATTTCTCTTACCAAACTGATAAAAGTACATGATGATATTTTTCATTTCACAAATTACAGTTGAGGATTATGACCATTTGCTTAAGAACACATTCATGAGGAGGGGAAGTCACATAATCTACATTCATGGTATGTTTCTGTTCACTTTTGTTTTAAAATCCATCCAAATGTGAAATTATATACATTGCACCCAGAAAAAAGATAAGGAAAAAAAGATGATCTGTAGACTGTTAGTGTTTTATAGGGAATAAAATAGATTCTCATAGTCATGTGGAATGCAAGAGCTCAGATATACCATGCCGTGGATTATGCCTTATTCAATTTTATTTATATTTATTTGGTAATGTTAAAAAATACAGAATAATCCAATTTAATCTCTAAGGACATTAGGAAACAGACAGCTTGGACAAACAAGACCAGGACTTGCTTAGATGTCTGCTTTGGTACATGTGAAATTGGTTTTTTTCACTTGCTACTGTTGTAGCTTTATCCTTTTATCACTACAACTCAGTTTGTCTGGCGTTGATCACAGTTAATCACCAGGAACACAAACACTCAGCCTGTATACATGCTACTTTATCTGCATTGATTTATGAGTTTTCAGGTGCCAGAATAAAGTTCAAATGTTTCTTATCTTCAATTTCACAAATATCTATCTATCTATCTAAACCAGAATGCTCTGTAGCCCAGTACATCAGCCATTTAAGATTAATACTTTAAAATCTATTTGCTTATACAGATCTTCTGACTTTTTCTTTATAAAATGGTAATTAAGTCCGTATTCTGCATGAACTGTATCAATGCGGCATTAGTGTTTTTAAAAATCATATACTGCTGAGTCAGAGTCTGAATTCCCTTCTTAAGCCAAATTCCTATTGGATTGCACGTGAGTTTTGTCTGAGACATGTCAGATTTTAGCCCTTGTATAACTCCAACTTTTATGTAATTCATTGCAAAATATTTTAAAAACTAGTTATATCTTGCTACTAGGTTTACTATCACAGGTGAAATTCCATGATGAGTGAGATGAGCTACAGGTCCTTTGAAAGACTGCACAGCAACATTTCACTGTGAGATATGACAGGAAACAAACAGCATTGCACTTTCAGTGAAAGTTTGGGTAAAAAGAATCAAGTTACCATGCTGTAAAAACATTTCTATGCAGGGTTTATTAAGTTTCATTTTGACACTAACACTGAATGAGCCCAGCTTTGAAAATATTCCAAAGTTACACTGATAGAAGGTTCAGTTTGAGGCTGGAAATAAGTTCATCACAGTATAGGCTTTGCAGCATCCTCTAGGACTGGACTAGGAATTACACTGACTCAGTGTCACTGCCCTGAATTGGTTAGGCAATTGGACTAGATGATCTTTGTACATCCCTTCCAGCTGAAATAGTCCACTATTAGTCTTCTCTTCTCTTCTCTTCTCTTCTCTTCTCTTCTCTTCTCTTCTC
>JANVCC010000022.1:26536568-26639068 GCA_025345505.1 Todiramphus chloris collaris
CTTCTCTTCTCTTCTCTTCTCTTCTCTTCTCTTCTCTTCTCTTCTCTCTTTCTCTTCCATGCAAGGTGCTGAGAGAACCCATCCATACACTCTGTACAAGACTGTTTCTTGACACACAGCTAAACATTCACCCTAGTTTTTCCTCAGTGTTCATCCTTATTGCTGTGTGAGTGTAAGACATGCCAAACATGAAAAAGCACAGCCCACTAGCTAATTCAAATAGAGAGCATTGGCTAGGGTTGTGGTGTGGGATATAGTTGTTATCTTGATGTGCTGAGAATGGCTTCATATGTGCAGTTTTGTGTATCTGTCACTGAGCTCCCACTGTGAAGGTACAAGTCCCAGTTCTATTCTTCTTTGCAATGCTGTAAGAAAAATTGTCTTAGAAATGCTGTAAAGAAATAATTAAAAAAAGAGGTTTGTGGAGGAGAGAGGTGATGTGACAGACCCCTATTACTATGAGCAAAGATGTAACTTCTAGGGAGCTGCAAATATGCCCAAAAGTGTAGCTTTTAGGGAAATAACACTTTTCTGGGTTGTGGTTGGCTTGCTGGGCACCTCCTTGTCATATAACTGCCCATGAAATTGCAGTCCATACGGTTAAAATATTAAACAGGATAACTTTACACTTTGTAATCCATAGATGAGACAAAGCAGAGATCCAGAGTAATCCTGCTCCACAGCACCACATTTATTTACTGTCTGATGTGGGAGATGTTGATTAGCTTTTAAGTAGAAACACATTTGTTATAGTTCCATAATCTGATGCTTAGGTTCCACCCCCCCCCCCCCTTAAAAAGAATTAAACTAAATATTATGAGAAATTAAAAAGTTCTTCTGCCCTTTGGTTTTAGGAGGAAGGGGGTGCACCTGCAGCTGGGGTTTTCCTTTTCCTTGTTCCCAAACCCATCACTCAGTGAAACATATTTCTGCAGTGCGTTGCATATAGGATCACACATTCAAGTCTTCAGAACCTGACTCAGCTGTTACTCAGTACTTCCTCTAGAAAACCAATGGAAATTTGCCTGAGGGAAGACTAGGGATTGAGTGAAAATGGCAGGAGATATGGGGAGCTGAGACATAGAAACTGGAAGGAGAAAGGATCTTTTATGATTCATGACCCATGATGACTTGTCCAAGCATCTTTGTTCCTTGGGATGCTCCTTGCTGGGCACTGGATAACTTCTTGCTCTTTTTCTTATCTTGATCTGGCCTCTCTTACATAGAGCTGTTTTTGAATAAAATCCTTGGACCCACACTAAATCAATTTTGAGGCCTGTTGCTCTTCATGCAGGTACAAAAAGGCAGGGCACGAGCCCTTCCATAAGAGGTTTCTAGTTCTGTCTGATACCTGATGTCCTGTATGCAAATTGTCTTGGTAATTGGTCTTGGGTACTGGCAGAATAATTTATTTGAGAGAACAATATTCCCCATTCTTGGGTCATATTTCTTCTTGGAGCACAACTAGTAAGGTCCTGGTGCAAAACATTCCAGCTGTGGTCCTTAGGGTAACATAGAGAAATCAACAGAGTAAATCTATGCAAAAAATACATTTTAGAAATGTTCTTGATTTGGCATAGCCAGGCTAAGTTAGTCAACATCATTTAGAGCACTACTGTAGCCAAAACAATTCAGAATGTTTTGGGTTAGGCCAAAAAAACATCCTAAAGTTGAATTTGAACCTCTGTTATAAGTCATCTTAAGTTAAGAATACCGCTTATTTTCCATTTTCTTTCTTTCTCCATTTTTTTTCTTTGAACTATAGACATCCCTGCCAATAGGTACCTAAATAACATCAGAGGGATATTTCAGAAGTGCTGAGCACAAACAAATCTAATCAAAATCAGAAAAACCTGTGGGTGTTTTTAGGTGCCCAAACAGGGATTTGGCTTCGGAGAGTTAGACGCCCTTGTTTGAGAACTTTTGGCTCAAAAACATACTACCCAGCCCATTGTATGAGTGTAATATTCAGTGAAATGTGAAATGTCAAACTCAGTTTAAACCTCTGGGAAACTAATAAAGTCCATGTACACTTCTGCAGCATTCACCTGGGAAACTGGCCCTTTTTCATTTCTTGCAATTACGTAGGAAACAAAACTCAATGCAAAAATCATAATGGTGGGGGTTTTGTCCATTTTTTCTCTCTTTTTTTTCTGTCTCTCTTTTTCTTTTTTCTTTTTTTTTTTTCTTTTAATATGTATATATTCTTATTTCTTTTCCTTATTTTCATCATTCTGGTATTTCAAGTACATAAAAGATGCCAAAGTAATAGCCCTGAAAGCAATTTTCCAGGTTGAACTTGGAGGTGAAAGATTACATCACTCACCAAACCTGGGCTCTGGGGCCAGTTCAATCAACATTATGCAGAGTCTTCTGAGGAGCTGCATCAACCTTTCTTGCAAAAGTGCTTTGTGTAACAGCCATAACTGGCTGCTACAAGCTAGATGGATATCAGCATGCACCAGGAGACACAAAAATTACCCTAATTTTACAGTGACTTTAGACATTCGACTCCTTATACTGTGGCAACATCAAGCCCACTGTAATCTAAATGAGGGGGTTGGTCCTTTTCTGTGCAGGGAGAAATGCCAGGCAGAACAGAATTTTTTTGCTTCTTTGTGCAAGACCTCAGTACAAGAGGATCAAGGGCAAGAGGCTGTGATCTTACGGCGTTGTCAGTGGGTTTTGTTTGTGTCAAGAAGAAAGTAGACTGAAGGTGGGGAGAAAGAGAGGATAGCAAGAAAAGCTGAATTTCAGGCTCTGTCAAAGCATCCAAGCAGCTGGAAACAGGTTTTTGCTAAAAGGACAAACACCAATCAATACAGATGTTATTTTCAAGCTTCCAAGAGGGTATTATAATCCAGATTTCTAATCCAAGATTCAGACCCTTGCCCAGTAGCAGCTGTGTTTTATGTACCCAATCCCCCCTTAACATTTCCCATTTTAGCCAAGTCTCTCCATACTTCTGCTCCTGCTCTCTGAAATTCAGATGAAACAGCTGCAGGCTGAACCATGCCAGGCAACTCCTCCTTTAATTTTTCTCTCTCAAAGCAATAATAAAAAAAATTAAACTGGTTGACACTGCATGAATGAGAAGGTTAATCAAAACCAGACCCTGCTAGCGGCCCAGTTCCAGTTCAGCTCAGATGGGTGGCAGGGGTAGAGGTGGCTCCATGCAAACCTTTGAATTAAGATGCACATGGTTGGACAGGGCCTGGGATGTATGGGACTGTTCTGAGAGGTCTTTTGTATTATAGGCTTTACCAAGGATGGGGTCTGATCTCATTGGTACTCAGCCCTCTGCTCAGGACATCTGGCTGCCCTCCCTTCCTTCCCAACTTCCAGCCTGAGGTGATTGTTCATCAGAAAACCACCCACAGCTTGTCGCAGTTAAGTATGAACAAGCATTCTCAGAAAAGGCCATCATGGGCCACAGGGAACATATGCATCTATTTATTTTCCATTAGTATTAATTACATTTTTAAAAAACAGTTCTTTCATTCCCTTCTTCAACTGCAACTAGCAGAGGCAAGTTCAGTTCTGGGAAGCACAGCTATTTCTCCTAGTGTGAGCATAGACAGTTGCATGTGTTCAGAGAAGAAAATACCAAGCCTATGAACCAGATGAACAAAGGTGTCCAGGCTGATCTAATGAGCTCTGAATTAAATTTTTTTCCTTACAGAAACTCACTGGAAGAATACATTAAGAAACTGATTTTGAGAAGTAAGAGGCACCTACATACCCAAGTGAAGTTAACAAAAAATAGATACTTAAAGCACCTAACTCTCAGAGCAATAGGACAGGGTTCAGGCTGTTAAACATTAGACATCAAACTGAAATGTCTGAACCTGGTGTGTAATAGCTGAAGGCTTCCTCTGTGAAAGGTATTGGCACAGAAGAGTTCAGAGATTTAATTTTCTAAATTGCTATTCAATTTAGATATGTATGGAGCCTACTTCTTAGCACCACACTCAGGAGAATGATGTCCAAGTTCTTGAGGTCTTGATTCTTCAATCTATACCTGCCCTGTTTCCTACTCCTCAATTGGAAATGGCTATAAAAGGAAAAGTTTGGATCCTGCTATGTCACTGTATGGAGCCTAACACAGTAGTAATTAATACTAAAAAGTATCATAGAATAATAGAACCATAGAATGTTAGGGTTTGGAAGGGACCTCTGGAGATCATCGAGTCCAACCCCCCTGCCAACGCAGGAACATCCAGGGCAGGCCACACAGGAACAGACCCAGGCAGGTCTTGAAAGTCTCTAGAGAAGGAGACTCCACAGACTCTCTGGGCAGCCTGTTCCAGGCTCTGTCACTCTCACAGTGAAAAAGTTTTTCATCATGTTGAGGTGGAACTTCCTGTGTTTCACCTTGCTACTATTACCTCTCATCCTATCACAGGGCACCACTGAAAAGAGACTGGCCCCTTCTACTTAACATCCACCCTTCAGATATTTGTAAACATTAATATGATCCCCTCTCAGTCTTAGCTTTTCTGGGCTAAACAGTCCCAGGACTCTCAGACTTTCCTCATAAGAGAGATGTCCCAGTCCCTTAATAATTTTTATGAATTATTTAATTATAAGTAATTAAAGCAGGAAAGCATGAGGCATTCTTTCATTTTTTTCTGAGGTCTTGCATGATGTGAATGAGTTAAAATAGTTTTAAAAGAATGTGTAATTTGCACATTTCACTGCTGAATATGAAGGAGGAGATCTGAAACAATGAAAGAGATACAATCCAAAGGCTGATAATCCAACAAAAATCCGTCTTTCAACCCCCAGTGGAGACCACTGGGTAAAACAAAACAAAATAATATATTATTTATGGAATTCATTGAGAGTCATTCCGAAAGAAAGTGGTACAGTGAAAGTGGAACAAATTATATATTTATATATGATCTGGAAGAAGTAAAGTATCTTCCTGAGCAACCATTGAAGAAGTACTCTGTAGGCGTAGTTCATGAGTAGTCAAGGAGGACAACTACAGTTTTTTTACAGATCTTTCTGTAACTGGCATACATCTTAATATTACAAGAACAATTCTTACCTTTAATGGTTTGACTAAATGTCTCAGCAAGAAAACACCAATCATGGAATTTTCTGTAGAATATCCCAGCAGCCTTCAGTCAACACATGTGCCCAGCAGCAGGCACATCTGCTCAGTCAAGACCTTGGCAACTGTTTTTGCTAGCTCAAGTCTCCTGCAAAAAGGAGGCCTTGAACAGTATTAATGTTTTCTGTACTTACCCTCTGACAGCCCCTAGATCCATCATTAAATTGGTGCACTTCCCAGCTCTTCTGGCCAGGCTCTTTGGCAACAGCAAAATCCCCCGACCTAGATATTCCTAATCCTCGTCCTTGGTAAACTAGCAAAAAAATAGCCCTGCTGTTCTGAAGATGTCTTCAGACCTTTGAGAAGAACTTCTGAAGCCCTTTACCCATATAGTCCCTTCTTTCCTGCTCTGACAGGGGGAAAGGGAATTCCAGCGTATTTTCTGCAATTTAGAGTCTCTAAAGAGTTGTCCACATGCCACCATCTACTGAGGCAAAAGGACATTTCATGTGGTTTTGGCAAAGGACTGGCAGTGGAAACCTCCACGATACCTACTGCTACCCAGTGGATGTGCTTTTTTTTCCATTTGGAAACATTTTGTTGAGTAAAATCCTGGCTTTGAAAGATCCCTGGCTATCCCATTTATATTATTTTTCAGAGGAGAAGGAAATGTTATGTTCCTGCAGCATGGCACAATTGCAGAACATGCCTCTGCCCATTTCCTCATTAATTCCCTTAGCAACTGGGCAGATCAGAACATTTCCATACTGAATCCCCCCAGAAAGGATTTATCTAAGTGGGTATCCTTTTCCCAAGAGAACTCAGGTTACTCAGAATACAGTATAGGAGTAAACAGGACTTTGCAGAGGAACTGTGAAAAGATGTCCCTGGAGACCAGTGGAGGTACTAAGGGAAAGGAAATGCACACATTACATGTGTTACAATTGGTGGCACTAAAGATTGCCTAAAGAAAGAGACAACAAAGCCTTTGGTTGTCATTCTGAATTTTCTCCTTTGGAGAGACCATTTTGCATGTTTGGACACTGACATTTAATGTCTATGTGTAGGTGCCTACAGGTGTCCATAACTACAGGCATTTAAGGTGCCCCTCCTGCTGAGATCTACATTTATTATACCAAAGATCAGAAGTTAACATGTGTAATTCAGGCAAAGTGTATTACTGCTTGACACAGATTTCCCAGTCTAGGACAGTTTGCTGCTTGTTGGCTGCTTGGTGTCTTTGTGGGACGTTTCTAAATGCAAATGTTCCCTGAAAGCAGAACTACTTCTTGAACTCTACCAAAGTAAAATCTAATCACATTGATTCTCCATCTATCGAGTTGTTGACACCGGTCCAGCACAGGTGAATGAATTTACTATAAAAAGAGGAGTGTGACAGGAACATGACTTCTAAGTTCATTTCAAATTTGGAATTCAAAACAAAAAGAAAATCCCACAGCTTCATACCAGTTTAACACAGAAACAAGAGTTCAGGTTTTTTCTCTCTCTCTCTCTTTTTTTTGTTTTCTCTCCAGAAACTGTAGGGTTTTAGACAGTTTGAAATCGTTGTTTTGAAAGAAATGGAAATATTTTCCCTCCATTTCAGCCTTCATAAGTTCTAAAAGTTAATTCCAGACTGAAAATGTAGAGACTAGACTGTTAGAATTTCCCAGAAAAAAAAAAGATAGTTAGGAGAAAGTGAATAAAATGTCAGTCTTGACCCAGACCTGCCTCTTTTTTTGGTTTTTTTTTTCCCACAGAGAGAAGCTCCCTAAAGGAAATTCTTCCCTTCTTCTGCCTGAAATCCTGCACAGTCCCGATTTCAGAGGAATATGTCATGCTCTGTTCCTTTTTTACTGTCACAGGAACCAGTACGGCATCCCCTTTTACAAAAGTGCTTGCAGATTGTGTCACCTTGCGCTGAGTGGATAAGGAAGCTTGTGATGGTTAGTGAGGCTTGTGTTAGTGTAATGAAGTAGAATGATTCTTGTGCTCTATCTTACATCCAGTATGGTGCAATTTTCTAAGCTTAATTAAAAAGCAAATCATACAAACATGGGACACAGCAAAAATCCAAAGCAATAACCACTAACAGTGTCAGCCTCATACACAATTTATTTCCCCTGCAATTTACCTAGCACCCACCAGGTTCAGCAAAGTTATCTGGTTTTATCAGCTTTGATTTGGTGTCATTTCAAGTATTTCACATGAGCCATCTGTTATATAAAAGTTTTTTTTGGAAAAAAAAAAAAAAATCTGTTTCTCAGAATGACAAAGCCATGGAGAAAAGTTTCTGAGATGGTCTGTCTGGCTAAGTTCCTGCTGGAATCATCCATCTAATGCTACTGGAATTTCCAAACAATGAGTTAATTAATTGTGCTGTACGGTTAATTAATTAATGTGTGAGAGCTGTGGAAAAGTACATGCTGCATATACACATATTTATACATGCACATATACATGTATATAAACACACATATATATATATATGTATATATATATTTGTATATCTAAGTAAAGAGCAGACTATACTCCAAGGAAGTTCAGGGCTGAAGAAGATGTTTATGCATCAGTGGCCTTGCAAACTCAACCATAGAATATTAGGGAGAGCGATAAATCATGACTGGGAAATGTGGATCTGAGGGTGAGTTATCACTGGGGCGGGATACATACGTGAGTCAGAAGTTAGTTGCTTCAGCAGAACTGGCTTTAGGAGGAAGTGCTCAGCACTCCATTAGGCCTGTCCTTAAAAAATCCTAATGCTCTCTCGTTTTCACGAGCATCACTCAATAATGTTTTCAATAATGATGACATCCCAAGGCCAAATAATAAAAGGATATCACCCTATAAAGAGGACTGGAACAGATGCTGAAATATGGTAGCAATTTCATTCTTGGTATATCTCTGGGAAAAGGCTGAATGCATTCCAACCCAAACAGAGACATTCATCTTTGTCTTTAGTACCTTCTTGCTATTGTATGTCACTTATCCTTTTGTGTTAGGTCTTGTTAAAATACTCCTTTCCAAGCCCCCTAATTTATTCCAACACATGCCATCCAGTTTCCCAACAATTAGTGTATAATAATACATTCTACTATGAGTACAAATATCCGTGCAAGTACTAGGACAAACATTGCCTTTTCATGTCACATGTAATTGCTTTGTTCACTAAATGAAATCAACAGTCTTAGTTCAGTATTTTTATTCCCCCTTCATGGATGGGTCATTTGAAAAACAAAGAGATTTGTATTCGGTTCAAAGCTACAAAATGAATCAACTGCCCAGAGAATTAATTTGTGTGTTTCTATGGTGCATATTGGGTCTTCTTCCCCTTTGTCTCTCAATCACTAGCCTAATAAATGTTTGAAAGAGTCTGAACCTGACACTTGTGGTGTTTTCCTATGTTTTTCTTTCACAGGATGTAGAAGCAGGCTGCATGCCTTCCACCAGTGCAATCCAAGCACAAAGACTTGGAGGCTACCTCTGTATTTTCCATAGAAGTATGTGCCAAGCAGCTGGCTGAGATGTGGCATGCTCTTCATCTGTGCTTTGTGTGAGAATATCACCATCAGCATGACTTTTAGTCATTTGCCTGCATATTCTCTTCTACCCAGGTGATAATATATTCCCTTAGGAAGGATACAAGAAAACTTTCCTGCCTTTTTTTGGTTTCCTAAATTTACAAGGAAGTAGAGGAGGTCATGCACAGATAGAAGCATAGTTGCGACCAGAATAAGGGAGGATGTGGGCCCAAGATCTCTCACTACCATACTCCAGAACATAACTAAACCAGGTTTCTAGGCTGAGTGTTTTTTTTACAAGGCTGGACACAGAAAGTGCCCCAAGGAGGTAGCTGTAGGGTGTCCAGGATAATTTTGCTTTCTCAAGAAGTAACAGAGCTACAAGAAAGTTTGGGACAGTTAACCACCAAGCTGCTATTATTTTGGCTTCCAGCTACAAGCAGAATGGGGACTGATCAAAGTGGGTGGCAGTTGGCAGACACTGGTGTTGACATGATATGATGACACTTCTGACATGATTTTAGGCCTTCAGGCACGGAAGGAGCCCAGCCTTGGACCTCCAGCATCAAAAGAGAGCTGCCTGCAGAAAATCACTGCAGAGAATCATGTCAGAACAGGTATCAAGCCTGAATATTTCAGTTTCTCCAGGAGAAAAACAAAGCAGAGCCCAGCACAGACAGGTGTGTGAGCCCTGTTGAAATATGAAGTGCACTCCAGGGACAGAGAATGCAATCTAAAGAAAGGTTTGCCTTGCTTTAGACCTGAACTCTGCATCATGTCTGTCTCCTGCTACCAACTCAAAAAGCTCCATCCTGCCTGTGATCTCTGTTAAGTCCCCAATGTATGTTTTAGAACCAGTAGTAATAGATTTCCAAAATAGGATTAAAATAGGGTTAAGCAGTATTGGCCCCACAGCAGAGAGCTGTGGTTAGATTCAGTGGGAGGGAGGGGAAACCTAGAGATTGGAAAAGATTAGGGTTGCACCAGTATATCTGGTCATCCTGTTGCTGTTCTGCTTTGATGTGGTTCTCTAGAGAAGACTGCAAGAACAGGTTTTGCAGCTATTGCTAGATGTGAACTTCTGAACAAGGAGGCAAAATGTGGAGGACTAGGAAAAAAACAACACTTAGTCTCTTAAAGGGAGCTCTTTAGTCCATCTGGCTCCTACTTAGTTTTGTAAATGTCTGGGTACTACAGCAATGGGCACATACTCTTGGACGTTGACCTTGCATGACATGGCTTACCAAAGGCAAGGCTTGTAATGCTCATCATCAGTCCACTTATGAAGCTTGTGATGTGCCTTACCTAGAGTGTTAGCATTATTTTTATGGCACTGTGTTGTATTATATGCACATCTGTGTGTCTAAATAAGAATTGCATTCTGGGGGGAGTTCTTGCATGTATGTAAAAGAAATGTATGTGTGATTATATCCTGTATCAGAAACAATCTCTAGGGGTATGTATAGATGGATTTTTTTTTATAATCTCTGCATTGTAAACTGAAGCTGGACACTCCTCTGTGACAGAGGCTGTTGGGGAGCATCCTCTGGAGCATACATTACAGAAAATGCAGACTCTGTGTAGGCTCTGTACAAGACAAGTGGGCAACCAGGAGCAAGAGAGAGCATGCTGTGCTCACTCACTAACAATGCAGCAAGCATAGGTATAGGGTAGACCTACCTATTTAAAAGTTTGGGCTAATTTCAGGACAGCTGCTTAGGCTGGTGGAGTTGGCAGGACAGGGAGGGGTGCCCAAGGCTGTCTTCTCCAGAGCAGCACAACTCCTTGTAGAAAGGAAGCATTTCTTTGCCTAACTGACCTACCACAGGGATGACAGGATGTGCTGCAGAGGGGCCGATTCACTGCAGCAGGAGATGTGAGAGGCAGCACCACTTTGCATCTCCACTGGTGCTAATCCCCTGCCCCAGAACCCTGCAGAGTGACTGCAGTTGTTGTCGACAGGGCTGTCTGCTCCCTCTTTTGGTGCGGTCAGGGCTCTCCCTGAAACATCGCCTCATGCCTCCTCTGCAAGTTGAGCACCTGGGGAAGTACCTGGAGTCAGGTCATGACGAGCTGCGTCATGCTGACCACAGCCCAGTAGTTACCACCTAAGTAGATCAGGAGATGGATGGCAGATTTCTTTCAGCTTTTTAGAGAAAGGTAGCACAGCTGTAGATAGTTAAAGGTGTTTAGACACCTAAGTCCTAGGACTGGGACCACCAGGACTTACCCAGAAAACAAGTTTGAATCAGTTTGAAAGCTCTACCAAAGACCCACCTCATCCACTTCATTTTGTGCTTCATGAAACCTCACAGTTTTCCAAGTACCTGTTGAAGGCAACAGCTGTTCTCAGTGCTGGGAGCATCCCTTTTTAATTCCCTTGTTACATCTGTTAACTCGTTTGCCCCCTGTGAGAAGGAAAATGAATCACAGATGCCTTTTGTTTTCTAAATGTTAACAGCCCTGTGGAAATACCCTCATAAAATATTCATCCTATCCTGTTCTTCTAAATTAGATAGTTACAGTTCTAACAAGCCCCAGAGAAGAGTTCTTCATTCTCTCAGTCAAAGGTACATTTCTGCATGCTTTTCTGTATTCTGCACCACCCCTAGCCAAAGTTTCTGCTCCCTCAAGCTCTAGGCTGCTTTTACCCTTGCATATCTTTGTGTATATGGCACTATAATAGGAGAAGTAAAGGTTTCCAAATGCATTTATCCACGTTCCTTCTTTAACAGTAAAGAAAAAAAAATGTATTTGCTATTGGAAATGAAAGGAATGATGTTTGGGGAGGGGGGAGAAGGGGGGAAAAGCAATGTCAGCAAATGAATACTTCCAATATGGGGAAAGGAGAGGGAGAGGTCTAAGATATTTTCAAACCAGAAGGAGATTGCAAGACCTTGTACGTTACACCACCTTTCTTGGGTGAAGGGAGCACTCCTGGGAGTGCTTGCCCTCCCTCTTGGTTGCATCAGCAAGGCAGACCAGAAATGTCTTCATGGTCCCCGTCTCTGCATCTGTTTGCCTCCATGCTTTCCCATCCCAACCAGGTGCATGCTTCCACGAGGAGGAGGATGGGCACAGCTGAATGGGGCTGTCTCTCTCTCAGCTCCCTGCCTCCTGCTAGCCTTTTCTTGTGGCTCTGCTGTGCCTTGCTTTCTGATGACTCACAGCAGGAGGGAAACAATCCTCAGATACTCTTTGTTGCTTGAAAGCACCAGGGAGTTAAAGAAAAAGGGAGGGGAAGAGATTTAGACTGGAGGAGCGGGAAGAGGGTTCTGATGCCAGCTCCCTTTCTGAATAATCATTATGGGTAATGACTTGCAGATCTTCAATGTGGCCTGTGTTACTTCAGGCTGATTTGTTCCATACAGTGACCTGAGTGAGCCTGCAAGACTTGAGACATGTGCTTCACTGTGTTTCAGGCTCTTCTTGGAGTCCGAAGCCAGAAGTTGCTCTGTCTGACCTGCGGATGATCTTCTGGCTGTACTGTGGGCTCTTACCTGCAAATCAAAAGGTTTCTTGGTGATCAGGGGTAAAATACTGTGCGTAGGGTCCTATTCATAGCAATAGGCACTATTCTCTTCTCCTGTGGTGCTTGTTACTGATGGTCAGAGATGAAGTGGGCTTTCACAATGCTGGGCAGGCTGACCTGCATCTCTTAGCCCCTCCATAATCATAGCCAGGGAAGGAGATAAAAGTTCCATCTTGCTTTGTGTGGGAGGAGAGGTCTCAGGGGTGGCACTGGTTTTCCCAGGCATTATCACTTGTTGGCTACAACCAACAGTGGCCAAGAAGCTGATGGTGAGCAGCTAGCATGCAGAATCACTTGCCAGTACTTTCTTCATTCCACACAAAGACAGCATCATTGTAAATGGAAAATTGCTGGTTGGCAAGGGCTGTCAGCTTCTGCAGGTTGAGGGGGCCTCTTTCTGAAAGATGAAGTAAATTCACTTGGGGAACTTCCTACTCCAGAGTAATTAGAAAAGTAGACGTGTTTGGAGGAGGAGGCTGTTGGAGAGAGTGGTGTTACTGCCTGGGGCAGGAGCAAGTGGTTGGGTCTCTGTTCTAAAGTACTGCCAAGTGTCACGGGCCACTGGGAGAGCCAAGGAGGCAGAGGAGGGTTTGTAGAAATAACAGGAAGGGGGGCAGTCTTGGGGAAAATCTTGTTTCTGAGACCCTGAAACAAACTTCTTGATTTGTAATTGGGTAAAAGTCAGTCACCCATCATTTTTGCTGGCAGGATTTGGTCTAATTTGGGAAAATGCACAAGCTGATGGGAAGGATGTGTAAGTAAGCTGTGTTTCAAAGACAAGGAAACAAGGCTCTCCCCTTCCATCTGAGCCATTCGTTCCAGTGCGTGCCTTTCGTCAGCAAGTGACTTTCCAGACTGGCTGTACGGCTGCACTGAAATTAGCCAACAATCCCACTGAACTTTGCAGGAGTGGGTTGGACTTTCAGACATGCCAGAGCTTGAGAAACAAAGCCTGTATTAAAAAAAGAATACCCTTAAATCCTGTAGGAAAAAAAAAAAAAAAAAGCTCTGGTTTCACAGGGCATAAAGTGCTCTTGTTTCCCTAGCATATATTCTATATGTGGAAAGCAAATAAATAAAATAAAATTACAGCTAATAAATCTTTTAAATGCAGAAAGGTTTCTTTTTTACATATAGCAGTGCCCAGTAGCACCACTAAAGTTAAAAGTCTGTCAACATTTTTGTTAATAAACCCCCAATTTTCATGAGTTTATTACTCTGCCATAAAAGCCTGCTTCTCAGTCCAACTTGCCATATGAGTCCTCAGTTCCTGCCCCGCTCCGGTCTGAAGCGTGGGGAGTACACATAGATGTAATTCAAACCTTTACTCCACCCTGATTTTGCACCACCAGAACACCATTAGAAAGACTCCTTATTTGTGTTTCAAATAAACAGAAAAGGGGAGGCATGAGTCTTTATACCGTAGAGGAACAGCATTAGAATTAGATCCTTTTTAACAATACAATGAAATTGGTTTGGCTGTATTTAGAGCTGCAGGACTGTACAATGGAACAGGAGGCAGATTTCCAGTGTAGTGTTTCCTGTGAAGCAGCCTGGCTTCACGTAACAGTTGTGGGAGTGAGAGGGGGAAAGAGATTGAGTCTGACATATCAGTGTCTAATGCTCTATTATCTCTCTTGCTTGGGGGTTCTTTGAGCTCCCCTTGCTCTCAAAGGTAAGGGATATTAAGAGACAGGACTGATAGTAAAAGAACCTTGAGAGGCTTCTGTAAAAAAAAAAAAAAAGTAACAAAAACCAAACCCCACCCAAAAAATGTTCAGTTATCCTAGTTCAGTGGTCACATGTATATAAAGGCAAGGTCCTTCTTCCAGCTGTTTCAAGGATTGAGGAGGTCAAAGGGTGAAAATCGGGCATAAAAGCAATATCAGATTTTCAGAGTAAAAACTCAGTTTGAATAGGAATACAATCTAGTTTCCCTGCATCCCGGCCCAGAGTTCCAACCACCAGAGTGTGTTACTTTGTGATTAAAAATCTCCTTTAGACTTTTAAAAGTCACCTCACTCCTTGCTGTCTACACCTAAGGGAGAGCAAGAGTCAAGACACCAGCGCAGCCAGGGCAAAAGTGCCTTGATCTTGAAATTTCTTATGTATCCACCTTAGTAAGCCTGATGCAGGATTGCTAAGCATCCCATTCCTTCTTTCCACAAAACAAATTCATCTTTGAAATGTTTTATATAGCCACTTGATCTTAGCCGTTGGAGGAAATTTGGCATCTCACCAGGTAGCAAGAATATGTCTTGTCCCACTTGGGATAAGCAGCCATGAAAGACTCCTTGTGTTAGGAGCCATGGTAGCCTATTTGCACAAAAAGTCAATAGTCTTTTCTCTAGAATACTCACTGAAAGAATCAAAAGCATTAGTTCAACTCCTGTTTCTTATGAAGCATCTTGGATCCACATGTCCTAGGAGATGCTCTATACCATTAGATTTTAACTCAGTCTTCTTTGAGTTTGTCAAGGTCTTCAGCTAAGGGCTGGGCTTCCTATGACTCCAAAGTGTTTCTTAGATAGCTCCTACATGGTTGAGGACAATCAGATATCCATATGATCCAGATATTCCTCAGAATTCATATTCAAATGGTGCAGCTTTATAGGAAAGAAATTAACATCATGGGAACATTTTTGTCCACTAGTCTGAACCCCAGTGAACATCAGAGATGTCTAGGAACTGTAGATCAGCTTGCATGTGAAGGACCAAGAAAGACATCCCTTGGGACAGATGGGGTCCTGGTTCAGGCATGTTTCTATTTCTAAGAAATATGTATTCAGGTTCCCTTAAATTCCAGGAACCTGGGTATTTGTTCTCACTATGGATTTAGTCAGAGGAAAATTCCTCTGTAGGCATCTGTCCACAGAGGACTACGGTTTAGAGACCTTTTTGAAATCTAACCAGGTTAGAGAAAACCCTGAGTGGGACTGGGCTTTGGAGGGGCAAGTCCCTTATGTTGCTTCGGGGTTAAAGGTATCAGTAGGATTTCTTGGTGACCCTTTGTACCATTTACCTCTGTCAGGCTTACCCCCTCCCGTCTGCTCCCTTTCTTTGGCAATGTTCTGCAGACACACAAAAAGGTGGCTATTCATGGCCTGGCAGGTGGAAGATTAATTCTGACAGAGGAAGAATTTCTTGATGAAGTGACTTCAAAGGCAAAATACCGTGGCAAGGGAGGGGGAGTCAGGCAACGCTTGTGTGAAGGAAGAAGAGGGAGGCTGTGCCAGTTGGCAAAAAAACACTAGAAGTATAACCTTCGTTCTCAGGGCTGACACTGGCAGCTCAGCTTAGTGCATTGGCAGCCCTGCTTGTATTGCAGTTTCGGCTTCCCCCAGCTCCTGGCTGATTCACATCCAGGGGCAAAAAGGGCACCTGGCCCACATCCAGTGCCTGCACCAGGTAGAGCAAAGAAAGCTTTGAAAGAAATGATAGAGGTATGTAACAAATCCCTTCTGGGAAAACTGAGCTCTTTATCCCTCCTTCCTGCTTAGCCTGTTGTAGTAGAGCTGACTAAGTCCCTGATGGCCTTGAGGTCTTTGTGTAAAGTTTCTCACCCCCTGACACAAGGTGTAGTAGCCAGTGGATTTATTTATTTATTTATTTATTATTATTATTTAAATTTAAATTTTCTCACACTGTCTTCTTCAGGCACATGAATGAGCTGATCCACCTGCCTTGGTGAGCACCATGGGAGAGTCTGACTGACTGCTGTCTTCCTTTCTGGATCCCCTTCGAGTGGATATTTCTCTCATGAGATGGCTATCTCAAGCAGATTATGGTGGCATTTGAAATGGGGGGAAATACAGAAATTCCAGAAACAAATCCCTGCTAGCAGGGACCAGTATCTCACCTAAGAGCAGAGTTTCTACAAGGCAGCCTCACAGCTAAGTTGAACCTGTGGGAGTGGAAGAGGAATTAACCATGAGTCTTTGCAGTTTTTCCACCAAAGCACTCTTACTCTCTTTCAAACCATATTGCTCCATGTCTTGAGTGTCCTGGTCATAGACGAAGATAGACAGGTATGTGGTCCCATGGAGGTAGCTGCATTTCATCCTGAAACATATTATCTGCAAGGATCATGCTTTTATCTTCAGTGTGGGAAGCAGCAGGTCTTGTACAGCAGAGATAA
The DNA here is from genome assembly GCA_025345505.1 of Todiramphus chloris collaris. Classification (NCBI taxonomy): domain Eukaryota; kingdom Metazoa; phylum Chordata; class Aves; order Coraciiformes; family Alcedinidae; genus Todiramphus; species Todiramphus chloris. The sequence goes on from JANVCC010000022.1 coordinate 26,552,819, forward strand.
ATGCTCATTGTACTCCAGTGCAGGAAATTGAAGCAGAGTGTTGTATCAAGATCAAACTATGTGGGAAATTGAAGGAGACAGAAGATACTACATTAGCAAACTAGCCAGGGCTTTGAAGCACATCTTCAGCCCTTGTGTAAAGTGTGCTTCAGTTTCCTAATATTTTTTAAAGTGTGTTAAACAAATGCCAAGATAGTTCAGAAATCTCAGCATAGTTCTTCTCAGAAGTCTTTCATTCAGGAGTTAAACAGGCTCATCCTGGCTTATTCTACAAGGTTGTTAGACATATGCAAGCCAAAGTCAGTTAAGTCTCATCAGCCAAAGAAGTCTTTGTCTCAGGTGACTTGTTAACATCACTTCACCTGACCTTCTTTCCCTTTTCCTGTTGAAAGAAAGTGACTGACTGGTTTAGACTGTAAAAAGCCAAACAAACTTTGTACTAATACGGCCTCGAAATCTTCTGTGTAGGTTTTCTAACTTACCAAACCCAGTATTTGAGGTTGTCTCAGAAGGTGGGTTCCAGAGGTGGCAAATTTCTCTGAGTTGGACTGAACTTGGGAAAAGATCAAGGAAAATCAACATCAAAGATTTTTAATGCAAACCAGCAAGGATTATGTATGCAGTCATGGAGAGTCCTTTCATCAAATTCTTCTACCACCAGTCCAGGAACAACTTCATTTCATCTTGTGGATTCTGAAGATGTTTAACCGTATTGGTCTTCTGGTTAAAGTCAATGGAGCAATGCCAAGTGTGTTGTGTCTGATAATGCCCATGACCATAAAAATGGGTAAGAAAAGCTCTGGTGGTTCTGTGTAAGACAGTTATTCTGCGACAATGTAATATGAGTTCTGTATCTCCCCCCAGCTTTTATAGATGGATTTAATACTATTTATCCAACTGTGAAAGGCAAGATAAAGTGTGAAATAAAGGTAAAACAAGACTCAGAGGCTATCATCAGCTAACCCTGCAGTTTGATAAAACAGATGGTATTGGAAATAGTAGTTGTAAGAGTTCCTGTGGCACCATGCAGTCCTGGCTGCTCATTCCAGCCTCTGAACCATAGACCCTTTATGTTGTATCACCACTGCTGTTGTGGTCCATGCTCTGAGCCCTTTGTGTTACTGTTTAGGGCATATTTCTTTCCTATCATGAAGAAGGACAAAGGAAGTGAACAGCTGGGAGAGAGGACTCTGGACTTTAGTGGAATGGTGCTTAGATGCAAAGCAGAAAATGCTGCTTCTGACTTCTTCCAACCTCCGCAGATGTCAGCCAGGGAGTCTATCTACCACATCCTTTCTAATATGTTAGTGGCAGATATGAAGCAATTGTAGCTCAGAGGAACGTGCAGTACTCCTATAGCAACCTCTGTAAACACAATGTCACAGAAGTGAGGCCAGCAGCCAAATTACCAGCTAACTGTCAGGGAAACAGCAGCCAACACCTCTTGTCCTCATCCAAGAATGCCACAAAGTCCCCACTGATTCCTACTGCTTCCTTCAGTTTACATGGTTTCTTCCATTCATGTGTTGTCTTAACTTCCAAATAAGTTGGTGATAGGAGAGATCCTTCACACCTCAGAACATCTCTCTCTCTCTCCCTCTCTCCATGCAGAGAGAAAATATCCTAAGCGTAAAAGATGGGCTACAGCCATGTCTCCAAATATAATCTGCATCATAATCTGTCTTTTCTTAACGGTCAAAAACCTTCATCTGTCTCATTATAGGTATGGAGGTTAGTATCAACTTCTCCTTAGATTCAAAGGTTTTAAGGGCTGGGGCTTATTTGTCACTTCTTGGAATAAAGCCTAGCAGGAAGGACAGCTGTTGCGGATGTCTGATGAGAGATGGCTGCTCTTGGAGGCTGCAGAGCTGGGGAATAAAACGTGTTTGCTCCTGCTTACTATTACCAAGAAGAAGTCGTCATAGTTCCTACAGCATTATTTAGCACTGGTACATAGTAAAGGCAGAACTTTGCAGGATATGGTAAGGACATGATTGTGATTTCCAGAGAAGCCAAAGAGATCTTCAGAATCAGAGGATTGCTGTCAGGGAAAGGAAAGGCAAATGTGTTTTAGACAAATGAAATAATTCCTAAAACATTTGGAGGCCGTGATGTACCTAGTCAAACCTTAAAAGAAAACTATCATTCACAATGGACTTGTGTGTCTTCAGCCACATGTGGACCACAGTTCGTGGATGACAGGAACTGAAAAGAGAGACAAGGTGCCAAAATAGGCAGGAATGCATCTCAGATGGGTTAGTGGGGACTGCTTTAGTCCATCAGTGAAAGGTTTCATTGTTTTAAGCCTTTTCTTGTATGCTGTTAACACACATCCCTCTTCTGTTCCCTACATACTCCCTACAGCCTCTCCTCCATCCTTATCCACATATTTTGCCCTCAACTCTGCCAAACTCAAACAGTTACCCAAAGGTAAAGAGGCTATCCTGAGGCTGTTGCCCCTCTAAGGGAAGAATTCTCTCCCTCCATCCTCAGTGAGTGCATAACACACTTCAAGATACCCTATCTTCTGATAAGCAAGAAACTAAAAAAAACATAACCAAACCAAACCTCTAGCATTTTGAAAGAGATGTGACAGTTTTGAATGAACTGAGTAAACAGTTTATCCCACAAGGGCAAACAGTATTTTTGTTTCTCTAAATAAGCTGTCTTGGGCATGTAGAATTACTGAAAAACCACAGGAATCTCATGTCTGAGCTGAGAGATCCTTTGAGACTGGACTCCCATAGGACAATACTTTCAGTCCATGACCCTCTGGAAGCTAACTTACAGAAGTGTGTGGAGTCCTGGGCTTACAACTCAACTTAGATCTGTAACCACCGGATATGTTTTAGTGCTCAGGGGAAGAGGGAGCAATACATTCACAGCTGGAGGTTTCAGAATACAGCTTTATGCAGCACCTGTCAGGACTGATTTAAGCATTTCTGATCCTACCATATGGGAGAAGATGGAGTAGAGTACACACTGTGAGCCCTACTGGTTTTATTGGCATTAAGTACCAGGTAGAATTGCAACCTTGCCCTCATAATGTTGTCACCACAGGGGCTTGAGGAGACACCCCTCTACTCTGTGACTCTGACAGGAGTTCAGTTACTACGTTGCTGTTCAAAGACTCCTAATGATTCTCCACAGGTTATACCACTTCAACCACTTCTGAGCTACCAGTTTTCAACACTATCCAGTTGGAAGAGTACGGAGTCTTCCCTGTCCTCCTTTTCCTTTCCTTTCCTTGTTTTAATGTATGATTAATGCTAAGTTCATAGATGTAGTGGCACTCAAGTGAGTTTACACTGCTCTTTTAGTCTTAGGACCCTGCCCTAGCTCATATGAGATCAACAAGGCTTTGCTGAAGTCCAAGACTCAGTAATGAGGAACTAAAGAGTTGGCCCAAATGACTGTCTTCATCAGTGCTTTTCATTACACCTTCAATCTACAGTGTTTTATTCCTTGTTTGTGGGATTGTTACAACATCCTTGTTCTATAATTCTTTTCCCTACACATTTAAATTCCTCATGTGCACTCGACCTGAGTTCCAGGTTAGCATAATTTTGCTATATACAAATATGTATTTACTGAACATCTTTAAAAAGTATTTGTGTGGGATTTAAGATAACATTGAAATTCTTTTTGCTGATGATTTATAAAGCTATTTTCCCCCTGTCTAGACACTTTCAATATTTGCAATTAGCTGATGGAAAAATAAACGGTGGAGTATTCTTTCCAAACCTCCACTGGAGAGGGGAAAAAAGATCTCCATCAGGCAAAGTAAATGCTCTTCTGTCAAGTCAGCCAGGAAGAAGCTACTAAGAGGCAAAAGACATGGAGGATGAGTCCGGTTAGTGCTGTACTCAGGTGTAGAACTTGGATAAGGAAGGGGAACAGTTTTTTATAGCTCCAGGGAGAAAAAGGAGAAAACAAGCTATTATGCCAGAGACATTTTTCTTTGGCTGATTGCAAAATTAGCTGGAGCTGAAGTTAATTGATTGTGTAGGCAGATGAAACAAACTTGAGATGACTATAAATAGTAACAATTTTGCTTTCCATGCGGCTGTAAATCTGAGCTGGAGAGCTGTCTTAAATTCATCATGAACATTCACAAACAAGGGAGGGAGAGTAAAAATAAAATAAAATAAATTAAAATAAAATAAAATAAAATAAAATAAGCCAAAACATGGTCAAGTGAAATATACACACACAGAGCCCAGCACAGAGAGAAATTGTCAGGGTCAGCCCTTCCAAGACAGATGAGAGCTAGAATTTGATCTCACAGATGTTGTGGCCTGATACATTTTACCTGTCTCGCCCCCTCAACCACAGCCTGGGAGAGGCAGAATTCAGCTATTTCTTTCTTTTGTCTTTCCAGTATTTTATGTTAGAGAGTGTTGCTGCCTCTTCATCAAGGAAGAGGGGGAGTGAAGCAAGGGGCTAAGTCTGTTTGTCTGGATACTAACAGTCAGGGCTGCCAGAGAAATAATGCCACATCCCATCAACCATTAAAAATGGGAAAGACATTGTGTGCTCTATGGAAACTGTGAATACATGTGGGCAGATCCTTGTCATGACTTTTTTTTATTTCTCTTCAAGGTGGGGGAGTTTTTGTTGTTGTTTTTTTCATCAGGATTAAGCTTCATGTTTTAACTCTGCTCTACCAGATATGACGAGCAATAGCCTGATGAAGGAGAGCTATGGTTGTAAACCCAAATGAGAGATGGTTGCCAAGGTTAGAGCCTTCTCTGCATGTGGCAGGTTGCAGCTTTTAGTATCTGTACCTGTACCTCCAGCCTAGCTGATCTCCAGAGAAGATGATCTCCCTGTGGTGTAAAGGCTACAGACATGGATGCAGTTTTCCTTGCATCACTCCCTGAAGAGCTGGCTGAAATAACCTTTCATCCACATGAGGCTGCTCTTGGTCATTTGTCTGTCCATCTGCAGGAGGGGGTCACTCTATAAATACCAACTGACAACACAGTTCTCACAGTTTAAGGCCAAAAGGGTAGAACGCCACCATCTGAAATTACAGAATAATTTGAAATAATAGCTGCACGACTAGTGATCAGTTAGGATGAAAGATGTAATATTTGGACTTTTTCGAAAAGGAGTCATCAGGCCTTTACCACTGGCATTACCATTTGAGTCATACCTGTGGGCTATACTCTGCTCTTTGTGTTGGATCTGTGTTCAGTAGGAGAGATTTCCCACACTGAGGAGTTATGGTTTACAGATACAAGGTGGACAAAGGGGTAGGAGGAGAAAAGACAAACACAAAGGTTTACCCAGCCATTTCAGCAGGCCACTGGATGATCTGGAGGCTGCCTGCTTCCCACATCTCTCACAGGAAGGTGACTGGAGTGACTGTTTTTCAAGTAGGGCAAGGAAGGAGCATTCTCATGGTCAGACAGATGCGGAGCATGAGCAGCAACTTTTCCAGCTTGGGTAACACCCTCTGTTGGCCACACTTCTGCTGGGTGATGACAAAGCAGTTCAGGTGCCAGCAAAGGCTGTGTGGAAAGGGAGAACAAGCTAGAGCAGTACAGCAGGACACTTTGTGCCACCATGTGTACCACTAGCCATAGGTGGCCCATTTGATGTACCTGAAAGCCACCAACCCTGAGGGAAGGCACCCTTGGCTTGGCTATGTCATTGAGGTCAGCATAGCCTAGTCCAGCTCAACAAAGAGCTTCTGTAGTGCTCTTCTGCTAAATGCAGTGTATTTGTATGAATTGTAAAACTGTTCACCTTGCAGCCTTATGGTATAAGCCTCTCTGATTACTTTCAGAACAAGCCCACAAGGTTGTGATATGATCATGATTCCTCTCTCTGACCCATTAAAACATTCCAGAGACCTCTCCAAGGAGCACCTGGATGTTCTTAAAATGAGTGTCAGGAAGAATTTATTCTCCCGGGTTCAGTCATACGCTCAGGTTTGACCCATCCTGGTAGGCAAAGTCTGCTCAGTACATGTTGCAAGGCCTGCTGCATCAACAGCACCGGCTGTGGTGAGTAAACCAAGGCAGTGGTTTGACTGCTAAAACATTCAGGTGAAAATCCTCTTGGATTGTATTTCTCATGTCCTTTGTTTGCTGATGAGAAAATGCCAATCCAAGAGTCTAGGAATAACCCTTTCCCCCCAAAACACCCATGCATGCACTCTCTTTATGACCTGTCACATCCCTCCTGACAACTGAAAGCAACTGCATTTATCTTCTTTTTTACTGAGTTTCAAAAGACAATGCTCTGCTCTTTTATCAGCTTCAGGGCCAGGAACCTAAACGGGGTTAACCTGGAGGTCACTTTCCAGCCATCTCACTACTCAGTCAGAAGAATCACCTTGGTGCTTCCAAGTTTAATCAAGACATTTTTTACAGCTTTTCTAATAAAGGGAGAGAAGCACTTTGATTGAAAATAAAATCAATCAAGTCATGCAATTCATTTATTCTGGTGTTGCAGAGTATCTGTCCATTTGAGGAAAAGACTCTGTGCATGTGTATGAGCACATCATGGAGAAGAAGGTTTCTTTTTGGGAGTGTAGGGGAAGGAGGATTGTTTGGCCTGTTCTTCCAGTCCAATTTTAACATCTCTGTCCTGCTGAACCCCATCTGACTGCTGTGAGAAGAAAAATAGGGCAAATAGCTCCGGTTGAATATACCCTGCCCAGGTCTGTATATCAAATTTGGTCTCTGGTTTCACCAGCTTCTATGAGCATACCTTCCACTTGGAAGACTCTCATTGCTTTGGTATGACACTATCATTTCACGAGACATGGAAAATCAGTTCTATTAACCCTTGTTTACTTGCCTATAGCTGCTAGTGTGCTGTATCATTCATGTCCTACTTGCAAAAAGCCTGCTTACCCTTATCCTAGTCACAGAGGTGAATGGGAAACTTTGGGTCTTCCATGAAGTCTGTGTTTACCTGCAGCCATGATCAGAGGTCCCTTCTCTCTTCTTCTTCAAAAAAAAGTAGTCTTACAAATTTTAAGACAACTTGATTTCTATCACTCACCATATGGTTCCAGCTCCTATGTGGGTAAACACATACACATCTGAATGGGAATCAGGTGTGTCCAGAATTCAGGGCCCCTACCAGTATAAGAGAAGAGTTGCAAAATCCCTGAAATACCTGTATTGACACATTTCAACCATCTGTGTAGAAAGCAATGAGGAAAGGCTTTCGTGCCTCTTACCCACTCACAACCTCTTTCATGTTTTGCCCAGTTGGACATCTGGTATGTTTTTTGCTACACACCCAATGCTGAGCTTTCATTCCAGGCGACCCATTCTGATTCTATCAGAGCTGACTTCTACCCTTATAAATGCATGAAACTCTAGGCTTGTCTTGAAGCAGAGCCAAACACTAGAAACTTTGCTCAGCAATGGGTCAACCTCAAAGGGTTTGGAGCATCTGCTTTTTTGTGCTCCCAGGGATTCACATGCTGATGCCCACAACTGTCGGTCTCTGAGTGAGGCAGATGGTATTGTCCTGGGTGTCTTGCCTAGTTGATTCCAACAGTGTAGAATACTTCTGCAGTTCATCTTATATTTGCTTCCCACTGGAAACATGCAAGAAGAGACTTGCTACTGGCATTATGTTAATGGAAACTGAATGCATGCACCTGGTCCAGACTATTGTACTCAACAGGCCTCCCAGATGAGATTGCACAGGGATCTACAATGACCAACTGCTGAAGGGTCTTGCAGAAAGAAGTTGCAGGAGGATCTTATTTGCCACAACAGAAGGGAGAACATTGTTCCAAGACCAAAAGAGAATGAGAAATTGGTCTGGGAGGAGGATACCAATATGCTGAGATATCAAGGCAGTTTAACTACACACATCACAATGACTGAACAAAAAACATGTGTCTCAGTTCCCTGGCCCAGGTTTCCAAAATCAAGGGACTTTTTAAATTGTAACCAACACTGACAGAATTAGCTGATCATCAATTCATAGGTATTATAAATTTCCATCTATGCCAGTTCCCAGTCCAGTATGAATTTCAAATATGCTTCTTAGTTCTGCCTATGACACCAGTACAAATGTTCAGTAACATCATGTTATCTCTACTGAAATTAAAAATATTGTCTTAAATATGCATTCAGCTTTGCTCATCTCACACTGTAATGTCTCTTCTCTGTGAAGAGCAAAATTTAGGGGACTTCTGACTTTAAGTAAGAAAGAAGCCACCAGACATATCAGTAGAGTAGTCTGGGTCTTAGGACTGGAAAGTGAGGATCGGGGATCTTAGTTCAGGGCAAACACAGAGCCTTGAGAAGAAAGTACAGGGGAGTGTGGAAGCTGCAAGACAAGCCAATAGACTGCGGGGGGTGGAGGGCAGCTGAGAAAGGGGTGATGAAGTCAAAGTGGAAAAAGTTACTGGGTGGATCAAAGTCCACACAAAGATTTATGAGAGGCATAAAAGAAATTTGGAGGGTGAATACCATGAGCAGTGATAGGATTCAACCATATTCCAAAGGTTTTGGGGTGAAGAAAGAGACAGATTTCCCAAAAGAAGTTTGTTTTCTCTTCTCCTTTACCACTGCTCTTCTTGAGAGCCATACATTTGTTTCCTGTGCCAGAACCTCCAGTATTTTGCAGCCTTCTGTCTAGTGGTACTTCTAGCCTCTTGCCTTGCTGCGTACTCCTATCAGTGCCAGGATGGCTTAACACTGGTTTCTCAGTTCACTCTAACCAGGCTTTCTAATTTGCTCAAACCTGCCTGGTTGGGGGCCAAAAGCTCTAAATTCCAAGGACTCCATTTTTGTATTTCTTTTCTCCCCTTGAGAGATCAAATGATGCTGTGGACTCCCAGTCCTGGAGATGGAAGTGGAGAGGGATTACTGTCACGTCTAATTCTCCATCATAACTTCATGGTTTTTCTGCTACTGAACAGCAGCAGGTAGAATAACAGAGGTAAAGAAAGAAAATCACTAAAATCTTGAGTACACTTTAATCATTTCAGATAAACACAATGGTCCTGTGACTTCAAAGAGCAAAGAATTCATTCTGATAGTGCTTCTGGAATGAGATATCTCCCCATACCAGTTCTTGTCCTCAGCAGGCTTGGAAGGCACAAGCTGGCTAGTTGAAGAGAAAGCAATTAATGGAGACATTTTTACTACCCTTATTAAAGGGAGAAGGAGGCTTTGATATAACACAATATCCACTAGATGATGCAATTAATTTATTTTGGCTGGCCAGCGCTCTTGCCTGGGTCTGTGTGTTATTAGAGGGTGGTGCAACAGTTGTTCTTCCCACTGCTTGCAGGCCCTAGGGTTAGGTTCTGCTCCACCAATAACATGACTCATCTCTGCATAAAACAATTCCTCAAGTGATACCAAAGTGACCACAACATCAGTCAGCTTCCAATCTTCTGAATCAAGTAATGATGGCTACTTCACCAGAATCCTCTTTAGAGCAGCTCACACACTTGTTCCTAACCACAGAACGAAAGTCAGCAGGCAACATGCCGGTTTTCACACAATATCATGTGAGAAAGGCTTTGGGCTGGATATCATTTACATATCTGCCCTCATTAATATGTGTCTCCTCATATCCAATTAAGTTGAATGTCCTTGTAGAAAGACATGCTTGTCCTAATGTGCATTCATGTTGGAGAAAGGGATGATACTGTGATGGCAGACAGCCCATCCAACTTTGTCTATCCAGTATAATAAAGTAACTATGAGTTTAATGCAGAGAAATGGCCATCTAAGTGAGAACCTTGCTCCTAGTTGCCCTTTGGAAGAACTCAGTTTGGACCAATTGGCTGTAAAAAGAATCAAAGTGAGCAGCCAGATAAATAGATATCAAAAAAATATGTGAAAACCCTTTTGCTCTACACTTCTCCATTCTTTCTTCTCTAGTTTTGTTTAAACAAGTGTCTTCTAGGTCAGATACGTGACAGAGCTATTTAGAGAAGATGGGTAGATTAAGACAAACAAAATTCATCTTAGAACCATTGAAGAATTAATCTTAGATCTTATTGTCTGTCAATTTTCTATATGATTATTAAGAAGTAAAGAGACCTCAACCAACACCACCCCAGGTAACATGGTGCCACTGCAGAGACAGCCCTACTGTGTAATGGATGTTAGGGAGGAGAAAACAATGGGATGGAGAATTTGCATCATCTGGTTTGAAGAAAGTTATTTGGGGCAAGTAATGCAACTGGATTTTTAAAATTAAATTCTTACGGGTTGCATAATTAGAACTACTTGTTATGCAGTAGCTCCAAAATTCATTTAGGAAGGTCAAGGTCTTTATGACATGGCAAATGGAACTAAAAAAAAGAAGTTGCATTGTCAGAGGTTCATAATCTGAGTTTAGTTAGAAAAGAAATCTCTGACTCCATTAAAAAAACCTGTTCAGCAGCTCTGCATCAAATGCTTACTGCCTCACTTGTGGCTAAAGAAACAGGGGGGTTCGTTGTATAGTAATTCCTGTATCTAGGTCATTTCTCTTCTCTGTGGTGGAGACATCCCATGAGGATCTATGAACACATCCTACTACTTTCCCTTCAGCTTGACACTTGCGAACTTTATTTTCTCCTGCATCAGGATATAACTGTATCACTTACAGGAGACAAGAACAACATTCTTCTTCTCTGTTAGGTAAAAGTGTAGACCTCATTTGTTCACGAAGGCAGATCTTGTCCTTTAGGGAAAGAAACCTCAGCCATGATACTGTGAGAAGAAATCTTGACAGTTAGAAAACATTCCTCTTTCTGGAGGTCTGGAACAGCATGCCCTGCTAATCAGAGTAGTACATCAACTTGGAAGAGCAACTTTATGATTTCCCTGAATTTGACAGTACTTTACAGTGATGAATTTTCTTTCTGCCTGTCCTACATAGAAGAAACAATAAGAGACAGTTGGGCAGATGAGTTTGTTCTGACAATAGCATCTGTAGGACAGGGACATATTTTTTCCAGGAAACATTCAGTATTTTAAAATATTTGTTATTTTTCAGGGTTTTTTTTTTTTCATTTTCAAGTATTTATTAGTATTTGTTCCACATGGGATATAGATCTAACAAAGCCACAAGATTCATGAAGATATATTCACTCCAAATTCTCTGGGCATTTTAGGGTTTGACCATGCTGCATTCAGGAGAAGTTCCACTTTACAGGCAATCACCATCTATTTATTTCACTGGGAATTGATCTGATATCCTACCAAAATCATTGCATATTTTGACCAAAAAAAGGAATGTCTAGAGGTTAAAGGTGTCTCCTGCTGGATAGGTGTGTATGAACCCCTTTGCAGTGGCAGGATATGATATTTTGGAATCTCTAGAAATCAGTGCCAAGTTCACAGTGGACGCACACAATGTTTTGTACTATTCCTGCTTTTGTTCAGGACTAATGCCAGAGGAGAGAGAAAGAAAGAAAAAAAAAAAAGTGATCTCCTGCCCAAATTCTTCCTTGTAATGAATATGTGTGAGACTAACTATGATCTCATGGAAATCTCTATTTTGTGGTCATTAGATATTATGAACATGTCATCAGTTTGGCTGTATTACCTGCTCTGTCCCCTACAACTCACCTCTATCAAAATCATTGCTGTATCAGAGAAGGAATATGCTTGAAACTACTCATGCTACTGGCTGTACCTTAACCTCTTGGTTACTAGTGTTTAGCTCATAAAATAAAAGGTCAGCTACAAATGAAATTGAAGTACAGACATGCAAACAGCATCTTCCAAAACAGGGCCAATGTTCACACAGTTCCTTCAGGATTATAATGCCAGACAAGGACTAGTGAGCTGCCCAATGTCCATGGGAACACCAGGTGCTGGAAATATGGGATTATTGTTAATATTTGTTAGTTATACTGTGCTAGTACACAGGGTGTGTTAGATGATCTCCACATTGTGGAAAGATGTGACCCACCCATTGTTTTGCCGACAGCTCATATTCAATGGCTAACAATGTACAAAGACTGAGAAAGGGCAATACAGTGCAAACACTGTATTCGCCTGAATAACTACAGTGGATTTTCACCATATTTCGCCTCAGTAGATTATGGTGAGTCTGTCTGAAAACCATGGCATTAATGTCTTGCTCTCCATGGTGGAAGATGCAATTGCACCCTGTTGTCAACAAATGCATGTAGCTATAATTTGACAAATACAGTGTGAATGAGTTTGATACAGATTCAGTGTTTAAAGATACACGTAATATGTAACTCTTTTTACCATTGGATTTTGGGGTTCATTATACTGCTGAGAAAATACTCATCAGCTACACTTTACTGCCTCTCAGGCAGCTAACATCTAATACACCCAAAGTGGACTCTTGAGGAAGCACACATGCTTCTCTTCCTCCCATCTATTTCCAGGCTCCTAAAAAAAAGGTACAGTATTAGGGGGAGAGTCTTTTGAGCCTTCCTTCATAGTCAGCTGAGGAAGGTTCATCACAGCTAAGACCCCAAGCACTCTCTGAGGGACCTTGCCTTTATAGCGTGGCCAGTAGTATGAGGGAAGGGATTATGCCCCTGTACTCAGCACTTGTGAGGCCACACCTTGAATAATGTGGTCAGTTTTGGGACCCTCACTACAAGAAATATGTTGAGGTGCTGGAGTGCATGTCAGGAAGATCAATGAAGCTGATGAAGGTTCTAGAAAACAAATCTTATGAGGGGCAGCTAAGGGAGCAGAGATTATTTAGCCTGGAGAAAAGGAGGCCCAGGGGAGACCTCCTCACTCTCTACAACTACCTGAAAGGAGGTCTTAGGCAGGTAGGGGTTGGTCTTTTCTCCTAAGTAACAAGTGATAGGATGAGAGACAACAGCCATATATTGTGCCAAGGGAGGTTTAGGTTGGACATTAGGAAAAATTTCTTCACTGAAAAGTTGTAAAGCACTGGAACATATTCCCTGGGGAACTGGTGGAGTCACCATCCCTGAAGGTAATTTAAAAGACATGTAGACACGTCACTTAGGCATATGGTTTAGTGGTGGACTTGGCAGTGTTAGGTTTACAGTTGAACTTGATGATCTTAAGTCTTTTCAATCTAGATGATTCAAATTCTATTTGTAGACTACAGAGGTTTGAGTGCTTAAAATTAGATGGAATGAGCATGGATATTAAAGCAGAAGTTCAAAGCGGAATGGAGAGTTCATGCTCAGAGGATTACTTGAATTTTAAGAGCTGTAACACAGCAGCAGCCCATTTAAAAGCCTTACCCTGAAGTAAGGGTGTTTTATCCTGAGTGCTTAATCCTTACTAGTTCGCACTGCTATTCTGGAATCTCTGGAGGGATTCTATGAGTCCATAGGGTGAAGACCTTACAGAGAGTGGGAGCTATCATTAGGCAATCATCAGAGTGAAATCACTGTGAGTGCTCCAAATCTAAAGACAGTAATTTATGAAACCTCAGGAGGAAGACTATCAAGACTACTTTGCTTTTGATACTTTCATGTTAAGGTAATCAAGCATTACCTTCTTACTGAAGATCAAGAAAACAAGGAAGGTGGATCTGAGCAGGAAAAGTGGTGGCTGACTGGTATCACAAAGAGAAGGTAAAACTACACAACCCTGTTAAGCCTGGAACTTCAAAGCCTGGAATGGAGTTCTGCTATTACAACTTTCACGTGTGATGGTCAGCAGCCTCCTTAGAAGTAGATCCATATATTTTTACGTATATCAGCCATCAAGTGGGACTTGTGCCATCCTGGCCTCCCCTTAGAAGCTCAAGTAGAATTAAAAAAGCCCCAGATCCTCAACAAACTGCCTTAGGTGCTTTTATCTGAAATGCCAAAACCAGGCGTGACCTTAAATTCTGCCTCCTTCTCTGAGCATCAAGAAAATACTGGGATTACCAGCTTTCCCTTCTTTCCTGGTCAGAAGCAGATATGAAATTTTAAACTCAAAGGGAAACCCATCTCTGCAGAAATACTGCTATTTTGTTAAAATGGTAAGTGGAATTGGAGGAAAATCCATATATACACTAGAAGAAAAAAAGAAAGATTCACTGACCCAAGACAGAATATTTTATTACGGAATTGGCCAAAACCATTTTGAGTCAGATGAGTTTGGTAATGAACTATGTTCCAGTAACAGTGCAGGGTTACAGTTCAGGACATTTTCTCAGTAGATGGGACACTCTTTGTTATTCTATAATGCAATGCAGATGTTTTTCTTCTTGCTTCATGTAAGGATGATTATCTATATGGTCTTTCAGAGTCTTTAGGAAAGAAACAACTCACACAATGCAGACATGAGGACTGCAAAGAGCAAACTTCCAAACTACATATCCCAGAAGCCTATAACACAAGGGGAAAGCACAGTTTGAACACTGAAATGACTTGAAACAAAGCATTTTGGGGTCATTTTAACACATCACAAGAAAACATTTTGATTTCAGAAATGTCGAAATGTTTTGTTTTGTTTGAAAATGTCAGGCAACATGCTTTGACTTTGCCAGAAAAGAGTTTGTTTGGTTTTGGCTTTTTTTTTCCCCCAAAATTTCCACTCAGAGAAAGAGTCTTGACATTTCAGCTCTTTGTTCCAATGTGGGATAAAAACAAACATTGAAATGTCAGGATTTGCTGCAGGAAGAAAATTCTGAATTTTGCCCAATTTTTGGTGTAATGCTTTGGCTCCAGCATGTACATTTTGCTTTGAAGTATGGGTGGATGTTCAGAGGGTGGGAGGGATTTTGAAAGAGAGGATCATATGTTCAAAAGTACCAAAAAACCTGCATGTTCCAGTCCCTCTGACATTTTAGACCAGTTCAGGATTGAAATTAACAGGTAGTCGATGGAAATCAATTGGAAGAAGATGATATCTCAATACAACAAAGAAGTTCTTGTCTCTTGACTTAGTTTTCACTCCTATAATCAGACAAACTCTCTTTGGTCTGTATGCAATTTTATCTTGATTAACAAAAATCAGAAACAATTGGAAGTTCTTGTCTTGAGGTCATTGGGAGTGTTGCCTGAGTGAGGTCTGATGGAGGAAAAATAAAAACAAATCGACCTTGGATAGGTTGGCCCAATGCAAGCTCTGGAGACATCTCAGCAAGTGTGGCAAATGTGGTCACATGTCCTGTTGGCTGTGAGTAATTAAACAGCATAAATCTGGATTACTGTCACAATTCACTCCATACAAACATCCTTAGAGGGATTTGTTTCTGCAAGCATTGAACAACACATTGGTGGGAATGAGCTACAAGAGGATTACATGTGGATATTGCTTTCTGGGGAATGGGCACAATGACAATAGGATTTATAGTTTTATTGCTTTCATAGATTTCTTAAAAAGCCATTCTTTATATGGCCAAACACAGACTCCAAACTAAGAAGAAAATTAAGAAATACAGAAGAGCTGGACATTGTTTTCCGTTAACTCTGAATAATCCAAGCATTCCAGTGTCAGAATATCAATACCTGTTTTGGAACTTTTCTCACACGTGAGCACCCAAAGGTGGTAGTATGTCCCAGCTCCCAAGGCCAGGCAGTATTTAGGTGCAGAAAAACAAGGCGTTGATGCACACAAGAGCATCTTTCTTCAGTCACCTCAGAACCCTTCCTGCCCGGGGCCTAAGGTAAATGCTAAATTGGGGACTACAAGAAATGTAGCATGTACACATAAACTCTTCCCTGTTTCCTCTGGACATCCAGCCATTAGCAGTGGGAAGCTACCAGTGAACCTGTACACCATGAATTATCCTTATCCTTTTTGGCCACAGGGTCTGTTGGCTCTGAGCATGGGTGACATGAGTCATTGGGCTGTTGGACTTTACATGCTTCCTGGCAGCCACTGCCCACCCTACCCCCAACGTCCTCCTCCAAAGGTGGGACATTGCATTGAGTCTTCATCTACACTGTAGGACTGGCTGAGAGGTACCCACTTGAACCTCCTTTAATTAAACAGTCCCTTTCTACCATCAAATATATTGTTTTACCTCTATCTTTATCAGAATCCTTTTGATCAGCATATTCATGGCCCAGGGCCCTGTAGAGATGCTGACTTTTACCTAAACAAGAAGTGGTAGCTCTCACATCCTGTTGTAATTTTATTGTGTTCCTAGGTTTACGAATCTGAAAGATCTGAACAACCTTATCTAGGAATTTCTAATATGTATAGTCAAAAATGGTCAGACAGGTACAGACATTACCTGTTCTAAAAGATGGACTGAGGTATTTTTAACATCCCAGATGGACTTTTGTTTTAAGCTCTTGAACAGTGAAGTCCCAGAGGAGATCATTCTGTGTGCACAGGGAACATGCAGTTCTTTGGGTAATTTGTGGAGGGTGTATTTCACAGCGCAATGAAGATGATAGGTGAGGTATGAGTGCTAAAAATCTTGTGAAGGCTGATAGAATTACACCCTTATTATTTATTTCACAATACCTTTATGATATGGGATGAACTGTGATCAACATTGTACATTCACATTAGGAAAAACTGATTTTTTCCTGAAAAGACTTTTGTCTTCCTGCAACACACAAAAGTTTTGCAACCAGACACTAGTGTCCTAAAGAAATAAATGACTAATTTCATCTGGGCATGGAAAAAGACCAAAATTCCTCCACCTCCAC
Organism: Todiramphus chloris collaris; assembly: GCA_025345505.1. Lineage (NCBI taxonomy): Eukaryota > Metazoa > Chordata > Aves > Coraciiformes > Alcedinidae > Todiramphus > Todiramphus chloris. The sequence goes on from JANVCC010000022.1 coordinate 26,569,377, forward strand.
AGTACTGTGTTTTGCCTCCAACAGATACCAGTGGCTTTGACTGATACGTCATTCTGGCTTTAGGTGCTCTTGTGAAGACAAACATGAGGAGAGTTTTTTAGCTAAAAGAGCATGAGCCCTCTTACACTCAAGAAAGAAGCTGAAGGTGTGTGGGACTTTCAGAAACAGAGGAATTTGCTTTTCCACCCACGTTGAGTTCATGGGGAAAATGACATTTTAAAGATGGTCCCTTGACTACAGCAATCTAACTGTCTGGGCACTGGATCACCATTTCATAAATGCCATTGCATTTCTCAGGAATGACCTGACAAGCAAATTCTTGTCAAGAGACTACCTACAAGTGTTCATTACTTTGCACTAACTCCACTCAGACTGTAGGGAAAAATCATCACCTTCTCAGTCCTCTCAACCCTTGAAGAGACAAACTAGACAAGGTGCCTATTTTAGTCTGGGTCTCACCCATACCTTGAACCATGGGTTGCCTCACAGATACCTCTGGCCTGCCTGTAGACTGCCTCTGCAGGCATGCTGAGTCCTGTTCTATCCAACTGGCTGATTAGACCATGCTGAGTTCTACCTGCTTGAAAGGATGCTCTCCAGCTATGCAAGAGGCCATGGTCAAAGGCTTAGCATGTGGGCAGAAGGCAAGCACAGTCTTGAGGCCACTGTTAGCAGAGAGTAAAGACATATCCAGAAAATCAGGTAGAAAACTCAAAGGACAGCAGCTCTGAAGACGTGTTAGGACCCAAATTTGTTGGCCATCTCAGTGTGGAAGCCAAAAATAACATATGTTATAGAGTCTGAACAGTCCCTTCCTGTTAGCCTATGAGAAATTCTCCATGAAGCAGAGATGAGCCAGTGCCTTGTGTGTGAAGAGAATGTATCTTTTATCCAAGATGCCAATCCTTTCCCTAACAGCAAATTTTACATGCCCCTTTCCTTTCTGGAATGCAAATGTCTTCCAAAGATGTAAAATTTTTTTTAAGGATTTGTATATCTCATTTGTAAGGCAACAACTAGAAGTCTGGATTAGACTTTATACTTCTCTTTTCCTAAGAGGGGCAAACCTAAATCTAAAGAATATTGCTGTTTGCTCTTCTGGACATCTAACATCTGTTGCTTCCACTCGTCATAACCTTGCTTAACACTTATCAAGACACTTTGCCTCTCCTAATGAGCCTCACATAGCTTCAGTGTCAGACTAAACTGCAAGCTGTAGGCATTACAACAAACTTGTTTGTCTGATGACTGAGGATCCATGGCATCAAAATGGATGGATTTCTAGCTGATGTTGGAGTCTGATGAAGTGCAACCACACCATCTTCCATTAAAAAAGTAAACACTGGACATTCTTACATGAACAGAACTAACCAGCCCAAGAGGAAAGAAAACTGCAAAAGTAAAGAAAAGGAAAAGTCTATGCAGTTCCCACTGTTTTTTCTTTAAGTAGAATGACTGAACATACCCAGCTTTCTCACAAGTGAAATGATTTTATGTGCTCATGTTGGAGGGGAGGTTTGTAGACTGCTTCAGTGAATGGAGTCATGTGACATAGCACAGAAAAAAAAACCAACAGAAGAGTAGTAGAATAGTGATAACAAAACATATTTCTCCTCCCCTCCCCTCCCCTCCCCTCCCCTCCCCTCCCCTCTTTTGTCTTGTAAAAGCAAGGAACACTTCAGAAAACAGTCAGACAAAGGTCTTTTACCTTCTCCTATTCCTCTCCCCTCTAAAAAGAAATAAAGAAAATTAAGCATAAGGCTCTAATAGATGGGAAATTATGTCTACTTTTTCCCTACAAAATTGGAAAAGAAAGCCATTTTTTTTTTAAATGTTAGAATTACTTAGGAGGTCATTCCTGCTCAGAACTATGGGAAAGGTTCCTTACGTTCCTCTCTAAGCTTACAGATATGACCAGCAATGTTGAGGTCAGACCACAAGTTCAGTTGTGCTGGCACCCATGACCAGTAGATGTCAAGGAATATCAAGGACACTAAACATGGTGTGAATCTTCCTCAGAGCACCCTTCCCACTTCCAGTCCTCTACGGCTTTTGCTGCATCAGAAGTGGTGTTTCAGAAAAAGTATTTTCTTCCTAAAATCGCTCCAGTCATGTTTTGAACACGGGTAAATGAGCTGTGGCAGTGATGAAGACTTAGCTATGCTAATGGTGAATAAATAGCTGTTCTCATTACCGCTGAACAACCTGGTTTCACTGGCATTGACTGTGAATGAATGTATGGAGATACACGTGCACCATCAGGAAGCAATTCATCTCATCTTGGGCTACATATCTCAGACACAGGTGAAAAGCTGAAGGCACCCATTTCTCTCCCCACCCTTTAGCTCCTCACTCCTCCCCTCTAAAGGCAGTCTAGAGTGACTAGTTCAACTCTAGAAAACTACATTTTAGATATTCAGGCTGAGGTAATGCCTACTCCTTTCCATTAATAGTGTCAATTGTCTGTGATAGCATGACCAGCCATCACAGGCAACAACACAGACCAAGAACACACCATACTTTTATGACTGTGTTTTGTTACTCTGATGGCTGACAGGCCAGGTAACTGTGGAAAACAAGAAGTGTAATGTACAGTGTCTCAAGTCCAGCTGCAAGGTGCATCTCAGGAAATCCCTGAATTACCAACTGTGGGAGCTTGGAGGAGATTCCAAGGACCAGAGAATTCAGACTCTGTTTCTTACTCTTTTTTTCGTTCCACTCTCTGAGACAGGATGCAGGATCATAGATTGTAGGTCTGATTCTGTGATGGTTACTTTTTTACTTCTTCTCATGTTAGCTCATCTAGGAGCTAATGGAATACAAATTAATAATGACAGTCATGGAGAAGCAGAAATATTCACCTGTGTGGGAGATGTTCCATTCAAGTCCTTAGCATTACCAAACACTGAGGACAGAGAATTGTGTAGAAGCGTCTTAAATGTCATGTCAACATTTAAATCATTTTGTTGTCTTCACCACAAGGAGAGGAAAAGAGACTTTTTGCTTTCTGCATTCTTAGCCATCACATATCCTGCATCTCCCATGTCAATAAGGATTGCGTGCACCCTGTATTTCACCATGCTAGGACTGGGATGTTAGTGAGTACAGCACAGAGCAATCTGCACAGTGCAGACATGTTCAGCAGGAGCTGATATGCAGATTTGCGGCTTATGAATAACCAGCTCTTGATTCAAAGAGATTCAGCCATACATGCAACATAATATATTGCTTTCCTCCCTCTCACCTGCTTGACACTAGCTGAACAATATATTCTCTTAGGAGTCCATTTTATTTGCAGAGCCAAGCAGTTACTGACACAGGAGGAAAGCTCTGAACATTCAACAAATGTAACATAGTTAAGCAGTGTTAAAAAGATTTAATGAAAGATTCATGACATGGAAAAACTATTTTCTGCATTGAAATTCTCCTTATGCTGGTCAATGAGGTTTTCACAACACTCTTCTCTAGTTGGGGTTTGGAACTTTCACAGCCAGAAACAGGAGAATTGTGAAACAGAGTCCAAAATCAAGTTTCTCTCAGAATGATCTCCTTTCCTTTCTCACCAGAAGCTGTTTGAACTACCATTGTACCACTCGAGAAAGACTCAGTCCTTGAGATGGCCCTCAAATTCTCCCTTTGGACCCTTCTCTCATCTCTATTGCTAACAAAGCGTTCATCTCATAAGCATACAGCACTTAATTTGATTTCCCCTCTGTGGGATTTACATCTTTGATGCAATTCTGTTAATGTCAAAGGAGTTATGGCAAGGGCTCATCTAGTACAGCTGTTGTGTTCCAGGCTGGAGGAATTCACATTCCTCTGCCACACCCAAATTTTCCCTGGATTATCAATACTCTGAAAAACAGGTCAATTGCCTTTAGACATGGAGGGCATTTCTCCACTCCTTTTGTTTTCTCCATGTTCCCTGGGCTACTTTAATTCCACTTTCTTTCTTCACTTTTCAGGCCATGACACTCCTAATGATTCCTAGAACTCCATATTCCTGTCTTCTCCTTCCATTGTTGCTAACGCACAGCTCAGGCTGGAGCCAGATTTAATTAGACCACAAGAAAAATGAACCACAATGAAGTTATATCAAGGGTGTGCCTTCGAGCCACAAAAGCCAGGAAACACAGAAGACTGAAAAAGAAAAAAAGAAGTAGGAAAAAAATAGAAAAAAGAAGAAGAAAAATTAAGACCAAACCTTGTCCTAACCCTGTGGTGTCTCACCTCTAGCATAGCTATGATGTTCAAGCACAGTTTGCACAATAGGGAGTTGATGAGGAAAAAGCTTGGAAGGGGAAGGAAGGGCCCAGAGAGGATCTGCCGAAACACTTTGGCCCTGTAGCTGTATTGCGTGTGGGTTTGATGCTGTGCCAAGCTTTATGACACTTACATCAAGGTTGTTCCCTGCGGTGATGCACCATCGAGGCTAAATCACCTACCCGTAATGGAATTTACAATGATTTCACTGTTCCTTGATTGAGAACATGTTAGCATTATCTTCCCTTTTTTATTACCCCATATGGCTTTTCAGCTCACAGCACACTGTGCTTCAGGAACTTTTTTGCTGCCATGATTGTACATCATTGTGTAAATTCAGCAATGAATACAATAGAGACCTGGTCTATCCCAAGGCCTCCAGGCACTGATGTAATAGAAATAATAAAGCATAATCATAAGGAAGAAAATGGCATGTAGCTCTGCCATGTGGAGTATGGAAAAGGATATGGGTGACTGATGCTGATGCAATTCACTATTACTAAATGGAGGTAAAAGGCCCGGAAAAGGACTCCTGCAAAGCATCAATGGAATTATGCCAGCTTCAATATGACCCTTCTCTAGTTGGAAGGATCCATTCTAGCTATTGTAACACAGTGGTGGAGCTTGAGGCTATGCCTTCTGAGTGTTGGGGCTTGTCTTCTTCCATTGATTACTTGCAAAAAATATTTTATTTTACCAAAAGGAAAACAAATAGAGGAGACAGAATTATCTGGTAACTTAGATGCTGAGTAAGACAGTAGCAGAGCAGGGATCTGTTCTTAGATCTACTTTTCACCTCTTTGTGCCTCAGCTTCCCCTTTCATAAATAGAAGTTGGGTAGAAATGTTTACAAGCTGTGCGCCTCTGTGGGGAATTCTAAGCTTAGAAGGATGTGGCTGGTTTGGAATAGCAAATACTTCCGTGTTCAGTTAGAAATCATGCTGCGCAAAATGCAGAGGGATAGTTAACTTTCTATTGATTTTTTAATGGAATTTTTTGTTTGAGTTCTCATATTGAATTGGATCTCTGTGGCTGTAAGTAATTCCCTTGAGAGTTGAAATGTATAGTCATTGATCATGTCTTATTTCACATAGGATAAAGTGTTTCTCCCACCTGGGAAAGTGCTGTGAACCCAAACCTCAGGATCATTCAGTTTTCCGGGACAAGCAGCTCTGGAGCTAGAAGGACATTTTGATGGGAGGTTTAGTGTTGTGATTGGCTAAACTCAAAACCAGAGATACGGAATTTCTCTCTTTAATGAACACTTTAGTGGAGTTTCCTGGTTAATTGCATCCCAGGTGAGTTAAATGGCAGGCTGATTAAAACCAGAGGGGAACAGGGAGGTGAGGCCACGCAAGTGGGGCATCTATAAAAGCAGGCAGTTAGACAGTAAGCTTTCATTTCAGGAGACCTCCTCTGGCAGATTGTTGGAGTTAGCTGGAGATGAGAGAGGTTTTGTTAGTGGTGTATACCACCTACTTTTAGATATAGCTCAGTGGAGAACTTTGTTTGTTGAGTATGGGAGGGGTTTGGCTTTTGCTAGTCCTCTCTGCAGATGGAGCCAGGCTCTTCAAAGAACAAAGTTAGTCTCCATGTTACTTGCCCTTCGGCATTTCTGCATGAATCATTGGTGTTCTTAGTTGAATAGAGAACAGTTATCGAGTCAACCGCAGGATTTTGCAAACCATCTAAGCATCATTGTAGGAATCTTAGTCAAACACACCTACTCTTTCTACAGTTATAAGGGAAGAAAATGCTAGATATAGGTAAGTGATCTCCTGTGGCTCTACTTGCTGTCCTGCACAGTGAATCGAGGGAAAACCATTGAAGCTGAGCAATATGCTACTATGTGACTCCTTTCATAATTTGAAAGACAAGAGGCTGGAAAAAGATGGCAATATGATCTGATCTAGAGGATCTGCTTGTGAGAAGAAACTGAAAAAAAGTGGGAGATTGAATGTGCTGCTTGTTCTTTGAGTCTGTAGACAGATGTGCACACACAGGCAGCTTTTGCAGCAATCAGGAGTAAGTGATGAGTTTGCTGCCATTAGGTATTTTTTGCCAAGCACAACAAGCTTTTGAGAAAGCATGAATCTTTCGGCAAGTAACAGAAACATTTACAGTTAGGAATATGCATCGGGGAAAAATTATATATTATGGAAGAGATGATCCTGGAGATAAATCACACTGAGAATCAAGGAAGCTAGTTTCTTTTTCTGCTTCTTTCCCTGACCTCCTCAGGACTCTGGATAAGATTTTCCCTTCTGAACTTGTTCCCCATTTGACTGGAACTCACAGTGGAAGGAACTTCTCTGTGCATACAGCAACCAAAACAACTAATTTTTTTATTTTGACTGTAATCACTAAAAGTCCTTCAAAATAAAAGACAATCTACATATTCTTCCTTTTCCTTGGGACTGGAAATCAGTTTGTCTCCTGAACAAGCTGCTGGTGTTTTTCCTGAAGCATCTGTTCTGCCTACTGTCCCTGTTGTCTCCCTCAGTGAAGACAAGACTAATTCTATTCTTAGAGAATGTAAAAGCCTTTCTGCACTAAAAAGGGCCACACACCTGGGAAAACCACAGGGTTTCAGGAGCAGAAGAAATTTGAGGAGGGGTCCCTGAAAGACCATCCCTTACACTGTTCCAGGACAGTACCTGGGGAAAGTTTTGAGCTGCCTGCTGCATTCTAGCTGGAGGTTGTCAGAGGAGGAAGCAGGCAGCAAGTCACTGAGAACATCTACTCCTTGAGAATTCTGGTTCCGCCACCTGTCCATCTTCCTCTCCCTGCACACCTTGCATCTATCAGCAGGGCCAGCTTCTCTGATCCAAAGCCATCCAGGTTTCTATGGACCTCTATGAAACACCAGATTATCACCTACTAGGAGAAGTGCTATCTCTTTCTGCCCTGCTAGCCTAAGGGGTTGTCTTCATGTACAGGGAGTTTGTCTGTGCTGAGGAGAAATTCCAGAAGCAGCAGTGGGCAGAAAAAACAAGAAAGTGTTTCAAGAGTTGTGGTGCCAAATCCTGTGCCCTACAGCTGTCTGCAGCAGGGATTAAGGGCACGTCTGAGCCTGTGGACTTGCTGACCATGCACACTGAACACAAGAAAGCACAGGCCAAGATATAAAGTGGTCTTGAGAAGAAAGTTCAGACTCAAGCTTGCTGTCCTGATGTGGGCTCATGTGCTCCCATCGTAAGTAGTCCAAGCAAAGCTGAGCGTGCTAGAGCTCTGCATAGCACAAGATAGGCAGAGCCCCTGGTACAGCCTGTGAGGGGCATGGAGGAGTTGGGGTCAAGCACCCTGATGATAACCCAGCAATACAGAGACAGCAGAACAGATCTGCATTTGGGGGTTACATCTCATACTGCTTCTGGGACAATGTCTCAGCAGAAGCTATTGGGAGATGCTTTGTAAATTATGGATTGGGATGGTTTCCCTTCTTCATACTATGCAATTTTGGTGGCCTTAAAATACCTTTAGAAAGTGCAGGATATGGGTATGCAGTCAGAGCATTTTTCTAGTGCTGGAAATGTTGTTCCTGCAGAGAGCTGCCCTCATTCTCTACTTTCTTCTCTCCTCTGAGATGGAAACGCACGAGTAAGCGTATGTATTATTTGCAGACTTGCATACAGGCCAGATCTTCTCATGGTTGAATTACCAGCCAGACGCTCAGCCTGTCTCAAAGCAATGCTTTCTCTTGTGAAACTTTCCAAGCTGGTTTAATCCACCTTGGGTGGCAAACTCCATGTGCTCTTCCCTTGCTGGCACACACTTTGCATTCACCAGAGCCTAAATTAGCTCTGGGTAATTCCAGCAATGCCTTTGTCTGTGGAACTGATTCTCCAGCTGAATGTGTTGTGCTGCATGCTCCCCCTCTACCTGAGTATGTCTCAGTTCGTGTGCTGGGGAGCAAAGGGTCAGGAATGAAAGGGGAAGCAAGCCAGTTCTTTGGAAATAATAGCATGTTCTCTTCCTCCAAGGCAGGAGACTGAGCGGTTTGAATCAGAGATGCCTCAACAGCTGTATCACAGGACAACATCACAGCTGGGGATTCCTGGCAGGATCAAATGGATATGTGCTCTTTCCTATTAGACAGGGGTGTCTCTTCTTCTCTCCTGTTCCCCTTGTCTCCAAAGTGTCACCTACAATCACAGCCTTCTTCTGGGATGGTTTTCAGGTGTATCCTTCTTTATGTCTATAGGGCCAGGGATACTCCTATGACAGGATTCACCAGAGGGTGCTGTTACACATAGCCTTTTACATTTTTCCTAGCCTGAAAAGAGAATATAGCCTTTTAAGGGGATGCTGAAATATTACCAGTTTTAAGATGCCAGCTTCTCTTCTAAGTGGAAAGCTGCAAAAAGTACCAGCTTTTACCTTTTCTTCCTCTCTGTTTGAGGGGTTTAATTTGGGGGTTTTTGGTTGTTTGTTTTTTTGTTTAGCTATAACTGTCCAATAGGAATCAATTCTTCTTCCAGTTTTCCTCCTCACATCCAAATTCTTAATGTTTTGGGAAGAGGTTACTAACTGCTTCTGTTCTGGGACTGCTGTTAATAACAAAATTAATTAATTGGTTTTACACTCCTAAACTGCATGCCATGGTCTGGGTTTCTCCTGTGGTAGTAAATGTCTGCATTTGTTATGGCTCCATAGAGGGAAGGATGCTTTAGTCTCCTTTCACCACCACCATGAAGACCACCGCAGTTTTTCTTGAATCCAGAGGACAATCATCATTCCTAGACAGCTGAGGGAGTTATGGACAGGCTGTCAGAACTGTCCCTCCTGCAGCATGGGGACAAGCATCCTGAAGTAGGACATTATTTATCAGTTCTACCTTCCCCAAGAAAAGGAAGAAGGTGGCAAGGATGAGGCTGAGGGACTGCTGTTCCAGTCAGCCAGGGCAATTCGACAAGCACAGCCAGAAGCGTGTTGCAAACAGCTCTCAGGCTTGCAACAGAGACCTGTTTGTTTCCCTTGTTTAATTTGGGAACCATGCATCCAAGCACACTTGGTATGTCTCCATGCGTAAGCCTATACTGCAGCCTATTGATTTCCTTCACCCTTGGCAAGAATATCACAGCAGATTTTGGCTTTGCCTGTAATCTCTTGAGCGGATGAGACTAGAAATTCAAATGAGAGCTTAACTCACTCACTGTCTGTACTGTCCACATGATGGCTGCTCCTTTGGCTCTGTTCTGGAGCAAGTCAGCTGTCTGTTTGGGCAAGAAAACTTGGGTACAGGGCAGGAATGGCTGGTTCCCATCTGCACTGTGTGTCTACAACAGTGTGGATAAAACTGGTTCCAGGGACTTGGCTCTGCAAAGCAGATCCGGAACATGAGCACATCTCCCAGAGGCCACATAGGTATGGGCTTTATTATTTTTGATAGATATCTGGTTTTAATCTGAAAATAAGCCCCTGGATGCAGCCACCTGGCTCCTCAACAGTACTGTGAGTTGCCTAGCAATGTGAGCTGCCTAGCAATGTGAGCAGAAGATACTGGATCCAGTTCTTCCCTTCCCCATGCAAGAACCAACCAGAGAAAGGATGAGTTTATGGTGAAGAACTAACATCTTTTTTTTTGGGATGGCCTTTTTATCATCATATGGCTTTAGTGGGAGCAGTTCTACCCTTGCAGTAGAAGGTTCAGTGTTCCAGCCTATGACTTTTGCAGAGAGATTTTTTTTTGATTACATAACGTTGTTTGCAATGTGGTTTCTTCAAGCTTTTCAACTTGGAAGTGTTGTCAGTCATCTTGCATTTTCCTGCCCTGACTAAAAGTAACTGTAACAAATGAAAATACAGTCAAATAAACATTTGCATAAAGGTAAGAAATCTTCTACAAGTCAGCAGATATGAAGGCACCATTAAATTCCATTCCATGATTTGTATACTAACCAAAACAGGTTTTTCCAAATTACTTCACAGCTTGAAAACCTCAGAAAATAGTGCCCTGAGCCATCAGTAATGGATGCAAGCAGTAATTCTAACGGTGGTGGGACATTTATCAGTTTCTATGTGATTTTATCTATTTCTTAGAAGTATAATGATTAAAATAAAGGCAAGACTCACAATAAAAGTCCCAGCTGAGAGTTTCTTTTCTAGATTATCCTAACTGGAAAGTGATGCTCTTTTAGAGTATTGCCATATAGTCTCTTCTCTACTTTGAATAGCTTCCAAAGAATAGGCCTGAGTTAACCCTTCCTTCATTAGTGACCTTCAAATATCCTTCAGTTTCTGTCAAACCTTTACAAGAAGCATCACGCCTTTACAAGAAATTTTAAGTTTGTCCAGCAATTGCACAGTGCATAAGATCAGTGAAACAGTTGTCAGGACATTGGTTTGATTTCACTGGATGGAGAACTAAAGCTCCAGCAGTCAGTGCATGGGGGCCTGAATCACCACTGCCTGAGAGAGGTGGGGAAGGAGGGAGTTTGACTTTTTTGTGTGAGTCAGCATACAATGATGTCAGGCTCTGAAATGAAATCATGACAAACATATGCCTCCAGGAAATGGACTGGAAAAAGCTGCTGTCAGTGAGATTCATTAAATCCCCATTCCTCACATGCTATGGCCTTTAAATGTTTTTGGGAAATCAGGGAATTATATTCCTGAAGTTGTTACAATGGTTTATTTTAATAATATTGAAACAAGCTCCTTTGTCTATAACCTTCAGGAGTTTGAAAAGTTTTATTCAGTGGTATTTACAGACCAGGCCTCAGAAAGGTAAAAGGTCTTAATTTGTTCCACTGGTAATCACATGGGATAGGAGAAGAAGCAGAAGTAAAACCTGGATGCTACAACTGGTTTTGGAGCGTTTTCCAGAAATTCTCCTTGAGATACACTGATGATTAAATTTGCTGTCTCTGTGAACTATGTAAATGGAGAACCTAAAGCAAGAAGACAAGGGGAGACCAGTGGATGTAATATGCCTTGATTTATTAAGGCTTTGGAGGCAGTCTGTCACAGCATTCTTGTTATAAAACTGAAGAAATATCATCTAGATGATCAAGCTATTAAGTAAAGTAGTTGTCTGGGTGACGAGCTCAAACAGTAACATTCAGTGGCTTGGTGTCCTTCAGTGGTGGCTGGCAGCTAAAGGAACTCCCCTGAGATCAGTGCTGTGGTCAATATTTTCATCAATGACCTGAATAATGACACAGAATGAATACCTATCATGTTTGCAGGTGATACTGAATTAGGGGGAATGATTGAAGTTTCAAATCACAAAACTTTTGGATAAGATGGAGAAATTTGAGGGCTGGACCAACAGAAAATTTACAGCACTCAGGAAGGAGAAGTACCCATAAAGCAGAACCATCCCATGTATTGGTACTATCTGGGAAGCAGTTGGCTGAGCAGTCGCGTTCCCCAGAAAGACTTGGGTGTTATGATGGGTCCCAGATTGAAGATGTGCCAGCAGTGCTGCCACTGCAAAGAGGGCAAATTGTCTGCTGAGCTGAATTAGAAGGAAAGTGGCCAGAAGCTTGAAGGTACCTGGGGGGATATATACATTGCAGCAAGGCTACAACAATTTGGTGTTTACTGTTCTCTGCCTCAGCCCACCTTCGATGTTCAGTCCTCTATCATCTGATACCAGCATCACAGTAGAGACATAAGGCAGTAAGATCAAAGCTACCTTGGGTACCATTCTATAGGTTCCAATTACACTTATGGTTGAAGTAGAGACATATTTATGTCTTGATTTGCTTCTAGGAGTTCCCCCCTCTTCCTCTCGCGCTCCTCCTCCGCACCTCAAAGTCTGCAGTCAACCTCAGCTAAATACCAGAAGACACCAGAAATGTGAGACAGATGTTCAGATGCTCAGAGAAATGATCTGAGAAGAAAGAGCCAGGTGATGCATCCCAGGAAATGGATCCTGTCCTAAGAGGAAAATGCATTCATCATTCAAATAACTTGTGCCACAGAAAAGCCATCTGGATAAACAAGGGCAGAGTTACACAGCCATTGTGCAGATCCTCATCCCTTCCTGGACAGTTGTAGAAAAGCAGATGTGTACCGCAGGGCTTTGCCTGTGGACAGAGAGAGAAGAATAGGAGATGTGGGGGAAGAAAGCACAGACTGGGATTTCTGAGGCTAACAGCAGAGAGTGAGTGCTATCCTTCATCAGATCTTGTGAATCATGCACAAGACTTGCAACTGGAAGTTGGTCAGTTGAGGTCTCATACCAAAACAGCTATGTGACCAGGAGACATAAAACCAAGAGAAAAGGGCAGGTGGATTCTCAGAAGTCCACCTGTGGAATCCTGCTTTCCCCAGCTTCTCCACTGCTAGACAAGCCAAGGCTAGGAACCGCTGCAGGACCCACCTCCTGCTTCTCAGCTGAGAGATGCTTTTAACCTGCAGGAGTCCTTGGTTGATCACCCTGAATTACCTGTGTTCATACAGCAGCCCTGTGTCCCCACATTGCTCCTGGCCGCACCTTACCCTGCTCCCCAGCCCTTAAGCAGCAGCTGAGGGATTTCCAGATCTCTCCTTCATGTTATGCCTCTCCACAAGGAAGGAAGCAGTGTGAAGTGTTTGTTGGCTTGAGGAAGAAAAGGATGAGTCTGCTGGAAGAGTGGAAACTGAAGTTCAGTGGAAATAATTGGAGCAATGTAATAATTTTCTACAAGGCCAGCATGAAGGATGAATAAATTCTTGCTAAAGATTGACAGGCTGACTAGAGCCTGCATTTCCTTCAATGTTCCCATTTCCAGCCCAAAATAATAGGAGAAACAATCAAAGAAAGCTAGATGTCACCTGCCTCCAGTGGAGGCATAGACCTTTGAGAGTCATATTCAGTGCTGATTTTTCAATTTGGAAAGTGTCAACACTAAAATCTGACTGACAGCCTCAAAAAGTGGATGAATCCAACACACCCCAGAAGCCAAGCAAGACCTGAGTCTGCACAGCTATCACTCCCCCACACTCAAGAGAGGACAATGTAGGACAGGCTGAGAAGACACAGCAAGCTGTGTGAATTCACAGATTGGGCTAAGTCCCTTATAAATAGTGGAATATTGTATGAGAGGTCATTATGAGAACAGGCTTGGAAGCTAGCTAGAATATGTCAAATCTATTGAGCAGCTGAGGTAACAAGAACACATGCAGGAGAGTTAAGGGCAGAAGGAAATGGGTGTACAGTGTGTGTCATAAATTACAAAAGGAGAGTAAGCAGGGTGTGCATGGGAGACTGAATGCCATGAGCAAAGGTCAGGACCAAACACTAAAATGAAAAGGTACATGTGTGATGCAGCAGAAGCTGTAACTTGACCAGCTTATGGGAAAATTCACAAAAAGATGGGAAAGGAAATAATTTTTTTTATTTACTTCTCCCCCCTTCCGTCCATCAAATACTGTGAGTCATTAGCTGGGACAAGCTCTGTGGATAACTCAACAGACTCTCCAGAGTTCTGAAATTGAGTTCTTACATCCCTGCTCTGAAGCTACTAGTTAAAGTTGAGGCATCTCAGAGAGCAACAGCATCTACAGAAATCAGCATTCCCTATAGGACGGGCTTGAGGTGCCTGCTTCTGTGATACAAGTTGGAGTGGCTGCTTTGAAGGATGCAAGAGAGATGAGGTAACTGGGGCTAGCCTGCATGATCCATACATTCCCTTCCAGCATAAAGGTAGAGTGCCACAGAGTACTGCAGCTGTACAATAATGCCACATTCATACATAAAATACATTCATACCGTGTTACTTGCACAAGGGATGTGAGAATCAGTCTTTTGATACTTGGATTATGTTTTGAGATCTCAGGATTCTAGTTTTCCCTGAGTGAAGATATGGCCTTTAAAAATACATATCAATATTTTAGAAAGAGAAGCCAGATCTATGTTCCCAGATTTCCTGGCAGAAGAGGGAAAGTTATGAACAATGACTGAATACAACCGCTCCTCAAGTGGAAAAGCAAATTAAAAAGAGCTTCAATTTTTATGGTTTTTTTTTTTCCTAAACCCCCTCACTCCATAAATCAGTGTTTTGATGGTTTTTGTGCTTTATGGATTCTGTGTTTTTCCAAAGTTTTTCTCTAAAGCACAAGCTCAGTTGCAGAACTGCAGGCAAGAAAAACCACCACATTTTCATCAGGCACTGTGGTAGTCTGAACTCCTGGATGAATCTAGCCTACTCCCCTCCCCCCTGCCACCCTGCTTGACATATTTAAAATCTCCAAAGATCTTCCTTTAAGATACCAGGGCTTCCCATTGTGCTGGCTTTTATTGGATTTCAGGTGCCATTCAGTCAACCCCCTCAGCTGCTTGAATTCTTGAAATGCTAGGATCATATTTCACCTGATCTGGCACTGAACCATGTTCGCTATCTCACCCCAAAATTAATTAAACCATAAATTTTCGGAATAAACATGCAGCATCCACTATCACTGAAACAGTCTGGGCTTTGTTGAGCAAACTGCTGCAAGAACAAAGCTGCCTCTTTCTCTTTCTTCCCACTCTGCACTTCTCTTCTCTTGATGTATATCAGCAAATGCAGTAAATACAGTACCCTCCCTCCTAGTTACAGAGAGATAATTCTTGTTCTGCCGTTGTCACAATTTTATAGACTCGGGAGAAACTGCAACAGCTCACAGGCTGAGATCTTACAGGAGAACATTAACTCTACTAAGATGAAGAGGAGCTGTTCTCCAAAATGAATACAAGTTTGGGGGTTTTTTTGGTTTTTTTTTTTTTGCAGGCAGCCCTGGAAAATACTTTTTCAATTTGCCCCTTACCTCAGTTTCCCATCTGTATAGTGAGGTTTTCTGTCTGACACTGTTTAAAAATCCATTAATGAAGGAGAGATTATTAGCTCATGCACCCAATGAGACCACTTAGGTATGCACAAAATTGTTAGTGATAATGTAGCTGTCTCAGAATAAATCATCTCTCCCTCTAAATCCCGTAACTGTGAAACTTAGGCTATGATAATTTTTATAGTTTGGAAGATAGCACTCGCCATTCCAAAACACCCCCTAATTGAAAATATTGAAGAGCAAATAACGATAACAGAGATTTCCATTTCCTATTCTGGACCAGTAAGTAGTCTGGAGGCTGAAGAAAGATTACCCCTGAAACTTGTTAAATTTTCTTTTCCAGATAGCTTGGTCATTCCAGTTAGAAAGCACTACCTCTCTCCACATTTTAGGGCCAAGAATTCTGCCACTTTACCAGCATGATTCAGAGAAGACCTTTACCCTTCTCCACAGGTCTTCTAATCCTGTTAAAGACCATAAAGAAGACTGGACGGCTGCTTGGGTGGGCGACCTACAGGGCATTGCCTGGTTGCTACAGGCAGTGTAACCAAAGGTGGCATTTTTATTCCTTGAATCAACAGTCAGCCAACACCCTTGCCTGGTATTCAAGGTTGCTGTGGGCTGATATAAATCTGAGCTCCTGACCAGCTCTGGTCTTTAGAAATTCTCAACTACATTTGATTGCAGCTCTGGTGCAAATGCCAGTGTCCTGGATGTATTCCATCTCTGCTGATTTATACTTTTCTAACTCAATGTCTCTCTTCTGTTACAATAGGATGCTGTGCTCTTTGTCAGCTCTTAAGATTCTGTCTAGTACAGACAAATGTTTTTTCTCCCTAGCCAAAATAAAGTGGGTCTGATTCTAGGGTGTTTTTGATGAACTGTGCCACAGAAAAATGTTTGTTCATTTTGGGGCCTCATATCTTTCATCCTAGGTGAAATCTGAACTTCTGTGATCCAGGATCTTGATGGTGGACTGAGATCCCCAGTGTATGGGGCCTCAGTTGTACACTTCCTACTGCAGGGTGCTCCAGTTGGCCAAAGAGCTCAAGTGTAGAGCCAGGTGTCAAGATCAAAGTGTCGTCTGATGCGGTACACTATCATTATCATCTGCTGGCTTGGTTCTGCTCAAGTCATGAGGTTTGCATGGAGAGCCTCCCAGCTCTGCTAACAAACTAGGAATATGATGTCTTTGTGAAAAACACAAGAAGAACAACCTCTTCTCTAGCATTTCTGTTTCTGCTAATATTCTGGGACCTTAAAAATAAGACTGGAGGGAAAGGAATACAGAAGTTTTTACACCAGTTATTCCTTGAAACTTTTGAATTGGTGATTCATGTCCCATCTGAGTTTTCCTTGAAGCATCCTACAGGCTGTTGTCTACTGCCTATTTTTCACCTGTTGCCATGGACAGACTGGTGAATAACTGTGCACTGTGAAAACAGAGAGCAGATCCTTGGTTCCTAAGGCATTAATCAGCCCTAGTTTAGACAAGAGCATTTCCCTTCAGTTCAGTCTTTCCCTCCCCACAGCATCTCTCGCCAGGATGTCCTGCTGCCTGCTGGAATTAATGTGGCTGAAATATCCCTCAAGATTCTTCTTGAGGTCAGGAACTCAGCCTTTGGATCCTCTCAGTTCTCCTTTCTAGCCTCTGAAATTGGTTGTTGCCAAATGAATTTTGCTTCCCCATCCCATTCTTCATATTTTCCAAAGTCACCTCTCACTGGCAAGAAAAGACTTGGAGAGAAGAGACAGAGGGGAGAGTCCAGACCTGGTCTGGCTCTTTCCCACTGTAATTTCACACTCCCCCTCTCAACCTTGAGATCATTTCGTCAGTTCACTATGATGTGCTGTGTCCCAATGGCACTTGCCAGAGCAGTGTGTTGAGTTGTCCTCAAGTTTCTGGGATTTTCCCTGACCTCCATAAGGAATACATTTTCTTTTTTTTTAATATAATTTTCCTTTTTTATTTTTTTATTTTGGCACTGAAAGACTAAGGAACTCTTCCTCCTTATTTTTCTTTTTCCCTTGTTTTTCTCACCTGAACCTACCCTGCCCTTTCCCCATTTTTGTCCTGTTTTCATCCCAAACTCATAATGGTCTTCCAAAGAGACACATCCTAGACTGAACTGTATTCTGTATTGCGTTTCATTGCTTGCTGCTGCCAGTCACTTTGTCTATGGAAGCCTATATATCTCACAGACTTTCTCAGGAAAATGGTTCTCAAGAATATCTTTTGACTCACGTTTCTTCTCACTGAAATCCACTCCAGACCTTGTAGATCTGTAACTAGCTGGCAAACATGGTATTTTTCCATCCTTATTCACAGCCTTTTTATTGCTTCCTTCCTTTCCTCATGATATTGTGCCCAGTGAGCTTTTTAAGGCAGGTCAACATCTCATTGTTTGTCAGAAAAAACACTGGGCTTACTGACACTTTCCAGATTTGTGCTGTTAATCAGGTTATGCCTAGTCTGACTAAAGCCTTCTTTGGAGTCCTCAAATTCCCATTTGCTTTGCCTAGTCCATTGTTTTACTCAGGCAGAAAATAAGAGACATCCAGGACACCTGGTCCTTATGCATCTACCCTCCAAGCTAGGTAGTCTCCAGATGAGATACATACAGTGCAACTGTAGGGGCAGGCAGGTAATGGGTGTATTCTGTAACAGGCTGTGGCTCAGACTGGTTCTCTTCATGGGGCTGTCATGTGTGACTGAACACTCCTCTCTGAGGCTTCAGTCTCAGCTACTGGCCAGGAACAGCAGGTCTGGGAGAGCTTCTCTCATCCTTTCCTTCTCTTCCCAGAAAGTGCTGCTTTTTCTTCTCTCATTCATGTAACACCCTGTGATCATGCCTCACCCTTTCCCCAGACCCATACCACAGAGCTGTGCATCTTTTACTGGATGTAGCCTTAATGACTCTTGTACCCGCAGGCTGCTGAAATGCCTGATCACTCACAGGGCCAGCACTGGGTAATTCAACAGGTTGTCTTTAACAGCATAGGATGAACAGCTGATTTTAAGAGAGCCTGTTTCTTTGAGCAAGATATTAAAGTGTTACTACGTTTTGCTTTTCCCTAGTGACACAGGGAAAATGATACAGTTTCTCTGCTGAATCATCTGCTTTTACAGTTTTGGGTGTTATGTTTATTTTCCCAAAGCATTTTTTTCTTTCCCAGACTCTCCCAGGTCCCAAGGTCGAAGCTGATGTCTGCACTCCGAGTGCATCCTGTTTGTCATAGAATCATTTAATTGCCATTTAAGAGAACTTATGCAACTGACCTTTAACATGGCAGAGTCTGCCTGCTGCACTTAATTCCTGATGCCGACATATGAAAAGAGAGAAAAAAATTTCCTTTTGGCTAATGGGAAAGTCTTCCCACAGGGAAGATTAAAAAGGCAGGTGGGGTGAGGGAGCTGATGAAATTCAGAGTGGTCAGTGGTTACACAAAGGGCTTGGTTTGGATATTGCTTGCTTCCAGGGGAAACTACAGTACTAATTGCTCTAAAGTTGCTGGGGGGGTGTGTGTGTGTGTGTGTGTGTGTGTGTGTTTTAAAATAGGAGGACTGAATGATGTTACAAGCAAATTTATTTTATTTCTAGATCACTACAGAGCAGTTCCATAAAGCCCCTTCTCCAACCTTAGAAGATCTTCTGTCCGAAGCCAGTGTTAGGATTTGGGAGGAAAAAGGGAACTCATGGTGATGGGAAGGAACTGAATTGCTCTTGTCTGACTATTTTCCTTTCAACCCATGATTTTGATGAATAATCACCTGGAAAGGTCTCACAGTGTCTGGCAGTGGATTGGCTAGGTTGCCAATCTGTACCCAGAGTGAGAGGGTGTTGCAATCCTTTCCTAACAGGCTAGCCACAGTTGTAAAAACTAGAGAATAGCTCATATGGAATAACAAATACGATGTATCACACTATCCAAATAAACAATCGATTAGATGAGGAGAGTCTTGAATACCTGATACTCATGCCTTCCTTGTGAATTGACTGTGAAATTTATGTGATAAATAGCATACTGACCCTGAGGCAAATAGCCATATAGAACATCTCACACAGAATCAAATCATAGCTCAATGTTTTCAGCAGTGATTCAGCAATACTCCATTGTATTGTACCTTTTGTGTGTCACAGGCAGAGGAGCTGCTGAAGACCCTGCCTTGAGGACTTTGTGGCTTCAATTCAGTTCTCTGAAGTTTAAGACATTGACTGCAAATTAGATCCGGAGCTAACGGATGCAGTAGACAGTAAATAGGGGTAAGGAGTGGAGTTCTGATACTCTCTATATGTATCAAAGGCAGAGAGATAGCTCACTGGGCAGGAAAAAAACACCACTTTTCCTTCCTTCCATACATCTAATGAATGATATGAAGCACAATGCACTGATACTAGTGTCCCTTGCCATGACCTGAATGCCCCATAAGCAATTTTCCCTAAAACTGGCCTCCTCTCAGACACCTTTTTGTTTGCATCACAGAGGTCTTACCTCTATATAGTTGAGGCCTTGTAGAGTTTGGGGGAGAGAAGCACACCTCATATTAATTAAAAAATACAGGTTTTCTGCTGAAAGTGCTGAAGGCAGGGGTAGGTAGTCATACTTAGTTCATTTGTGATGCAGCTTCTTACCCCCTGAGAACAGGACGCATTTTCCATTTATCATCAGTCACAAACAAACAGTGTATATTTTTAGCTTCTTCTTTCAGGGAAGATAAAAAATATTTTGAGTTAGCATGACATGACTTAGGTGGGGACTCTTTTATATTTTTTATTTGTTTAGATAATTGGGTCACAGGAAAGCACTCCTGTGAGAACCAATCTTATTCCCAGAGATCCAGAGAGGTGAAGGGGAGGGAGAGAGTTGAGATTAATGCTAAAATAAAACATCCTGTGCAAAAAAAAAAAGCCATTGTCCATGTAGCCTTAATCTTAAGGTAATTTAAGAAGGATGACAGAAAAGTTCAGCCTTAACTCTGTTCTTTTTCATCAAATGTCTGTACCTTAAAATACATAATCTGTAAAGGCTGGCTTCATCTTTGTCAGATAACAGAGCATGTACAACTCAGTGTAGTGTGCCCCACACTTGTTAAATCTAAAGTTCATATAACAATTCCCCTCTGTGTGTTTTTGTACTGTCCAAATGGTCAATATTTTACAGTTACTATTTAGATTTTTTTTAATTGTATTTATTTTTACTTTTTCCAAATTTCAACCTTTTATTTCGTTCTCACAGATGTTTTGATGAAATCTCTTTTAATCTCTAATCTAATTACATGCACTGTGTTTCCATGCATATTTTGTGGGTTTTGAGCTAGCAGCTTTAGACTCTTGCAGCAAAGAATTTCATCACAGAAAACTCACCATCCATTTTGTAATTATACCCGATTTAATTAGGAATCAATTCACTTATTGAAAAAAATCCTCTTTCTATTGTTTTTTGAACCTGGTGGTGGCATCTTTCTGTGTGTGGCAACAACCTCAAATAATTAGCCTTCTGCCAGGTGAAGACTGTTAGACCTCCATCATCCTAAACATCTGACTGGATGAACAGAGAGGATGTTTTGGCAGTGGTTTTTGTCTTGACATGTTGCAAAAAAATGGTTTCTGAAAATCAGTGTAGAGGTAAATATGTCTACACATTTGTTGAACAAAATACATATTGTTTGAACAATATTCCCCAACAGCCTGTCCAGAACAAGCCTGTGGGTTCACAGAATAGCACTTTTGCAGTATGGTCAAGGCTGTACCATGTAGTAGGGACCTTCTGCCTTGCTCCTGACATGTTATAAGGACTGGGGCCATGATCTAGTTAGGAACTCTGTTTGTGACATCCCATGAGAATATTTATGTATTCGTATTGCTCTTCTGCTTTGGAAAAATGACAGTCAAGAAATGGCATTTCCCACTTCCCCACCCTTTCAAACATATAATGTGAGAGGTTTGAGTGAAGTGTCCATTCAGCTCCTGGACAGCTGTCACATCTAATCCAGCAGTACATGGAGGCTGTTCCTGATACCAGAGCTCAGCTTCAGAGATTTCTTGTCCTTCCAATGCTTGTGTCATGGGCATGGGACAAAGAGGTCCATTCCTCTCTCCCAGCTGTTCAAGGTTATCCTTCCCAGCTCCTTTTCTTCCCGCCTCCTCATCCATGTCCTGTTGCCACACATCTGGCTTTGAGCATGGAGCCACTTCTTGGATCTGATCCCTAGCAGCTGTCTGCTGCCAACTCTTTCCCACAGAGGATAGGGATGGGATCCAAAGGGCAAGGGGGAATAGAGGACAAGCTGTGAAAGTCCGCAGCAGGTGGAGGTTAAGACAAAACTGAATCTCCACAGGAGCAATGTTCTTTTCCCCTCTCTTCGCTTAGCTCCATGAGTGGCTATCTCTTGAACATGTTTCTCTTCACTATTGTTTCTGAAAATGTAGACTGTCTCCTCTACCTCCTTTACCTCTGAATGAGCTCCTTCTGGATGCAGGCTTCTCCAGCAGGTTGTCTTACCAACATGGATAACTGGGAACACATCCTAATGGACACAGCAGAAAAGGTGCATAGGTGAAAATGTGCACATCCTGTTCAAACCATTAGGATATGGACATTTCTTTCATTTGCCCACCAGCAGACACCACCTAGACAGAGCTGGAGAATGCATCTTCTCCTTCTTGTCTGAGCAGGAATAGTTCAAGGGTTATGAAGTGCCAAATGCACCGAGTGAGGGCTGAAAAAGAGGGGACCTGGAGCCTAGGAATGTACTCTCTCTGTCATGTGGTAACAATAGAAGGTCACATTTAGTCTCCAGGGCTGTCAGATGAAGCCTCTCAATGTAATTAAGGAACTAGGATTGCCTTCAAAAGCATCCTGTGCCAAAGGTTTGTCTTTGTGCTAGAATAAGAGGGAAAGGCAAGAGAAAACTAGGCTTGACCAAAATCCACCTGAAAACTTGTAAGTCTTTCTGATGCCTTTCACAGGTTTGGATTTAGTCTTCTTTTTGCCCTTTTGTGGGTTTGGCCTCATGGTAAAACCCAGAGCCAGAGAGCTCTGAGCAGAGACAGATTAGCATCTTGTTTTCAGAAGCCTAAGATCGGGGTATATGGATCTGTTTATTTTACAGATGCCAATAGCTAACACATCCATTGTGTGCAACATACACAGTACTGTGAAGCTGCTGCTAAAAGAGGACAGACATTTTAGTTGGCTTACTATCAGCCTACATGCACTGGAGATGGATCCTTGGCTTTTAGTTCACCCTTGCTCTTAGTTTTATTTCAGCACATTGTCCTATTACTGATCAAGCACTCTTCGAGCCACATTTTACTAAGTTGCTTGGAGGCCCTCTGGCACTAGCAAAGTAAATACACTTGTGGTGATATTATTATTATTAGATTCATGCTAATAAAAGGATAACAACCCAGCAAAAGGTCTTTAATCAGTCTATGCTGTGTAGGCAAAACCAAATCTTTTCATTGGGATTTTTTTCCTCTAGCCAAATAGGGTCCTGTCCACGTGCGTGAAGAAAAAATAAAGAAGACCATCAGTTGAGAAATTAATTTACAAGACTTTGTTTCTTTGATGAATTTTACTCCTTTTTCTCTGCTGCATAATTGGTTTGTAATTTCCTTCCCTTTACTCAGAATTTCACTGAAATAACTGCTAACATCCAGTAATAAAATCTTTGCTGCACCAGTAACTTGCAGACTTATCCACTAAAGAAAGATCCCAGCTCGTGGTTAGTGGAAGCTAAAGGAGATGGTCTGGTGGATCAAAGTAAAACCAGGACCAGCCAGAAACCAACATCAAGTTGAAAACACATGTGGGTAGCAACAAAGGAAATTCCCCGGGGTAATTACTGAATCTACTCAGGGCTTTGTTTGTCTGGAAAAACACAGCAAATGCTTCCCTACTTCATCAGGGCATCATGAGGATAACTTCCAGTAAAAAGTAGGAAGCCAAGCACTCCTAGAAGGGTGGTGACACATGAACTCCCTCGTAGACTAGACCAGCTTCATTCATTCCCTGTTTCCCACTAGCTAGTCTGTGTCTCAGTGGATTCAGATGTAACCCTTTCCTCCAAAAAAGGACCTTAGTTGTGTAGCTCTGAAATAGACCCATAGACCCATAAAGAGAAACTTCAGCACCTACAACATGCACACAGTTTTGTTTCTCCTTTTAGTCACCACTGAATTGGTTTTGCAACTCCTGTTTTGGTACAGTCACAGTACCCTGCAGGGCTTGTGCACCTTTGCCTCCTTTTTGTATCTCTCACACCTCACCTTTGCAGTGGTTCTGCTTAGGACCACTCTGTACTGCAAGTAAATATGTTCAATTTTCCTAGCTCTTCTTTTGCTCTGGAAAACACTTTTTTGGCTGATCCTGTGTTTCAGACACACATGTCCCTCCTTCTACAAATCCAGTCTCCCCTGGGTTTGTTTTCCTTTCATACCATCTAATTTTATTTGTCTCTTTTTGTGTGTGTGTGTGTGTGTGTGTGTGTGTGTTTTGTTGGTTGGTTGATTTGTTCACATGGCTGTTTGCTGGGGAAACTAATAGCTTCCTCTGCTCACCTGAAGAGAATTAATTTCAATCTCACACCGATTTTCAGTCTCACACATTGATTATGTAAAATTTTGTAAAAAAAAATCTGTGATTCTAAGCACCTCAGTACTCCCTACAAGTACCCTGAGCTTGAGCAAAAGATTGAATATTTCCCTATAAATTACTGCCTCTACTGACTACAAATCTGTTTTAAACCTGTAGCACATGCTGACATGGAGTTAAATGGACTGTGTCTCTCCATAGGTTGTCTTGTTGCATGGCATCAACTTTGGTTGCCTATAGGCTGGCTGCATCCTCCTACCTCTGAAGGATGAACATTCTGTAGAATTAATAAATTCTGCAGAATTCAGAAATAATTTTTCTGAAATAATTCCCCACTGACCACTTGGCAAGTCCTCAGAGAGAGTGGTACGTTCTTCTGTCATACTCTTCTCTGGGTTCAGGGGATGTTCTAAAAGGAGGCCTGAAGCCTCTGGAGTGTGTACGGGACTGGTTCAAGCCTTCAGCTCAGACATTAAGGCTCTTGTGCAGGGTTGAGCTATGAAACACAATGTACCCCAGAAAATGGTGTGCTTGCAATGGTGTGAACACGGGGCAACATATATCTTGAGGTAAGCCAGATCCCTCAGATATGAAGAGCCCATGTAAGAGCCCTCTTGAAGGACATCTTCAAGGACACAGTGATTATGTTTATACCAAGGTGTAGGAGAGATCCTGAGGTCAAATATGTAGTCTGTCCACATTGCTTGTCTGCGGGAAGGCCTTGGAGCTAATCGTGGTGCAATCTAGCTGATACTCCCAGTGTAGCAGTGTGAACACCCTCAGCTTATCCCCTACAGAAATCTGGAGGTACAGCCAAATTATCTGGCAAGGAACTAGACAGTAATAACAATCACTCCTGAAGACAACCAGTCATTGCTACCCCAGAACCTAGGGGGAATAGAATTCTCAGTGTGCAGCTGGTCTAATCCCTACCCTAGATCTGATCAACGCAAAGACATTCCTCTCCTTAGGTCAGATCGTGCTGACTCTTATGCACCCTGACAGGCTCTGAGCCCTGGAAAGCTGCATTAGCATCCACATGTACAAAACCACAAAATTAGAGCAGGCATGCAGGAGCTGGAATAGCCAAATGGATCTTAAATTTGGTCTCTTCAGAAAGAACTCCAAAGCAAACTCCAGAAAGTATGGCTCCTGGGGAATGGCATAAGGAACATAATCTGAGTGCTGAAAAGACCAGAATGATTATTTCATTTCCATTATTTGGAAATCCTTTGCTGTGTATCTGTGTGAAGCAAAAGAAAAGTTTAACAGTGAAAGGGTCTTGCAAGACTGTCAATTATACATTTTCTTTTTTTCCTCTTTTCTTCTTTTATTTTCCCTTTCCTTTCCTTTTCCTTTCCTTTACCTTTTCTTTCCTTTTCTTTTCATTTTCTTCTCTTTCTTCTTTTCTCTTTTCTTTCTTTTTTTTTTTTTTATTTTTTCTTTTCTCTTTTTTCTTAGCATGATGCATACTATAGAACTGGGAAATGAGAAAAGGAGTAAAAAAGAAGCCTGCCCTATTTTTTTAAACAAGTCTTAGTGAAAATATGTGTCTGCATGAACAATTTATACACATTTTGAAGAAGAAAGAGAAGTTTCCCATCTACTCTCCCCAACTCAGCCCCCATCTTCATACTTTTTGACCTGGGAGTTTTCTAAGATGCCTTTCAATAACCTCTCCCCTGCTCTTCCAGAAAGCCAGAGATATACTAGAATAGCAGGTTTAAACTTTTTTTTCAGTTATAAATACATTTCTAAAGAATTTTATTCCTATTTCCTAAGAATATTTATTCATTCTACAGCCAGGAACAAAAAAAAACCCCAAAAAACAAAACAAAAAAATTAATAATAATAATAAAAAAAAAAAGTTCTCTTCTAATTGTTCTGTTCCCTCTCACGGGCTAGAAAGCCTCACTCAGTAATTCCCACTTTTATACTTGTAATTTTGTGGTTGAACCAGCATGCAAATTTTAAGACAACTCCCTGCCTTTATTTCACCAAGTGTTTAGTGAATTTCTTGCAGTAGTTAATTATCTTCATGCTGAAAGTCAGAGCCTTGCAGCTCATTTTCTAGTTTACCTTCTGACTTCACCTTGCAACAACTGGAGCCTGCCTTTGCTGACTAGCTCAGAAACTTTCCTCCATTAAACATATTCTCCCACTGTGTGTCTTAAGGTTGCTATAGGATCTGCAGCTCATTAGGCATATTCCAAAGATCCAAGACAGGGCTGTGACTTGAACAATGTTTTTGCAGCCTGGAGTGAGAGGGGAGAAAAATGAGCAAAGGAAATGGATAAAAGAGTGATGCAAAATGTTCATTTTACTGTGGGTCTTGATTTTTCTTAGTGTTACTCTGCCTTGCTCAGGAGGGTTTAAGTTGAGGGAGAGAATATCTCAGAATCAAAATCTGACCCCAAGCCTCGCAAGAACTTTGCCTTATCTCCAGTAAGTGAGCAGTTAAACTCATTCCCGTGTCTCTGCTACACATTAAAGACTCAATCTGTCTACCTAATTTAGAAGCTGGGTTAGCTCCCACCAGATGAATTTATTCCCTGGAGCTGAGATAACTTGGAAGACTGAGTCAGTTCTCAAGGTAAGCTTGGAGTGCCTGAATGCTTTGTAACATAGGAGCAGCACTTCGAATAAGGAGTTAGCAAAATACTGCTTGCTGGCTATTGCTGCCTCCCTCTGCAGCTCTGGCTGGACATGATGAAGGGAAAAGGACGAAGTATTCAAATGGAGATGGAGGGAAAGAGAAAACTTTGTGGCCTTTGTCTGCTTCTCCTGCACCACAAGGTTTATCAGAGTCTGAGCAGCACCTTTTCTTTCAATATGTGAACTCCTTGTTACACTTTGACTTGGCTGCCATTGTTCTGTCCCAGCTAAACATCAGCAATATGCCCCTTTTTGGAGAGTGTTAAATAAAGCCTTCTTGGTAGGTAGATCAATATGAGCCTCTTGGGGGAAAAAACCAAAACCTTGTACTGTCAAGTATCTGAGAAAGACCTGGGACAAGTGAGTTCACCTAAAATGTGTACATACATGTATCCCCTTTCTTCCCAAACAGCACGTTTTTTAGGTGGCAGAAAACCAGCAGCTGAGCTGTCAGATGAGGAAGAAAATTCAAGGAAACGGCAGCTGTATGCAGGCTGAGCTGTAGGTAGGTGGCACTGGGTCCAGTTATCTGGGAACAACTGGCGTAACTCAGGTCACAGAAGAAGAAACAAAAGACCAAGGGATATTACAGATGAGACAAGATATGCATTGTCAAAGCTGCTTGTTTTCCTTCAGTGGGACTGAACAGTAGTGAAACTGTCCATGTAGTCATCTCCAGAGAGGGAGACAAGAAAGTGGTCCCTGCTCAGCTGGAAGGGAGCCTGCTTTCAGCATTCCCAAGCGCCAGATCCTCCCCTCGCTGTATGAAGGCACGGTTCCACATCCAGCAGGCAGGGACAAGAACAGTTCAGAAGAAGCTCAGAGATTTCCTCTTTGCCCCCTTGGTCTCTCCTGGAACTCGGCCACACCACCTTGTTGTGGTGGTGGGCCTAGGTTTGTTTTGACTCTAGCCTGTTTTTGTTAGCATGACCTGAAGCTTTAATGACCATTTCCTATTGAACTCAAAGTTTCCCAATTAATCTGGACAGCAGGTAAACAGGAGAAAGAAAGCTTTGACAGAGAGCCTTGCCAAAACTCTGCTGGATCATCCAGTGAGTACTGGAGAACTTGGCAGGAGAAGAATCACAGGGTTGGATCAGGGCTATTCATTTTTTTGCTAACTACTCCTGACATTTCTCTTCTCACACAGATGCACAGCATTCAAAGGTTTTGCCAGAGGTTCCTCTACACAGGTTTGCATTCACTCATTGACACAAACCTTGAAAGGGAAAAAAATTAACTTAATTGCTCTAGGGCGGAGGAGGGAGAGAAAAGAAAATAATAATATTAAAAACATAACTGAAACCCACAGGATCTACAGGAGCTGTGGAACATGGAAGGGTGTGCTTGAGCAAATGCTAGGATGTCATTTGGCCAGACACTTCTACCTCCAAGGTCACCCAAGTGTTTTGACTGAATAATAAATTGTTGTGTGTCTTATCCTGAAACCTAGGACTGGGAAACAGCAGGGGTGGAGAAGTAACAGTGAAGGAGGGAAAAGGGGGGTGTGGGAGAGCAACTCAGTCCTTATTACTTAAAACCCTATGGAGCCTGATCACACAAATATTTGCAGATCCTGGCAGTAGCATATGTAAGACAGAGTACATGATCATCTTAAGACCTATCACACATTTATTTTTCTTTAATTGCTGGATGTTGCAGCCTGTTCTCCCAGCTCCTGCAGGGGAGAGAAATAAGAAGCCAGAATCATGAGTGTTGAACTCTATGTCTCTCCAAATTTTCCTGCTGGCATCTCAGCTTGGAAGAGAAGATGGTCTAGGGAAGGAAAAGAAATTGTAAGGGAAAACTTCCCGCATTGTTCTTTCCCTGTGGGATTTCAAGGAACCATTCAGAAAGGGACAGGAATTTTGCCACTGGTATCTCAAAGGGAAAGAATCAAGTCTACATTCTTCAAAATTATTCTTTCCCTTGAAAACTAAACCATACCTCCTCCAAAAAATACCTTCTAATACCCTCTGTGAGGAGAAGGTGACATTGGGCCACACTTGTATGCCACCAGATCTTGGTATTGTAAAGGCAGGCAGCAGCTCCTAAGATATAACCCAGATAGATTTATCTTCCCTTTGCCAGGATAAATATCCTAGATTCAGATAATATTTATTTTAATTCTCTGGTCCTGTAACAGTATCTCCTAAAAGATGAGACTTAAAAGTGTCATACACATTTGGCTTCTTTAATCAAGGAGGAGAAAGTTGTTTTATGAA
Organism: Todiramphus chloris collaris; assembly: GCA_025345505.1. Lineage (NCBI taxonomy): Eukaryota > Metazoa > Chordata > Aves > Coraciiformes > Alcedinidae > Todiramphus > Todiramphus chloris. Next base: position 26,597,879 of record JANVCC010000022.1, read on the forward strand.
ATTTGGACTGCTTAATCCAAGTTGAAAAACCAAAATGAAACATGATAACTGTAGATAGCAATTGATAAAAATTCTATAGGGAGATCAGAAGTTAAACACAGGCTGCAATGTGGTACTCCAGTGGCTTCACCCTTTCTGCAAATCTGTCCTGTGTCCTAACTCTCTCCAGATCATACTTCCCACAAAACATAAAAATGTGGATCTACTCTTCAGTGTTCCTGTAGTACAAAGTAACAAGAAGATACAGTGCCACAGAAAGCTCAGAAAAAATATTGCTGGCTCTACTCTGTATCCTTAGTGCTGCACAAGGCTTTTTAATGCAGAAAAGAGGAGCAGTGTTTGCAAGGAAAAAGAGGAGGAGGTAGGTAAGGGGCTTGGGAGGCCAGCAATCCTTGTAAAAGAAAGCAAGCCAGGACAAAGTTAAGCAGTTTACTTTTGCAAAAAAAGAGGGCAGGAGTGAATGAGGGGTTTTTGCTCTTTTAAAATAGTGGGGGCTTTCTCTAGAAATACAATGTCTAAATATATATTATTATTTATAACATTTATCTTTTGATATACTTTATTTAATTTCTTTCTGTGATCACATGAAACATATAATCAAAAGCAGGAACTATCAAGTAGTTCCCCAAAAGACAATACAGTTGGTTTTACCACCACTACGTTATAATCATAAAAGGCAGTTATACTGAAGTCTGTACCAGTAGATACTGATGATTAGCACAGGCGAGCTGCTGACTGTGAGATCTGTTGCTGTCCATGTGTGGATCACTGCCTGAGGTACGATATCTCATCTGAGACTGAAATCTGAACTGATGGAATTGAATCAAGCTCCAGGGGAAGGCTTTGTAGGTGTGACCCAAACCTCTTCAAGTCTGTAGAAAGTTGCCAAAAGTGAATGGAGTTACACAGCAAAATTGTTTGTGTAGGTCCAAGGCATAATGAGAGTGAAGAATCTTGCTCAAGTAAAAAAACCTTAATGTTGCCTCTACTTGTAAGAAGAGCTAGTAAGGGCTCCAGAATAAGCCTTGTGACCTTGAACCAGACACCAGTGCCTTCAGATTGTTCCATTTCCCCTGGGAAATGGATATAGAACTGGACAATGTCTTCAGTTCTTTATGTCTCTTTGGAAAATGGACATAATCCCACCTTGAGTCCAAACAAAATCCTTCTGAGCTGAAAAAAAATTGTGCATTACTCTAGAGGTGATTCCTCTGGTTAGAGAAATAGGGACACTTTCTGTTACAGTTGGGTAGACTGTAAATTCTCAGCTGCTTTCTGGGTGAAAATCTGATTGCTACTCATTAGGCAGCATATCCAGTGTTAGTATGAAGGCTTGGAGTGCTTGGGTCCACTATGGGCTCCAGAGCTTGAGGATCTAGCTGTAGTAGTAATTGACAACTACATGGTACTAGGTAGTAGGGGGATTTCAAAAGAGGAAGGATAAATATTCCCTGTTGTGTCTGCTCAAAATTGTCATCAGAAGCAGCAGATACTCAGAGAATCATGGGGATCACCTCTCAGAGTTCAAATAAGCTTGAGGTTTCATCCTTATGCAAGCAAACACTATCAACTACAGGAAATCTTCTGGAAAACATAAGAGAAATTGTATTCTCAATGGGGTGTAGGACCAGCTTTTCTCCTGGTCTTCCAGTAGAAATAGTGGCATAAAAGGGCATGTTCAAATCAGAAGGCAGTAGGGAATAATAATATAAGTAACATAACTCCAAGTCTGAGTTAGCATCAGCAACCACTTCCCTAGAAGCTGGTTTTGCTCTCTGGATACTCTAAGGAAGCCTGAATCTTTAGAAGCAATAGTAACTTTCATAGTTATATTGCAAGTGGTCAATCATTTTAGGAAATATTTTGCAAGGAGCCACCTCATCTAGGTGCTGTTGGGTAATTATTTTCTTTTAAGAGTTCATCTTGTGAAAGAGAACAGAAAGAGCAAGGTATTCCTTTCCTTCACACTCTTCTTTAACTTGTTAACTTTCCACTTCCACTGGCTCCTTGTCCTGCTGGAGATATTGAGGTTCATCTGAACTACATCCAGCTGGACAACATCAGAATTAGATGACGGTTTGGAAGAGGAGCTGTCAGTTCCTGCACTCATATAAAGACCAAGTGTAATCTGAGGGTGTCCTTCAAGAGCTCCTACAAAATAATATTGTTGCTAGTCTGAGCTCCAGGCCACCACAGAGTATTCCTCTACCTTTCTCTCTCTGCCTCTTTCTGGAGCCTGGTTCACCCACCACATGAATTTTTCACTCAGTCTGAACTTGCTTGCTAGAGGTCAAACACTGATGCTTTTATTTCTGCCTCAGTCCTCTTCACTGAAGAAAGAATAAATATTTGCTTAAAATTAAGTCCATTTTGGTCTGGAACTTCAGCAACAAAACAGTTTGGATGCTCTGTAAAAGAGGAAAGGATCCAGCATGCCTTTCCCCCCTCCTCCCACCCCAACACCCCTCCCTCCCCACTCCCAGGATTCCAAAAAGACTCAAAGTATTTTGCACAATATTTGAAAATAAATATTGCTCATCCTTGAGCCGATAGTTTGGAGCCCAGACAGGCTCAAGATTTATAACGGAAAGAGTGATGCAAGCTTAACGCTATGTGAGCCATGTGTTGTTACCATCCAACAACCAAACTCCCATCCGGTCTCCTTCTTACATTAATGGTCATTTTCTTCCAAATTATTCCAAAGACCCAAGACACCGTGCTGATTAACCCTTTCCTGAAGGATTTGGACCTCAGCAGTGGTCATTATTGTGCCTAGAAGGACTAGTCAGTAATAGATAATGTTTTATTATTGTTATTATTTAGATGCTTTCTTCTCAGAAAGCCTTGCCTTTTATCTAGTGCAAAGATGTTTCTTTGAGATCAAGAAAAGACTGGAAAAAAAAAAATTCTGGAGGAGGAAATGATGGGATACAATTATTGAATGGAGGAGGTGGAAGACATAGAAAAGTCATCCATCACTCCCAACCCTCTTTAAAGAGAGCTATCATAGCTTGTCCACAGGCCTAATAATCTTCATCATTTTGAAAGGGAAACATTCCACAAGGAAAAGTGAGGGAAGCTGAAGGTATGGAACAAGCTGAACTATAAAGATAATTGTTCCATGTTTCTGCACTTCTGACTTGCTCAACAGTTTGATGCATGAGAGCAGAATAATGCCAAGGTGTTATGGACTGGAAGTAAAGTTCTCTGCAGATAGGCACTTGGCTGGTTTTGTGCAATTACCTAAGAGAAGCATCCTGCACCTGAACATGAAGCTTCCCATGGAACCATGCTCCAATGATCAGCTCCATCTGAGGCTTTCCCTGTCCACAGCCTCACCCTAGCTGGCAGGGTGTGAGACCATGTATGTCCATGTGAACCACAGAGAGAAAGAGATAACAGGGTGAGAAATGCCCCAGTGCAATCTTCTCTGTTGCTCTCCTTTCCATCCCACTCCTACTCTTCTTTCCATCCCACTCCTACTCTTCTTTCCATCCTACTCCACTGTGAGCCTAGCTGATTGTTTTCCCAAAGCAAAGTTTACGGTGAGAGTCAGGGAGAGGGAGAAGGAGAAAGAGAGAAAAGGTTTCAGGGAGCAGTGTCACAAGTGGAGCCATGTCATGCACAGCCAGACACATGACCATGCTGATGTACCAATTATCCTTTATAAATAGCTGCTAGCAGATGTTCAGCCAGCAAGTGGCTGTGTCGGTTGAAGCCATTACAGCTCACAGATACTTGGCACAGCCCTCCAGCCAAGGATTACCTCTCCCACAGCTCTGCTGGCAGTCAGCTCTACTTCAAGCAAAAGTCAGCTGGATTAGCTCATACCACCTGGATCAGCTGCTTGAGCAGTGCTGGCTGACTCTGCACTGGAGCAGATCAGGGAGTGCTCACATGCACCTTTCAGCTGGTAGCTACCAGAGGCCAGACGTCTTCCAGGTAGCACAATGAGGCCTGGAGGAGGGTGTTTTGCTTTGTTCTGATCTACATGTGTGCATAGAAAGACATGTGTCTATTTTACATGCTTAGGAAGAAGGTCGTGTGATAAGAAGCTAGAAGCTTTTGTTCAGCCAACAATTTTCTGATGATTTCAGGGCTCTTATAACCTTCTCTCTTCCATCCTCCTCTTTAGTCTGGATGGTAATTCTTGCTCAGGAATTGTCCTTTTGCAATGACTTGTGCAGTATTTAACACAGTGGAAGACCACCTATAAATCTATAAGGACAAACTGAAAAAAAGGTGATCAGACACTTTTGCAGGGAGGTCATTTGAAGTTAACTTTTACCCTGTGAATGTAGAACACATATTACACCTGGTTCAAACCTTATTCAGGGCCTTTAACTGCTTCCATAGCATACCAGAAAAGAGTAGTTTGGTCATATTCCCCCATTTCTCTTTTGTGCCTCACACATCCAGTATTACATTCACAGGCACATAAAGAAACAGCAGACCAATGATGTGAACATATGGCTTTTCTCTTGTTATGCTGGCACGTATACGGTAAGATACACACAGATGTGGGGAAGCATACGCTGATTTAAATAAACTGAGCAAAGTGCCAGAGCACACAGAGAACCACCACCCCCAAAAAATGAAGCAGACAAGTTAGGAAAACTGCAAGTTGGGAGGGATCTTGTGTTTTCTCTCCCTTTTTGTTTTTTGGCCTGTTGAGCCTCTGGCAAAGTTGGTATCACTTGCCCCGTGGCTGGACTCAGATAACAGCAATAAAACTCCCAATTCCCAGCCTCAGCAATACTGTTTTTGCTTTTGTTAAGCCTGGAATCCAAATTTAATTAGCACAAAAATTAAAATGAAAATAAACCTTGAGACAATTGAACTCTGGGTCACAAAAGCAGAGAGGTGATTGACAGCTGAGAAGGAAAGGGAGGTAAATGATGTGATTAGCTGCCTCCTGATTCATCCATTCACCTACGGGGAGTTGATTTGTCAAAAATCAAATATGATATCAGTATAGATGCTGGGGCCAAAGCAAAATATAAACTTGCACACACAAAGGAGAGAGATGCTATCTGTACTGATGAATTCCCTGGGAGAGAGCTTGAGAGCCTTAGCCAAGCCTCACAAATCAGTGAGCTCCTGACATGCATCCAAGAGGCATGAGTATATTGAGATGCCCAGCACTATGTTTGCAAGCTGGAGCTCTTCTGAGAGATATTAGCTGCTACCTCAGCGCCTCGAGGAAACCTCAAGTGACTCAAGCTGTCCTTGAATATTAGTAAATGTGTAGAATAGATGTTTCACTTTGACACGTGAAACAGCATTTTGTCAAGGCATGCAACAGAGGAAGAATCAGAGTGCTAAGAAGGGAGGGGAGGAGATTGCTTTTAAGAGACCCCTCAAGCCAGGGTCCCACTGACTATCACACCCTCAGTTACATGGCTTCTACTAATCCCAGCCTGGGACTCTGTGTATCTAGTGTCCCCAGCCACAGGTCTGCCTGACCCGCAGACTAAAGGAACAGAACAAACCATTGCATGAAATACAGACTGGCAGATATTTTGCCATGAGCATTGTCTGCTAGCTTACACATTTCCATGCTGTCATGTGTGGGAAAACATAGGGCTCCATGGGGTGCCCTTGTGTGTGCAGAGAATCCCTCCTGCTCAATGTGTCTACCATAAATGGGGTACTCCGTAAGAAAACAAGCAACTCATCACACATCTTCTGCTTTAAATCTGTTATTTCAGATGATCTTTGCTCCTGAAGGCTCTTCTGTTGCTGAAAATTAAAAAAAAAAAAAAAGTAAACAAAAAACTCCAGGATTGCTATGAAGTCACATCCTAAAGGTCATCAAATTACTTTTACAAGTTTTATCATGGGTAACCTTTCTATTCAGTCAGTCTCCAAAAGGAAAGAGGGCTGGGATTTGCAGTCCTGCAGAGTCCTCTGGTTTTAGCTACATGAAGAAACAAAGACTTTAGCAAGAGAGCAATTTTCCCTGATGCACTTCACAGGGACCTGTGTCTGTGGTACTATTAAAGCATGAGTCCCTTCGAGAAGAAAAGGTGTCCAGGTTGTGGAAACATGCTCTCTGTTTTGAGCCACCCAAAAGTAGAGCTGCTTCTGTAAAAGTTCCCCAACTTGTTTCAAATATGACTGTCCCAAGTTTGCAATGGTCTTGTTATTTAAGTAGTTAACTAATCCAGCTCAGTGTGGATGAAAGGAGTAAGGGAGCATGCAATGGGAGAAATTGTTGGCAGGAGAGGTGCAACAAGTACAAGGGGAAGTGATTTCTCCCATCAGTGCAGCTGTTGGCAGAGGGCACATCTGTCTGCACCATTAATCTCTACTGAGATTGTCAGTGGGGTGCAGTTGGAAGGAAGCAGTTCACTACTCTGAAAGCCAGGAGATTATCTAGTGTGGCTTCTGGCACTGTGTAAGTCATAGTTTTTAGCCTGAAATGCTCTCAGAGAGCATATTTACCTCTTTTTCTGAAGGAGAGAATAGAAAAGAATTTGGGGACATGGTTGAACTGAGGACAAGCTTTCAAGATAGTCTTGGCTTCACAAAATCTCAGATTTTGTCCCTAGAGGGCCATCTGCCCTCCAGAAAAAGTATTTAAAGCAGATTTCAGCACTCGTAAAGCAGCCCCCTATCCTCCAACCCTCTTTGTGACAACTGCAGGAGAGATGATCCTGTTTGGGCCATGACATGCAGCACTGATGTGACTGTCTCAGCCCAGCCTGTCATCTCAGAAGGAGAACGGAGTTTGTGGTGAGGATGGGCACCTGCTGATTCTCTGAATGAGTGCTGGAGCCCAGCCCCAAGGGATTGGCCAATGCCCTCCTCTGCAGTTGCTCTTCTGAAAATGGAACAAAGCTGCTGGAGCTATAAACCTTGTCCCTTTCATAAGCAGTAAATTCACAGTGAAAGCAGAAGAAACCTAAATCTGCTTTACTTTTCAACCAAAACAAACAAACAAACAAAAAACCCAAAAGAACAAACCAAAAAAAAAAAAAAAAAAAAAGAAAGAAAGAAAGAAAGAAAGAGGAGGCTTTACTTAAGAAGGGTTTCTGCTGGACCCTCACTGTAATGCTAGAAAAATTCTCTGAAAGCATGCTTCCTAGAGACGCAGTGTTTGAGGAGCACAGAAAGATGCAGATCTCAAACAATAGGCAATTATACAATCAAGCAAGCTGTTAATGGCTGTCATTCACATTGCTTGTGGCTGGAAGATCTTCAAGTTACAAGAACTTCATGGTTTGCCTCAAATCACCCTCCTTGCCTCTATATAGGAGAGAAGCCTGAAGTACTGAACACATACTGAAACCGTATACAGCTGGTTGGAGTTTTTTTGCATATAGCAAATGAGTTACCAGATCTGGATCAGAACACAGGTTTCTTGAAATCCAGGTCACTGCATGACTCACAGCCTTTCTCTCCCTCTGATGAGAGTGCAGAAGTCCAGCTGCAACCATGCAGTGCTGTGCCCAAGCCACCTCTGTTCTGAAGGAATAATCAGGCACATTAATTTAGCCATGCTACTCTTACACCAGGCAGCCCCTACCCCTGGTACTGCCTGTTGCTCTGTGAACTTATTGACTTAATTAGGACTTGTTCAGAGATCTCTGGCTTGCCTTTCTGTTGCTGGGTGGAGACATGACGTGAGCTAGGGATGATCTTGGGTTTTAGTTTTTCCCCACTTTCTTTCCAGCAAAATTGCAACAATGCTTGTTTCATGTTGTTCCATGGGGCTTCCCTTTGTAAAGAAAACTCATCAGCCTTGCTAATATAATCACTCATCGATGCCATGTCAAAATGTGAGTAAATGAATAACCACAGTCTTTTCAACACATCTCTCTGTGCAAACAAATGTTTAGAAAGAATGCAATATGTTGCAGGAAAAGAAGTCAGCAAGCGATAATGTCTAAGCAATTGGGGCCTGGAGCCTTGTGGTATGGGTATGGCCGTGCAGCCAATGGAGAGAAGTGGAGATAAATTTCTTCCTGAAAATTGAAATGTTGTCAACATCATTAACTCTCAGATCCTGTCCAATTTCCATGTCACTGCCACCTCACCACCCCTCCTACAGTAGTGATGTCTTTTTCAGTTTGTGGATTATTTTATGGCTTTTCCCACAGAGACACTGACTGTCAGAAATATCCCATGAGAAAGCTGTCTTATTGCAGAGATGAACTATTTTATTCCATTCATCATTCATGCCCCTCTTAAGAGTAATGCACAGAACCAGGACTGGAAATCATGGACCTGTACTTGTACCACTGTGCTTCAGAGCTTCTGCATAACTTCAATGTTCATTGTGATATAGCCATCATGATCCACTCCAGAGGAAGGAATGGAATGCTTCCACAGTGGCATCCTATCTTCTGAGTATGAATGACTTAAGTCAAAAGCCTCATAGAGAGAAAGAAAAAATGAACTACAATCCAGTCCATCTAATGCAGCTACTTCTGTGGCCTTAGTATCTGAGCATTTCAGAATGCTTGCAAGATGTTTCTCCTCTTAGTACACGCTGGTATTAAATGCCCATTTTACAGAGGACAGTTAAAGTGCAACTCTCACACTTCAGTGTTTCTTCCTACCCTAATTTTAGATGTCTACAAGGCAGATACTGCAGGCTAAGTTAGTTATCCAAGCTTTTTTGCAAGGAGTGGAGAGAAGTCACTGTTAGAAGGTGATTCCCTTGTCTAAACATGCATGCTTAACCAGTTCCAAAAGTATTTCCCTGAAGACTCCTTTATTGGCCCTGTCATGACTTTTTACACCTTCTTGTTAATGCATCTTCCTGTTCAAGGAGCTGATATTTGTTAAATGGCATGTGGGGCTCCTCTGCTATAGCATTTGCTGTTCCTAGTATAAAAACAGATGGATACTGTGTTCAGGACATAAGTATCCTTCAGGATGCTTGACATTCTAGATATATAAGATAATGGTGAGGATGATTACTAATGAATTACTAATGAAGGAAGTTCTAAGAAAGAAAGTTAAAGGAATGTTTATTTATTCCCAACTGGGCTTCCACAGGGTCAAAGTATTACACCCGTGAATCCCTCTTGTGTTCATATGTCTCTACGTTAGTGTAGAAAAAAGATAAGGTGGTGCCAACATTTCCATTATACTCCTTCATTTGCAAAGTTTTGAAAGTCAGCCATAAATAAAAGCACTCTACAAGACACTTTGGCAGATGGCATCCTGACTCATGAGTGAATCTGGTTGATTTTGCTTTCCATTTACATTTTTTGTAATTTTTTTCTTAAAAAGAAGACAAGAAAATTACTCCAGATAATACAAGACCCAAAAATGTTATGACACAAAAGCATTACTATGGGTTACAAGACCACTTAGCAGTAGAGAAGAATAATGATGTGTAAATATCTGAAGATCTTCCAAAAGAAAGATCAGTCATTCAGGGAGGTCCAGGGTGGAGGGGGACTAATGCAAGATGTAGAGAATTAAGAGCAATGGGTTGAGGCTGAGCAAAGGAAAAATCAGCTTGAGGAAAATTTTCCTATGAGTGGACTAGTCTCCCAAGGCAGGAGGTGGAAACCTGATGGTTTGAGTCACACAGCCCTGGACTGGCGCTGTTTCTGAAGAACTGTTGCGGTGAGCTATCCCACATGGGCAGGGAGAAGCCTCTGTACCTTGGTGATTTCAATTCCCCACCTGGATGACTCACTTCAAACTGCAGGATGAATTTTAAGTTGGTGGGTTAACTACTTGAGCAATACTTGCCAGGACACGTGTCTCTCTGTTAAGAGGGGAAGAGTTAATAGCTTAGATAGTGCTAAAGTTTCACCTGCTCCACAGGCATACCAGAAATCATCAGATGTTAAGCCACCTCTACCCATCAGCACAAAAGAAATACAGAAAACCTTACCTTTCCTCCTTCTGACCCTGGCAGCTGGTGAATGTTTATGGTGCAGAAGAAACCGCATGTTTGGAGTCATTAAAAAAATGCAGGCATGGAAGAGAGGAAGATGGTTCAGTGCCTGGAAAAACCGAGGCTGCAACTTTTAATGGTCCTACACAGAATTTTAAAAACCCCAAGAACCATTTTCAAATGCTCCTCTGTTGAGCAGACCAAGCCACACCTATAGCTCTCCCTTTCTATCTCCCTGCTGTTGCCTTATGTGTTGTTCAGGAGAGAAATCTCTGCTTACTAAACCCAGGTGAACCCTTTCTTTTCATTGGCCTTTAAGTTACTAGCTCACTTACCTGCTCTTGACTATTCAACTGAAGCCTGATTCTACTTCTGGCCTGTGACTTTTTCTAGGTGCAAGGCAGTCTCCTTTTCTTTGAAGGCTCTGCTATAATTCAGTCAGTATGAAAACTGATCCCAGTATAGGACTTTCACTTTTCCCCTCATAAACAGCTTTTTGGAAGGCATTTCTCTGACTGATGCTTCTTTCCGCTGGTGCTGATAACTGATGGAAAAAAAAGATCATATCTGCAATGAGTGAACATACTAAGTCCAGCACTAAACACAGGAAGGACAAATTCTTCAGGAAATGGGAAAAGATTTCTATTACACAGCTCAGTTATACTTCCATACCAGTATAACACTTTGAGGTCTGAATGCGATCAGTGTCCACATGCCTTGGAACATGCCTCAACGTACTTCAGAGCTTAGGACCCTGATACTAAGCACCTTATTAGTCTAGGGAGCATCTTCAGAGATGCTACTATAGGTATGGAAGACAGGTGAGCCAGGACATAGACCACGATGATGGCCATCCTTGTAGTGAAGGTTGGAAGGTTGTGGTCTCAAACGCTCTACCCTTGAAGGGAAACCAAAGTAGTAATTTGGGTTATTCCACATGGAGGACTGAGTTCAAGGGGAACATGGCTCAGAGAGGTTTATCCAGACCTCTGAAATCTGGATCAAACTTGGCCTCTTTGTTTCCATGAGGAGAGCATCTGCACGCCTTCTTGCAAATCTCCCAGCAACAATGATATAAATAAAACCCTAGACTACAGGGCTGTCCTGACAACTTGTCCTGCCCTTTCCTACAGGGGGGACTTATTTGATGTAATACTGCTTATATCTACATGGAAACTTCTTTTCTTTTTTTTTCTTTTCTTTTGTGTGTGTGTGTGTCCTTTTTTTTTCTTTTTTTAATCTTGGCAATGAAGCAGGAAAAGCTCTACCAAGCTAATGATTAATGCAAGGAATCACATCCTCACATATTGAACAAATAAATATAAGCTAATATAATAGGAAAATACTCTTGGAATTTGTCAGTCAGTGGTCTTATTATCTTGAGCTCCAAAGCCAAAATTGCACACTATGCTTTACAGATGCTTTTCTCCCTCCTCCCTTCCTCCTCCTTTTTCTTTCTTTTCATTTTTTGTTTTTTTCAAGGCAGCTCAAAGGGGCTTGTGGTTCCCTTGCTAGAAATTGCTTCTCTGACAGAAAATTTGCTCCCCTTTTTAAATGAGTTTGATAAAAGTTAGTGAAAAGTTGCTAATAAATAATTTTTGGAAACATTTATGTTTCTGAGGGTGAAAGGAAACTGGGCGACAGTTCACAGAACTTCCACCCTACCAGAGACCCAGGAAATTCTTCACCATGTTTTTTTGCCCCACTACTCCTCCATTTCCAGGATGCTTGAGACACCACTTTCTCTTGAAAAGTCACACATGAAAAAAAAGAAAGAGAAGAAAAAAGACAGAGCAAAAAAGAATGTAAAAGGGAGGCATGTTTTTATCTGTTTTTTCATCTGGTTATCTGAATTTAGAGGAAATTATAACCAGTCTTACTAGACATTTAGGTGCTCAGCTCTCAGGGTCAGGGAGATGAGGAGTTTTGTCTGGGATCCTTGATAAATTAATGCAAGAAGACTTTTCCAACATAATATAATTTATTAATTTTGGTGGTGGTTTGGTTTTTTTTTATTTTATTTATAGCCTCCAAGCCAGACCTTTAATTAGTCTCAAGTATCCTTTTCCTAGCTTTCAAATGACACCAGTCTCATTTAGGTGAGTTTGGGACTCGTCTGAGTTTTCAATGAGACTTCAAGTAAGAAGAGGAATGAGATAACAGGGCATAATTGTAAGTACATAGCTATTCCCTAGGTCAGGCCTTTGGTTTTGGATCAGTGTTATAGAAGCAGAGGTTCCTGTGTCAGCTATCAGTAATGAAAAAGGAATGAATTTTCAAGTGCCAAATTTATAGTCTTTCTTCTTTACTTCATGGGCATTAGGAAGGGAGAAGCTAGTGAACCTGTTCCTGGTTTAGGGTTTGTGAGTCTGAAGTTGTGTGCCAAAATCTGTGTTTTTCATTATCAGAAAATTTTCCTCTAGATAATATTCATTCTCCCAGAATTACTCATTAAAGGAAAAAAAAAAAAGCATCCCACAAACTGCTGATTGTTCATCAGAGAAATACTATTCAAGAGCTTTTCTACTTTAGAAGTTTTTATTGTGTTCCTCTCCCCACTTTGCTACTTTGACTCTGTGAGTTGCACTTTGGTAAGAAGGACCTTTGGTTGCAAGTCCCTCCAGGATCCCACATGAAATGAGCATGATAGGTGTCAGCTCCTTCCTTTCTGGGCCAATTGTCAGGGTCACAGAAAACTCACAGTACAGTTGGCAATCTCCTGTTAGAGATTTCTGCTGAGAGGCCATACAAACTACTGGCCAAAGATGAAAAAAGATAAAGCCAGGTTCAAAGGGGAAGGACCAAAAAACCCCTTTGCTAATTCCCAATGTTTCTGCTGACTCATCATTCAAACAACTGGAGGTTTCTCCTTAACTGGGAAAGATGTGTCCAGACATAAAGCCTAGACCTGGCAACAGTTTTGTGTTGTATGAAAGTTTGCAACTAGACCTCCACTCTACAGCTGGCCTCAAGCCAGTACTCAAAAAGCAGAATTAAAGCCCTCTTTGATTAATGGAGCCCAGGAACTAGAGCAAAGCTGGACATAACCATGGTTTTGGATGGTAACATTGTCCAAAATACCATCATGGGCCAACTAATACACCACACACTGGGCAATAATGTCAGTGAACAACATCTTTGGTATCATAATGATTCACATTCAAGGAAAACCCAAAGGTCTGCTTCAGTCAGGGACTCAACTTTCTGTTCTTCACAGCTGAATCAGGGTCTCCAAGCAAGACCAAAGTCTTCCCAAACTCTGTTGTGAATGTTGTGAATTCAGCAGATCTGTGCTCAGCCTTTGAGCTCCAGGAGTTTTCCATGTCAGTAGTTTTGCTAATTAGGTCCTTTCTCTACACTTTTCTCAAGAGTCCTCTCCCATAAATACTCCATCTGCTCTAAAAGCCTGGGCTGCTGGAGTTGACCACATAATCAATTTACCATCCCCAAGCTTGGCTGACTTTGATAAAGAGGATTTAGGGGGTTAATTTGAGCCCTCATATTTCTGAGGGGATGCTATACTTAGGAAACTTTCTGCATTACACTTCAGCACGGATTAGTTGTTCTGCTTCCCATAAAACCTTATGTCTGCCAGCTTGCCTAGGATTAGAACTAAAATGGAGCGTGTAGATCCCATTGCCACAAATAGAGCTTCTGCAATAGGACTGCTTTGTTTGGGACATGAGCCAAAGTTATAAATATTGAAGGCCTGATTTTTCAGCCTATAACAGTTGCAGTGTGTGTGTGTATATATATATACACACGTATGTATGTATATATACATACATAGATACGTGCTTATGTGTGTGTGATACTTCACACCCGTGGTCACCCTGAATGCACATAAGCAAACTTTTCATGCTGTCCCTGAAAACTTCATATGTCAGGACAGAGCCATGCTACTATTAGCAATGTTTTGGAACACAAATTGAGTTAGAATTTTTGTCCTCAGTGAGACAGAATTGATGCTTTTAACTCTCAAAGGATACAGCTCTCTGTATTACGTCTTTGTGTGACATTCACAAGGAAAGATCATGTGGAGACCTGCATGAAAAAGAAGGGTCTTCCATTTTATGGTTTAAAATGATACCTGTAGCACTCCATAACTGTGCTGTCTGCTTTCGCTGAGGGGAGGGTCTTCCTGGGGAATACAGAAGGAAAATGTCAGACTCAGACTAGTCAGCTAGCTACTTGAAGCCTGTTGTCTCTTCCTCTGGCTTTTTGTAGACCTTGATTAAATCTTGAAAGGAGCACAGCTGTTCCTGGTACTAACTGCCAACCTCCTCTTTAAATGAACAACATTAATTCTGTGTTGGTTATGTTACTGATCATGAAAGATGGTGAATGGGCTGCTTGCCAATGGAGGTCCACAGACATGAAGGCTGGTGGTACAAACACTCTGCAGCACATCTTGAAGAAGCCAGTCTGTGAGGGAGAAGAGCCATCACAGCCTTAAGGCACTGCTGGTCATGGGCCGACTGTGATATGGCTGACTTAGCTGGAAAATGATCCTGAGGGACTCAGCATCAAAGGACCAGCAGAGAGAAGTTCAAAACCTCAATTTCTGCCAGTCTTTGAGGCTGGTGACTGCCTTAAATGGCTGTAGGGCCTGCATAGACATGGGTGATGTTGATAGAATTACTCCCCACATCTCTGAATTCCCACTGTCCAACAAAGGACCAGGATGAAAAAGCATCTCCATTTTCCTGGTCCTGCAGCCTTGGAAGTGCACAATGCATGTAAAAAAGCACCCAAAGCAGACACCTCAACAGCTACTGTAATCACAGGCAGAGAATCCTCTCTTTTCCTAGACCAACCTCACCTTCTCTTGCAGACTATAGTAGTCCAAAAGTCCTGCTATTGCAAGATCCCAGGCATAGGTGGAAGGGCACAAAGAGAGATTGTTTTTCCTTCATAAATTCATAGTGGTAACACCTAAAACCTCCAGTCCAATCTCAGAAGATCTCTATGGAGGATATTGTGTAGATAGGTTGGAGCAAAACCAGCTATGCCTGACACTAAAGGTTGTGGAATTTGAAAGGCTATTCCTTGCATCTGTATTAAATCTGCCCACTTCTTGCTGTGTGGGTCATCCTCATGCCAAGTTTTCCTTGTAAATCAGGAGCAAAAAATATACTCCAGGCTTGGTGCCATGCAGTGAAAACATGTCTTGTCTGTACATAATTGTGCAGAAACTAGAGCCTTTTATTTTCCGTGAGAACAGACCCCTGACAATCAAATCCTGTCTTTCTGAGACACTTATCTGGCATCTTGTCACATGGTTTCTGAGGATTTCATATGTCTGACTTTATCTTCACCAACCTCCTCCAAGGTTGGGAGGCGGTTCTGATTTTTTGCACTGATGAATTCTTCCCTATATATACTTCTTTATTAATCTCCTCAAAAAATGCTCCAATAAATTCAACTAACATTGCTCACGTCAAGTTTCTTGGGTGAAAAAGTAAATCGGTCTGACATCTCAAAAATGATCCCTGTTTTTGTTTTGAAATATTACACAGATGTATCTATATTTAACTTCTCTTAAATAGAGATAATACTTTTCACTTGTCCCCACCTTTTTCCAAACCATGAAAATTAAACAAAAAGGCTTATTTTGGACTGCATGGGCTATTTATATTTGACCTCCCAATAAAACAAACTCCTTTTTGTTGTTGATGCTTTACTGGAAACATTTCAGATTAATCCCAGTCTACATATTTTTAATGTAGATTTTTAAGCTTGGTTTATAAATCAAAACTTTTTTTTTCATCCTGTTATCACCTATTATATCAACAACACTTGTGGCATAGGTGATTTAAATTCCTTACCCAAGGTCACACAGGACACTGGTGACAGAGAGCTGCATGGAGATCTCACAGTCCTAGGGTACTTCAGGAAAGTGCATGAACCTGGACTCACCCTACTCTTCAAAGCCTCAACAATTATCTTCTCACTCTGCAAACCAAGAGAAATTCTTTTCAGAACTAACCCGATGAACTGGACTGTAAGAACTGGTGCCAAAGATTTTTCATGTTTTGAGATATTCTTTCTTTTAGGGTTGGTTGGGTTTTTTTTTTTTCCTTCCCTGGGAAATTATCTTTCACAGTGTTAAGACACGCTTTCTCTCTCTACCCCCTTCCCTGCATATTTTCTGTTTCTGCTTCTTTTCACTGCAAATCTGGAAGATTTCTGATTTGAAAAGCATATTTTCTATTCTGTTAGGAATGGGTAGAGGTCTGGCAAGCTTGGCCTTGCCATCTGCCCTGTCTGTGAAAGCTCTTGCACTTCCAACTTAACCCACAGTGGTGACCTTCTGCCACCCTCTCCTTCCTTTAACATGAGATTTGGGAGCTGTTACTGCACATAAAGCAGACAGGCCTGGCTCCATCTCTGTCAGGAGCAGATCCACAGAGGTGAAACCCACAGAAGTTGAGAGCCTAAGTGCTCTCCATGTGCCTAAATACCTTGCTGCAGCTGGACCTGACACAGCTGCTGATGGCAGGAGCCCTTGCCTCCACAATGTAGCTTCTCTGTTCAGTGTCCTGAGCAATCCTGTGCTGAATTTTCCCACCCTGCAGAGGGAAATTAAATTCTTTGTCAGAGCTGGGAAATCCCCAGAATGGCCTTAAACCACGTTCTTCAAAATGCAGTCAACACTTTTCAGTGAGTGTGCTCTGTTCATGCCCGCACGTGCACACGCACACAGTAGCTTGCTGCTCAGTCCTCCCTGGGGACAGATGTGAGAGTTTATTTTGCAGTAACTCTCATACAGTGGTTAAAAAGTGGTTCTCACAGCCCCACTCAGGGTTTGGATTCCCCTTCTGGGCTAATGTCAGCACCCTTTGAAAGCAGCAAGAGGTATGTGTTTCCTTGGTCAAGACTGTTCCCTCTGTGTCATCTTCTACACCGTTTACTCACTGCAGCTCTGGATTGAACCCACCAAGTAGGCTGGGACCATCAGGCAGATAACTCACCTCCTCTCCCAAACTTTTGCCAGAAAGCAGTGATCCCCAGATTATCTGCCCTCCTGATACAATATGCCACCTCTGCCAAGTACTCCAGGCATCTGGATGACAGAGGGGCTTAAGAAAATTAACAGATGACTGTTGTTCCTCAGGACTGTGGAGCTGGGTTGCAAGGTGACCTCGTGCCAATCTCCTCAGGTGTTCTCCCTTGCTTGCTTTCTGCTTTCAGGAAGGCTTCCCTGTACCTCTGTCAAACACTGAATACAACCATGATATGGGGCTGGCTTGCAAGCCCTCCTACATCCCTCTCCATCTCTCTCCTGGTGGGACACTATGGAGGCTGTGCTATTAGAGCAGGCTGGGGGGATATAAGTGAAGATTGCACCACACCAGTGACTGTAACCCCTCCTCAGTGCCCCATGAAGGTGTGAGCACAAGAGGTGGGTGCTGACAGCAATCAGTGCCATTCACCTGCTCAAGCTGTGAGCTTCCAGGTGGTGTGAGGGAGAAGTGTGAGGAGCACTAAATCCCCTGTCTGGGATAAGAAACAGGTGGGAACTGTGTGGCCCTTCACACCATGTAACATTGCTTTGAAGTTTTCTGCACAAATTTCGGAGACAGAACCCTGTGCACCACTGGTTCTCACTGATGAAAATATTTCAGATGCTCTGACAGATTGAATAAGAAGCTCAGGCTCCACAAAATACTGTTGCCTATAAACCTGGCCTTCTCTAATTGGGTACAGGCTTTCTCTGCAGTAGCCATTTTGCAGACCTCCTCTGGTTTTGCTCTGGTTGTGTGCCCTGAAAAAAGGATCTGGGGAGTCAGTTGTGTAAATGGGAATGATCTGAGGAGGGGCAGTGGAGCAGGGAGAGGGACAGTGTTTTAGCAGAGACATGGGGCGAAGCTTCCCCCTGCAAAAGGCAGGCTGGGGAGCAATGCCGGATGCATCCTCAAGATGGATGAAAGTGCTTTCCCAGCTGTGTTCACCTGGATGTTGCCTAAAGATCCAGTTGAGGCGAGAGCCAAAGTTTAATGAGAAGAGCACTTGGGCTGCCAGCTGGGTCAGGAACCGTTCCCATGGTCACGCGGAGTTTACAGGACAAAGCAAGAGACACACATTTGCTGCAAATGTCTGAGAACAGGAAACGCGCTGAACCAAGAAGAGATGGGGGGAGAAAGAAATGGCAGACAGTAAAGAGGTCTGGCTTCAGGTTGAGGTGCTGCAACCTCCAAGAGAAAGGGTGGTGAACTGGGCCTTGCATTGATGTGAACATGCAGGACCAATCTCACCTGTCCAGTCTGGAGCAAGGGAGAAAAGACTTGTGATGGTGCTTACAAGGCTAATGTTGGGGGTATTTAGGCTTCAAAAGTCTCTACAGGGACAAGTAGAAGCACTCATCACCCTGCCCAAGCATGAAGGAAAGCTCTTCCGTAACTCACCAAGTGCTGTCACAGAATGCCCCTGGTTCCTGTGATACAGGAGCTCAGAGCAGAGGGCAGTACATTGTCCAAAGGCATACAGCAAGTGGACCTCTAATGACAACTGCCCATTTCTCTGAATCCCCCTGATGAAAAAGCCACCTTTTAATGGGGAGGTTGTGCTCTCCAACCATGCACCCACTCCTTCCTAATCCATATCACTGAAGATGCTTGTACTGATCTGTCCTGATTTGTCCTTGTCCCTCTGGAGACATGTTTACCCATGGCTGCAGAGAAATTCTAGTCCTGTGCTCCATGGGGATTTCTCCTGTGTCTGCAGTAAAGTTTCAAGGATTCACATCCCCTCGGGACCAAAAGTTTGGACATCTGCCTGCAGCACTAAGAGGTGCTGGCTGGGATTTCCCCAGCAGCCCACAGGAGTCAGCTGCCCAGTCTGCCCGCAAGGGAGCAGTGCCTCAGATCCTCAGGCTCCCTTCAGATCCTCCGGGAAGAAGCCAAAGGCTGTCCGGACCAGGTGTCTTGCTGGCTCAAGCACCCCTAAATCCAACCCCCTGTCGCCTGAGGGGTTGCAGAAGCCGTTGTTGCTGCCGGCAGCCAGCTGAAAACTGCTAATGTCCCCAGCCTGTCTGCAGATGTGCCTTCCTCTCACTCCCAGACCTTTCCAGACTGGTTGAGTTTGTTGGGTTTCGGTGTGGTTTACACAGATTCTTTGGGAAAGTTTCTCACAGCATGTTGCCCATAAGTTCCCATATATATATATATATAAAAAAAAAAAGGAAAAAAGAAGGAAAAAAGAAAAAAAAAAGAAATCCTGGCATTACACTTGCCAGAAGCTTTTAGCTAAAGTAAAAGCCAGTAGCTGCTTTTCTTTTTTTTTTTTTTTTTTCAAGTGGTTGTTTTAATTTAGAAAAGATAAATAAATTCAAAGGCACCAGTCCAGGCACTGGTTTTAATTTCTGCAGGAGAAAAAAGTATCTGAAATCACTACCAGTTTTCTTTTTTTCCTGAGACTTCTAACTTAAAGTGACAAAAAAATTATTGCATTTTTTGACAATGAGCAGAACAATATCCTCCAGGCATTCAGAACAGGAGCCTTTTTGGACCATCGTGAATTAATATCCCTGCTTGCAGCTGTGAATTTGGTGCTAAGAAATACCTAATGAGTAGATTAGACCTTCACCACTCCACCACCCACCACCCCCTTTTTATTTTAACATGAGCTTTGCTGTGAAAATAGATAGAAATGAATGCTGGATAAATATACAGAAATCCTCCCTGGAGTCAATCTTCAGTCTCTGAGGGAGAACAGGCTCATAAAGAAACTCTTTGGGGACATCTCTAAAATTATATGTCAGAAACTGCTGACACATATGGAAGGCTTTACACCCAGAAGTTTTGGCCCAAAATGTTTTCTTTTTGTGTTTAATTGTTATTTTTCTATTTCACTGTTTTAAAGTGGCTTGCAGCTGATACATTGCTGCTAGTAAGTGCGTGCAGACTGAGTCACTGCTTTATATAGATCTGTCCATAAACTCATGGAACTGACTTTTTAAATTTCTTCCAAAGAGGAGGAAAGTTCAGGGAAGGGTAGAAGGAGGTGGTGCACGAAAGGGCAAAGGCATCTCCAGTCTTTTTGATCCCTTTGCTGAGACTTTTTGCTGAGAGTCTGATTTTAAGAAGATTGACTGTATGGTTGGTCTTACAGAGGTGGTGTGAGGACTGCTCCTAATGGGGCTGTAACAAATGGGTTTACAATGGCCACGCTGGATGCAGCATCAGAATGAAAGCTTCAGTTTTGCTCCATATGATATGAGTTTGCCTGATTTGGGAGAGTGAGGGTTGACTCTTGTGAATGTACAGCCAAATATCTGTCCTTTGTCTACTTGTTGTGCTCCAGCTCCAAACAGAGCCTCTGAACATGCTGTGCCTTCTCTAATGATGAGCAAGTATCTAGCTGCTCTTTAAATCAGGACTCTCGGGCCTGTTCCTTCTCAAAGAAGGATTTCCTAGAATTTCACAGCAGGGAATGAAGCAGAGGCATTTCTGGGCTTTGCAGTTCTGGCCATCTGCAGGTCCTGGGCTTTGCCCCCTGTTGCCTCACTGAGAAGGGGGCCCTGCTAAGGAACGTGGTGTTTCACCGAAGTCAGGCTCCAAAGCAGGACGTGTTCAACTCCCGTGGTCAAATGCATTTCACAGAAAGGTTTGTTCAATTGCCATACAGTATGCGTTTGGCTGACCGGGTTGAGCTCAGTGGAGGTAAAAAGCAAGGCAGACATGCTGGTCATTCTGCCTGTACCAGTGATGCCTTGTGGTCCCAAGAGTCTGAATCTGTACTTGACCAGGCAGCTTTGGAAAGGACACATCTTTGCAAGAACTGCAATATTACAATAGCTTCCAGATACATTTTTCACCTCAGCTTTGCAAGGCGAGTTTATCTTGCTGAGTTTTGGCAGGCTGGTAGTGCATTTAGGCAGGACTCTCTCTTGCCCCTCTTTTGGTTTTTTTTTTCCCCGAATTATTTTGTAGAGTTGTGGGGAGCTGTTGCAAGTGGGTCTCAAATCACAACAAGTTCACATCTTCTCTGGTAACACAGCTTCTAAATCCTTGAGGAGTGAAGCACCCTTTCAAATCTGTTGTATTAAAGAAGAGCAGTAAAACTGCTGGGGAAACCCCATGAAAATTAGGTGTCTGCTGAGATGCTAACCTTTGTAAAAGGGCTTGCAGGTACAATCTGGTGAGCTGAAGGCAGTTTTCTTTTTTTGAGCTACCTGACTGATTACGCCTGCGAGGAGGCAGGGAGTGCTCGCTGCGCTGCTCAAGGTCTCTGAAGGCAATACACCCTGCAGCCTGCCCACCGCTGAAAGGGTCTAGTCCCAGCTGCGAGGTGATGCTTGCTACCTGCCTTAGGTGGCCAGCATCTGGGTCCGCAGTATGTGGTGTGTGCTCTGAGGACTGGGAAAGGTGCTGGCTGACATGCCACTGGACCCTGATGGTCTTCAAGCGGAGGCAGGCAAGGATGCACACAGCTGAGCTACTCTGAAAGACACAGCCTTCTGAGGTGGTCTGAAGACATGCTGCGAGACTTTCCCTATCCTCCTCTGTCCCCCACTGCTGCTTGCTTGCAAACTCCTTCACAAGACAGAGAAGATGGAGGTAGATCGAAACTGAACTCATCTCCCTGTCCTGAACAGAGAGGGGAGCTTTGCTTGTGCGTTACCAAGGTAACCAAGAAAGCAACCTCCTGACACTGCCGTGTGAGTCCCCAGCTGGTTTTATAGCCTTTTGGCAAGGCCCTTCACACCAAATGATATTAACAGAGCTTGTGAGCAGAACCACTCTAATGAGGAAAACTGCTTTCTGCAACTGCTAATGTAATAAGTGGCAATTTTATGGCTAAATCAGAAGGAAGAAAAAAAAAAAAAACCAGGGAAAAAAGAGGGAGAAGAAGAAAACCTCTCTATTTTAAAATGCAGCCAAAGAAATCTGTAGGAATCTACTGCTGCCAATTATTTTAACAGCTCCAACCTGTTTCTCCAGCAGAAGGAAAAAAATAAAAATATCCCCTCCAGCCCCTCCTTCCCTGTCCTTTGGGAAGACAGGGGTTTGGATTAGCTCTTCAGAATGAAAACAAACATATTGTGGCTTTTATAGAGCCAAGCTGTTCCTGTGTCTTGAGAGTGGAGCGAGAAAAGATCTAACAGGTGCTGCATGATTTTATATGGCAGCATCGCAAGAGGCGCTGGTTCTTGCTTATGAAAGGAGGCTTTCTTTGCCCTTCAGCTGGTGCCCTCCTCTATCCCCAGAGTTGATGGCTTTCATTTAATAACCTATGATAGTTATTTAAGCTCCAAGGAGCACCAGAAAGCTAAGCTTATGTCTGTCACATTCCTTCACCCCTGCCAAGTGGTCCTGGGGTGAGGGACCCCTAGGTGGCTGGGGGGACTCCTGATCCACTCCATGCCATACCATGGGTGCACTTGGGGGACTTCAGTACAGTTAGGGTCATGGCTAGAAAATCATCTTTCCCAAACAACTCAACCCTATCAAACCCTTAGCTTAGGTCTTGATGGAGGTAATCTTACAAAATGGGCTGCTGAGTGCAGACCATCCCTTCTCAAAGTCCTGGAAGTGAGTTGCAATTTTTGTCATTGAATATCAAGAAACATGCATCCTACAGTCACAACTGGCTCTGAAACTTCCATAAGCCCTGAGTGGCCTGGAGGCAATGAACTTTCCTCCACAGTAGACAAGGAAGACCCTGAATAGAGAGGGGCCAACCAGCATCAAAGTGGAAGAGTTTTCAAAATCCGGTGACATATAAATGTAAGCACTGACATCATTTCCAGGGAGTCCCCAGATGAATGCCACAGGTCTTGACCTTGCCTTGAAATTTGCTAAGCAAGGAGCTACAGAGGCCTCCACATCCTTTGGAGGAGAGATGTAGCGTGTGATTGCATCCCCATGACACACAGCTACCAGTCAGAAGTGATGCAATGAGGATGAAGCAGGTCAAATCACAACTATTTTAGAGGGTCTGCTGGGACAAATGCTTGAACTGAGCCACATTTGGGGCTGGCCTTTTATTGTCTTGTTGCTCTTGCCATAAAAATAACCTCCAAATTAGCCCCATCTGTTAGCAGGTTTCATCATTACAATTTTGTTTGGATCTGAGAGGAAGGAAATAAGCCACTTAAAGAACAATATTGCATTTTTTTCTCTTTTCTCCCTCTCCTTCACACACACAGACACACACACCCCCCCATATATATCATGATGTCTAGACCTGGATTTTTTCCATTGGGTCTGATGAACTACTGTGAGATAAGACAGTAGACACCATTCTACAAACTTTTTTATTTTTTTTTTTAGGAACCATTCCCTTCCCACTCAACACGCATTCTCATGCACACAAGCAAAGGAACAAATGCACTGAGGGAAAATTCAAGCTATAAACAAACCTTCAGAGTTTTAATTGCATTTTTACTTGTCTGGAAATGTGGCAATACCACGCAAGGCTGGCTGTTGTTGTACAGATCCACTAAGCAGACTAATAGAATGCAGATCACCAGTGGGGAACATATGCAAACCATTCAGCTATGCATCCGGATAAATATGGAAGCCCTTTAGCACCTGGCTTTCTTGCAGCCCCAGTATCCTCTTTAACCACACCATATTGGAAGGGTAGAGACAACCTCTGCAGAGGCAGGAGGAGGAGGATGCGTGCCTGATTAAGATGGTAATCTGCAATGTTTGGCTTTTCCTACATGCTTTTTGACACCAGGGAGGGAAGATGAGGAGGCACGAACTATGCTCTGCTGCAACTACATCCCCTGCCAAAAAAATGGTGCAAATTTTGAGGACTGTCTCAAGGATTGCAAGTGGAAACAGTAGGTTCTGTGGGGCTGATAAGGACATCCAAGCCTCAGGAGCAATTCAACTGGGGATGTTCTGCATGTTCCTGGGAAGGATATTAGCATCATAAATGGTTCTTGTCTTGTTAAGCTGAGTTGCCATTCAGTCTACTTTTTTGCAATAGTATCCAACTGTCTTTGTTGCTAACTAATCATCAGGATGGGTATTTTCTGGCAGCATTAAAGCAAATTCCATGGAAGTCAAGCCTGGGATTTTGTGACAATTTCATTGTTGATTGTTGTTATTATGACAGAAAGTTTTTGTGGAAATGTATTGATTTCAGAAAAAGTGGCTCTTACCTGCAACAGCAGATATTGTGGATGGAGCAGGTGCTAATTTTGAAGTGGGGAGGTTCAGCCTCAGATTCTGCCTATATTTTGCTGTTTTTCTGGGTGCTAACCAGGGTCATTTCACCTTGGTGATCTTAGAAGTGGTCCCTGTTGACTGACAGCTCCTGCTAGGCAGCTCTGCCACCTCAGCTGTACAAGGCCACTTAATTGAAGAAGCGTAAGTCTGTGGCACAAGGATAAGGTGAGTTTCAGAGGCCAGAGAGAGCTGAAGCAGCTGGTTAATTCCTTGGAGACAATGCACTAACCCAAGGAGTCTCACCCTTGTTGCCAAAGGGAAGAGGTGCTGGATGGTCACTTCATTAATCTGTCCTGGCATGCAAGAAATCAGACATTTTACTCATTCTGCCCCACAGCCCAATGAATTTCCTGCTATGCAAACTTTAAAAGTAAGTAGGAACCTGATCAGGAGCCATCTGAACCCATGTTTTCCACAACATAGATCAGTGTTTTGCTCTCCATGAAGAAGTTGGGGAATTCAGCAAGGGGCAGGAGGCAGTGAGGGGCAGGAGGCAATGAGAACACTCACTGACTCTTGGCAGTATTTAAAATGTCCCAGCTTCATTCCACATTGCAGCTAAACCTTGTTTCTGAAGCATCAGCACTTCTTTGTGAAATATTCTTGGTCTGCAGCCAGCCCAAAAAGACAGTCTCTGAGGTTATCAGTTCAGCTTCAGCCCAGGAATGATCAGGGAAAGGGGAAAAAATAATCCATTACTGCTTGACAGCTGGATTTGACTCTGTGTAGAACGGGTTGGTGGGCTAAGGCCAACTGGAGCAAAGTAAAATGTTTTTCTAGTTGTTTTCATTTTTCGCAACTTATGATAGCTGTCAGAAGCCAAGGGCTGAAAAGACCACAGAAGAACCTGTATTGCTTCAGAAAAAAATATTTGAAATATACATCTACCTCCAGATAGAAGCCCTGTGCACCTCCCAATACACTCCATCAGTACTGAATGGAAATATCTGATTATTAATATAGTAGGCAAACAAAGAAGTAAGGACTAGAAGAAGCAGTTGGGTCAGAGAAGCCAGATTCTCTGCTATTTCTAGTCACTGCTGCATATCATCACTTTCACAGCTGGGTCTCAGTTGCGGGGTCCATAGGTTCTCAAATATCACAGCAATGCTCCCATGAGAGTACCAAGACAACAAAATGCTGCAGAAGGCCATGTTTGTTTGGATTTTTTCCCTAACCCTACAACATTTATTTGGAGGAAGTTAGAGTTTTCCCTAACTTTACAGTTTGAACTTGACTAACTCAATTTAAATCAAGCTTCTTCAGGGAGGACATTTTAAAGGGTAAAAAAGAAGACATATTTCACTTTTCCTCTCCACTTTTATCCAAGTTTCAGATAAGATGAACCAACTCCTTCAGGACACTCAGCAATGTGAAGTGTCCATATAAAAGGAGAGCATAAAATCAGGTCATGTGTAAGGTAGCATTTCCCCATTATATCCTCTCAGCAATCACTTGTTTAGGAACCTTTAGTGTTGGAAGCTGGCTCTACACTGTTGTATTAATTACCAGTGGACTTGTTCTCCCCAAATTTATCTAGTTTTTAATCTAATTCTGCCTTTGATTTCCAGAATAACCTGTGGCAATGAGTCCCACAGCATTCATTTTAAACATCTGTTTCCAGAAACTAGAATATTTGAAAAAGAATTTTAAAAAGACCTGCTTTGGTGGTTCTCAGTGTTTATAAACAATCAGGTATTTTCATTTCCAGTGGTCTACCTCATCTCTCAACTTCCAAGAGCTTAGATGAACCCAAGTTGTGGACTGAGATCCAGTAGGAGAGCTAATGCTTGATTTTAGGATCCAGGATTTAGCAATTCTTTACATCCCATAAAGAGCAGAAGCAGCTGCAGATGTGAGCTTCAGATGTGAACTTGCAAACTTTCTGAGACCTATGCCACTGGGATTTATGTGTAACTCACAGCTTGCTTAGTTTGTACTGCTGCTTTTCTCCCATTGCTGGCTCTATTCCTGCCTGCTTCTGTATCTCTTGCACTTGAGCATATACAGATAACAAGGGATATAGTAGTAAGAGCAGAACAGTTCGTAGACACATATATATTCATATTTTCCCCCCTAAAAAAAAAAGATAAAAGCTCTGACAATCAATGTCAGCTCCTTGATGAACTTGAAAGCATCTTTTTGTGAAATAAGTCCAAAATCTCCAAGTCTTAGGTGGTTGCTAGGTCTCCAGGAAGATTTGGGGGAGCTGAGGAAAGTAATATTTGGCTGCTTTAAATGCACTGGGAGACTGGTTTGGTTTTGATTTGTTTTTAGTCTAACCTTTTCCTTCTTCTGGTGATGTTCACTGGTCCTGATATACAGGCTATGCCACTGAGCCTGATGAGAATAGGTCAATAGTTTGCAACTTTGGAAAATATCTATGCTCCAAAGTGTTATGTTTTGCATTTTCCACTGTTCTTTTCAACCTTTTCTGGCACCTGGGTGGGATGTGAATGAGTCCTGGAGAAGCCAGCAGATCCATCCAACAGTTCATATCAGACAGCTTGAAGTGACAAGCTGATACTGAAAACCAGCATATGGAAGACCTTAATGTGTGGAGATTTATGTAGTTGCCTCTGAAACAAAGTAAGAAACACATCCCCCTCACCCCCCTACTCCTTTCAACAGTTTCCCACTTGTGTGGTCTGAAGGTCTGATCAAGCCAGGAGACAAGTTCTTGGGAAGTGAACTAATTGGGAGGGAATCAGCCCCTGAAGAACCCTCAGCACCTGCCAGGGCGGGCTCATTGTCACTTCCTAAATCTGGCAATAAGATAAATGATCCATCTCATGGGACAACTTTGAAACACTTGTTGATTCCATGGGAAGTACTTCACTGGCTTCGTTGTCACCTAGGCCTCAAATGAAAATTGAAGACATTAATAAAGTGTAATTAATAAAAGACAAAGAAGTATGGGACAGGTGTAGAAAAGGATGGGCTTTGGAGGCTTTCAATATAAATCTCATGGGGCCACATACTAAAGCACTCACACAAGCAGAAGCCCCAAGGCATGCACAACAGAGATCAGAAAGCTGGAGGCTGAAGAGTATCAGTGATGATGAGACAGGTGAGATGACCAGAGCTCTAGAGATACCTATCAGTCGTTGGGAGGAGCAAGGCTATGGACCCAGAGAGCTTAAGTGTTCTGGGCCAGGACCAGCAGCTCCTATCCTTTATTGGCTGAAGGATCTGATTACCTAGTAGGACCTGCACCAGCACAACTGTATAATGGGAATGTTAAACCCAACACAGGAGCTGCTCATATATATGTGTCCTGGTGAGAAGAGGCTCCCCATCCTCCTCTCTTACTCTAAACACCCATTTCATAGAGTCTTGGTTAGACAGAGCTTAGCTTCCATCTTCACTTAGGTACCAGGAATCATGTTTTTCAGTTTTCTCAGTAGTTTCTTTCCTTTAAAAAAAAACACATACATACCAAGAATGCAAAGCTTATGTCTTCTGTCTTTCAGGGCTCTAGTTGTAAAAAAGAAACCTCAGTCTCTAACTTTAGCCACTATTTTTTTTTTTTTTCCAGAACACCAGTATGTAATCTTTTTATTTTTGGTGTAGAGCACCTCTAGCTTTCTAAGGAGCCAGATATTGAAGGGGACAAGCAGGCATTTCAGATGTAGTTGTAGGCATTTTCTGCTGTCATATTTTGCCAGTTCCTTTTTGGAGGGGGAGTACTGATTTCTTGCTCATTTAAAATCAAACTTATTCAGGTTGAAATTGTCTCTTCTTTTTGCAAAAAGAATGATAGCAAGCATTTGCATCCCACTATGAAAGAGCAAGACTGCTCACATATGCATGTCTGAATACACTATAATCTAAGCATTTGATCTTTTTTTCTGTCTTTACCAAAAACATCCCTATCTCACACTTTTCCTCCTTAAGAAGCTTTGAGTATTTTCAGACTCATCTGTGTTAATTCCTGTAGCCCAATCCCTTTCCACTGATTATCCATAATGATTAAGGTTAAATTTCATCTGATTTGCATGCCAGGATGTGCCACTGAATAATCCTGAGCTCTTTTAAAGTGCAGCCACTGCCTCTATGCAGTATGAGTGGGATTTGAAGCTTGCAGGCCCTTTGTAGGTGCTTTTAGTTTGCAGCAAAGAAATCTGGAACAATTATAGGAAAATAAACAATGCTGAAGTACAATCCTAGCTGTCCAGTTTAACTGTGCAGGAGGTCTTTAAACTTCTATTTCTTCCATAAGTTTATCCTCTTTCCCCATCCCTCCATGAGGTTTGTGCTAGTCAGAGTTAACGCCACCTGTCTGAAGGGGAAGAATGAATTTCCAGCACACTTTACTCAGCACTCCACACTCTCCACTGAAAAAGCCCTTGAGACTTAGTGACAGAGCAGTCAACAAGACAATTAAAACATATAAAATATCTGTAAAACATCTTCCTCCTAGGAGTTTTCAAGGTGGGTTCTCTTCATCTTACTCTATTTGAGGCCATGTTGTGGTACCACATTAGTGTGGGGAAGTGGGTGTCTCCATGCAGTTGAAACTGAATTTCTAACCCATTTGGGCTTGGGTCTATCCTGGGATATATATATATAGAGAGAGAGAGAGACAGACAGACAGACAGACAGGCTGACTCTGAGGTGGGGCCGGTAGTCAGCACAACTAGGAAATGTGTTCACTCCTTAGCTTAAGGATTTTGGTGGTCCCAGTTAACCAAGCTGTCAGTACTTTGTGAAATTTAATGCATTTTCTTGCACATTAACCATATTTTATGGGTGGGGAAATTACATGCAGTTTCTTATGCCTGCTCTTGCAGGCAAGATCCTTTCCTGGATGGTATTTTGATCTTCATTAATCCTGATGCTGAGAGCTCACAGTATGTGGTGGTGGCAGGTGAGGTCAAATGAGGCTATGGACACTGAGTGAGCAGTGGGATAATTGTATGGATCTGTCTTGTGGAACTGCAGCTTCGTCTTTTCTCCCCCATCCCACCACAACAATGATCCTTTCCTAATGTCACTTTTCCAATGGCTTCAGGTTTTGCAGCCACAAGGACAGAGGGGAGCTAATTCTGTGTGCTGAGGAATGTGAAGAGAAATGAGCACTGGACAGCAGTGCCTCTATTGAAAAGAGACCCATAGGCGACAGGGAAACTTGAGTAATGGTAAAAGATTCTAGTGTACATTCTTGTATCTCCTTTGATTTCTGTATATAACTTACATCAGCAGAGGACAAGGGGAAAGACTGGGAGGGAAGAGAGAAGGAAGGAGCAGGTGTGGCTGAGTCCATGCTCATGGCTGAGAGGCAGAAGTAGAACCCAGGGCTCCCAGTCATGGCAGCCCCCTGATGCCTTCCCTTGAATTATTGCTTTGATTAGCATGATGTCTTGCTCCCAACAACCATGTAGCATTGAGTCTATGGAGGAAAAAATATGAGTGTTGAGAATAATTGGTTCTTTGATATTAGATTGCACAAAGGTCAAAGTGTACTGAGGAGAGCAAGACAGCTGAAAAGTCACATTCCCTGCAGGCCCTGTGGCACTGACCTCTTGTGCCTGCAAAAACTGGGAGTCACAGATGATCTGTTGTGATGCCATGGCTTCTTGCACTGGAGGACTGCAAGATCTCAGTGCAAACATTGTGGTTTCTCAGCTAGCAACACTGGAGTTCTTTGTAGCACCCGGTCAGGTTGTGTACGGAGGGAGTTAGGGTTTTCATGTTATGTGATCTGTCTTGTTGCATTATTCTAACAAATTAGACATTAGAAAGCCACTCTGCTCTCTGTCTGTCTGTGTACCACCCTGAGGACATGTCTTTCTTCCCTTGAACTCTGGCAGCTATGATTTACTTGGGACAAACCTGGTATCTGTGAAGGATCACAGAATCACAGAGTGTTAGGGGTTGAAAGGGACCTTGGAGATCTTCGAGTTCAACCCCCCTGCCAGGGCAGGATCATATAAGCTACCCTACAACCTAATCTACCCTCCAACCTAATCTACCCTCTAACCGAATCTACCCTCCAACCTAATCTACCCTAACACAGGTCACTCAGGAACGCATCCAATCTTGCTGTTTATGTTTGTGATTCACTGCCCCTCACTCATATCTTCATCAGAGAATGACAGAATTTGTCATAGAATTTCTTTAAAAGCTGAAGACCTTTTCAAACTGCTGACCCCAAGCCTCTCAACATGGACCTTCATCCAACATGAAAGAATTTATATCCACAATTTCCCACTTTTAGTAGCACCTTCCAACCGCAGATGGGCTCAAGTCTTCAACATCAAACCTCTTTTCTGGAGGGTCCTACAGGAGAAGTCACAGTAACAAAACAACAATTTATATTTGTGCAAAGAAGACTCTGAATTTACATGGAAAGTGGTCAGCGGAGGTGTGCAGATTCCATCCAGAAGGCTGTGGTGCCACATACAGTACCTGACATACTGTGGCCAATAGCTAATAATAACTGAGGTCCCATCTAATAAGAGGACCTTTTAGCAAAAGCCTTACCATAGGCTGCAGGATAGTGAAGAACAACAAGGGGAGTTAATGTTCAGGCACTCAGATCTTACAAAGCAATGGCTAAAATGTGACCAGGATTTCTAGTGTGAAGTGAAGCCTCCCCAGTCCCCCTCTTCCTGTTCAGACCTGTTGTGTCCCAAAGCCTCCACACAATTATTGTAGTTCTTTCCTTCACAGGCAGGCTTAGAATGTGTGGATTTACAGAACTCTTTCACAATGCTTATCCATTGGCACTGGCTAACTGACTTCAGTTTTAAGATAGTAACCTGCAGTGAAAGACAGATAAGATCTAAAAGCAAGGGGGAGATGGGGGAACCTATTGACAGTTTCTATCCTATCCTATCCTATCCTCACATCCTTTATCCCTTGTGAACCAATGTTTAGATATATTGGAGAACCAATAATCTTCATGGTGAAGTGAGTTAAAGCCAACATCTGCAGTGAGAAAGTGTCCATATTTCATTCCTCCTTTTCTTGACTCTCTTCTTGTCCTGCTGGAATACTGACCCCATCCCATCTCTTCTTGAGGTGCTGCAGGTCATTTTTAGTAGTGTTTTAACTGAAGCTGAAATTTAAAAAGAACAACTGATTAGGGAAAAGGCTGGGGTTTGAAAGGAAAATACTTTTCACTCAAAGAGGAATCCTTGTTCTGACTACAACTAGCAATGTGTTTCAGGCTGTCACTCCCCATCGACCAGTCAGCATGAGGTGTTATGAGGAGATATCAAGGATATTACTTCCCAGGGTGGTTATTTCTTCAGGAAAAAGAAAAAAAATAGCAGAGGCAAGCAAAGGCATACTGGCTGTTCAGCTGCTTCTCAAGTCAATGCCACACAGTGCCCAGGGAACACTGCCTTGCACGATTTGCTTCCCAAGGTCATCGGTTGGTTGATGACTGAAGGAGAAGCTTAGATACGAAAAGTCATTTCCTTTCGCTGCAGTGATCTCTGTTCAGGTCTGTTGGCCACTGATGCATTTGTCAAGTCTGTGCAAAACTTCTCCCGATGTAGTGTGAAATTTGCTCCAGAAGAGCAGAAACATCTGGTTAGAGCCAGGAAGTGGTTGCTGGCTAGGTTTGGCAACAAGGGAACGTGTAGTTAATACACTCTTACCTCATCAGTAGGTGTCACTGCAGCAAAAGACAGGGTCCAGTGGAAAGTTTCAGAGGGGAATAGAGAGGGGTATTTCAGCCAGCCAACCAGATGCAGAGTCAGTTCAGTGCTTCCTGACTACAGCCAGAGAACAGCTATGGATCTGGGTTTATGAATTGCTTGTAATAAGGCTATAGGAAATGAGAGATTAAGGAAATGAGTCATTAAGTGATTACAAAGACATGTGGAGCGCACACAGTTGTGGCCGCCAGTAAGAGAGCGTTGAGCAACCATAAATTTCTTCTACGGGGGTTTTGGGAATGTTCCTGCTGAACTTGTATGCAGTAGTGAGTTACGGTTCGGTAGATGTAGTTGAAATGAACCGGTAGCAAATTTCAGTCACTCTTAGCACAAAACCCACAGAAGAGTTTTCTACAACTCAAAGTTACCCTTTTGATGCCAGGCCTGGTGTCCAGTCCCAGAAGATAATTGCAACAATTAAGAAACAGTCACCCTCTGACACAGTAGGATTTAGGTCTGGGCTTCAGTACCGATGCAGCTTTAACCAAGGCTTGGTTAAAACCTCTTTGTCAGGGCCAACATCTGAAATCTGACAGTGTAGCCCTATGCTAGAACCAGCCTCCTAACTCAGTTTCCACTTTACTGCCAACAGAGCCCCCAGCAGCTGTTCTTCCTCCTGCAAAGTGTTTCTCTGGTGTGCTGAGACTGGCATTCATCAATGTCACACAGGGAAGCATGCATAACCAAGTCTAGCGTGTGCAGAAAGCAGGGTAGGAGGGGAGCAACATAGCTGCACTTGTTCAGCAGGTGCACTACCATCAGCTGGTGAACAGACACTCTCTGGTGTGCTTGGAGACCTTTGTTCACACCATGGTGAACCTGCTTCCATTCACAGCCTCTTTGACAGCAGCCTCTCTGGAGATGCACCCCCATTCCTCTTCCTCTGTAAAGCCAGTGCTGAAGATCTGTGAATTCACTCTGTTCATTTCAAAAGTCCAGCTCTCCTGAGGCAATATGGGAAGCAGGATTCAGAACATGTCACTCCTGGCATCTGGGATAAGTCACAGAACCCATTGAAATGGACCCTCCATGTGGTTTGGCATCAAAAAATATCTTTTTTTAATCCTGTTTTCTGGGAAGCACAGTCAGGAAGAAAAGACCTGAAACACAGGGCAGGTCAGGCCTGCTGCCTGCTGTCAAACCCAGACTCTCCTGTTCTACATGACCTTCTTGTAGGTTCTTTCTCAGGCATACTGTTCCAGAACATGTTATGTGTCAGGTCCAAATCCCTTCTGCAAACGTGTTGTCAAGCAGTCAAACACTATGAAAGGAGGAAATGAGGCAGTCAGGTACCTTTGATGTTATCCTAATGGTTTAACTAAGGACATACATAAAGTCATGGTGGCCCAGATGCAGATGAAAATCAAACAGTATGAGGTAGGTTCTTTGAGTCCTTTCTGAGACTTTCTCTGTTGCTGTTTATACCGGGAGCAGAGAGATGCACCAACATATAAATTCAGCAAGAGAAGGCAAAAGAAGCAGCTTTATTAAATTATAATCCCGATTTATATACCCTAGCCCCATAGGGTGATTGGTCAGTGATCACCTATCTCCTAGGGTGATTGGCTAAAGTCTTACAACACCCATTTCAAAATATTTTTCCAATGTACCATAAACTTACAAAAACCATCCTACTGTTTTTCATAACTTGTGAGAGAAAGGCAGGACTCTCACCGAATATTGTGAGAACCTGAGAAAATCCCTCTGCAGCATCTTTTCAGCATCCACATTTCTCCACAGCATTTTGACTCCAAAGTGTGTTAGTTCTCTGTAAGCACTCCTGCAGGCTGCAGAAAACTGGCAAACTGGCACTAATGCCCTGTGCCTTTTTTTACTGCTTTTTCCCTTTCCCATATATCTGTCTCCCCAACCTATTCCCTAGCCAGGGTCATAGCAATAATGTAGGTGAAAAAAAAGTGCAGGTGGTCCCTCCCTCTACCCAGTAATAGGCTGTCATTGTAAAAAGGCCTTTCAAAACAGGCATCTTGATAAAATATATAAAATAAAATAAAATAAATAAAAATGCTCCATTTTCATTCCCCTTCTTTCAGTTTTATTTCATATTTACATTCAGCCTCCTCAGATTCTTGCTGGTCTTCCATGCAAACAGTATTTTGGATGTATACTATATTGTTTCACACAAAAGTTAATCACACCTCAGCAAAGACTGGCTGCAGTGCTTATAGTCACAGTCTGGTTTCACCCACTCCCACTTAACGACTCAAATCTCTGCATACAGAATGCAAACAAAAAACATTTCTTATTTGACTTTGCTCCCTCAGTTTCCATTCTATTGTGAAGCTAATTGTCTTAGGAGGTCTGAGACACTTTCAAATTCTCTAGAATGGACTGTTAGGTGGGAGAGGATGAAGCAAAAAATCCACCATTCATGCTACTGCATCAGAAGCAGTAATCCAAGCATCAGTCTGTACATAACAAGTTCAGTATGTGAGAGTTCCTTACCCTATGACTTTAAATCTGACTAGATAAGAGAGCCAAAGAGTGGGAGGTGAAACAGAAGCCCAGAGAGTTGAGAAGATTTGTCATAACAGATCTGGGACTGATGCCCAGGCCTTCTAAGCACAGCTGGGTGATGATATGGTTATTATTATTATTAATAATAATAATAATTAATGTGCCAAAAACTGGTCTTAGGGTAGAACTAAAGGAAATCACCAAACTGTTCAAAGTGTGGTGAATATTTTTGTCCAAGGAACATATCGGTGTTGACATCTTTCAAAAGTCTCTCAGGCATTTTCAGAACAAAACTCTTAGAGAGGTTTTGAAATGGTACTTTGCAAATAAAAATACGCATTGTATTCAAAAGCAACAATAACAACAACAAAAAAACACTACAAATTTCTAAATTGTCTGAGTAACTAATAAGTGTAAAAAGCCTTCCGATTTCAGTTCAGCTAAAGACTTCATTCAGATCCAAAATCAACCTTGTCATTTGATCCAAAAACTCAAAAAATTTTCATGTTGGTTGAGCCTTTTATCCCTTCTGATTTTAAATTTTGGCAACCAGACCAAAATACGTATCAATCACCAAACTACACTCGTAAATCCTAGGAAAAAAATGTGTCCTATGGACTACATTGAACTTTATTATGTAGACTGTTCAACAACAAAAATCTCTCTCCCAGGAATTTTCACTACATCACTACAGTAACTATCCTACCATGCTACAACTTCTACTACAATAATTCTTTGTGGCACAGATAAGTGTGACCAAGCCCTTGCTAACGTAATTCATGAGAGGGAGCAGCATGATTGAAACAATACTCATGCTTCAGGGTTGACCTCTAAACCTGTCATAAGTCACAAGTGTCAAAATCAAGCAAGGCTATAGAGGGGAGGTTATGAAATTTCATCACTTACACAGATGTTGGATTTTCTATGCTATAATGACAGTCAGGCAACTTAGCTTGATTGTATATGTCCTGATGAAAAGAATGAATTTACTTTATTTTGACTTTTTCCTGTTTAGATGATGCTTGCTATTTCTACAGACGTTCATTTTCTCAACTATCTTTAGATAAGTTCCTTTTTGTTTGGTTTGTTGGTATTACTTGGTATGAGACAATGCATCAACACCTTTCATTCTGAGCAAATCTAGACAAAAAGCATACTGGAGAGATATTTGCTCCCTGATGAAATATAGAGAGGAGTGGAAGTAGCTGTTTCACAGCACACAGTTTACAAAAGCTCAGGAAGGGAAGGAGAAAAGGCATGTGCCTGCAGCCGACAGTGGAAGCAGAAAATTAAAGCAGAAACTAAACAACTGATCTAACAAGAGTACTACCCAGACATTGGTGATCCAATCTTCTTGAAGAAAATGTCAAATGATCTTAAATGATCGGAAGCAACTGGAGCTGTGGTTATATCTTGTCAGAAAAGCTCCCTCAGTGCTCTCTGCTGACCCTCTCCTACAGTCATGGGAATACTTTTCTCACAAATACATCAAGACCTATGAGCAGGACAGCTTTACATTGTGTTGTGTTTGTTGTCTGAGAGAAAAGTAGTACCCAGTAGTGACTAAGCCTCTTCCACTGGTCCTTCCTTGCCCTCCAAACACTCATTGAACTCAGAATCCTAGATCTGCAGAGAAGAGAGGTAGGTATGAGTATTTTTATATATCCAAAGCCAGGTCAGAAGAACATGCCTGGACAGCCCCAAGAGCTCTCTAACTCCTTGGATTTTCCTGGAGTCATTTAATTACTTCCAGGGTTTCTCAGAAATGTCTGGACTTTTCCAGACAGAGTGGCCTTTGCGGAGCTGCATTGAGACTCTATCAGAAGCCCATTAATTTGGCCCCATACAAAATCATGCGCAGAGAGTGCTAACATGTCAAAGAGATAAATCAGTTTGGCAGATCCTTGCCTTCAGCTTGCACACACAACACTGTAATCCTGGGAGCCCTAAGAAAAACACACATATATATATATATATATATACTGAAGTCAGGATTTTTAATTTTTTTTTTTTTTTCCCGGAGAATTAAAATGACCATCAATAAATTTGGGTGTCAGAGCTCAGAGAGGAAGAGTAAGCAATAATGCTAAAAACATAGCATCAACAGGAGACTTACATACGGCTCAGGAGATCTTCCAGAGAAATAAAGATCTAGAGCTATATTCAGACTGGCCACAATAGTGCCCTGACATGCAGGCAGCTCTGCTGATTACAGAGGGATTCAGGCTCTGACAGTCCATCATCGTAACTTGCTAAATACGATCCCAAACTGATTGATGACAAAGCTGCCTGCAATGTTTGCCATCTGAGAGGGGTGGCATGGCACATATGAGATGAGATGATGAGATGATGAGATGAGATGAGATGAGATGAGATGAGATGAGATGAGATGAGATGAGATGAATGGTCAGTCTTAGTACTTTGATCTTGAG
Organism: Todiramphus chloris collaris; assembly: GCA_025345505.1. NCBI lineage: Eukaryota > Metazoa > Chordata > Aves > Coraciiformes > Alcedinidae > Todiramphus > Todiramphus chloris. The sequence continues at coordinate 26,634,507 of JANVCC010000022.1, forward strand.
ATGCCAATAAAACGTCTGAAGATTGCCTGTCCTTTGCAGTGCATACAGTTTCCATCATGGTGGTGTGGGACCACCCTAAGGTGTCAGGGGAAGGGAATCAGTGTTCACCAGCTTAAGTGGAATAAAGCACCACACAAAGCATTTGAGTTCCCATCTTCTGACTGCTTTTCTGGAACAAAATAGTCAGGCTCAATAAAGAAGTAATAAACTGAAATATGATGTCCTATGTCTGTACAGGAGGTTAAACCTTATATTCAGCTGTCCTCTTCTGGCTCTACAAATTTGGATGATCTGTACAAGATTCCTACACAAAAGGCTGACATTCTAACAAATGACAGAAGTATTCTTCCTCTACATACAGAAATGTCCTGCAGGAGTCAGTAGATGATGTGCTAGTCCTCATTTTTCACCCCTGGCACTGAATACAGCATAAGACCTCATGTCTCATCTGAGTCCCTGTTGTTCCCAGTCCACCCCTCTCCAGCTAAACATTGGTATATTTCCAAATTTTGTAGCACAGGCAATATTAATGACATTTCAAGAGAAGTCTGAAACTGTAAATAAATAAACAAACATGGTTGAGATTTGCAGCTTCTGAAGGCTTCAGTTTGAATACTTTTTTTCAGTTCCTTTTTCATATCCATTCCAAGGCTCTACAAGGGCATTCAAGTAGTATTTAACATTAGATACACTTACCAGTGGTTGTTGCTACTGATATTTATGTTCTCTTCAATTCAAGAAGGACAATATGACATCAGGGGTCAGTTAAATGTATGTGGTATGGCCGTTGGCTTGGAAAAATGCCAGAGTGGTATCATGAGGCTCTTCAGGGACAGCTAAACACATGACTCTAGGTGCAACCCGTAAGACTGAGGAATGCCTGTGCTCTGCAGATAGAAACAACATCAGCAACACTCAGTAAAGAAGAAGTCGTGTGGGTAGGGAAAGGGAAGAAAAATATCACACCAGAAATTTGCAGGCAAAATTACAAGGATCCTTGTAATGGCTGCATTAAAAAATATAAATAAATAAATTTTTTTAAATTAAATATATATATATATTAAAAAAAAAAGTTCAAAGGGACCTTGTATGGCATGTGGAATGCCCTTACCCAGAGACTAAATCAGAGCTACCAAACAGATATTCTTAAAATTACACATCAATGAAGGCTCCTTGTGTAAACCAGTCCCAGAGTTTCACTGTTCTTACTGCTTAGACACTTTCACTTTTTCTGATCTTGGGATAACCCATTATGGACATGGACAAGAGGTGATCCTCCGCCAAGCTGTAGCTGTCTTCCCAGTACTGGAAGACTGTGTTCTGTTGCAATGCAATCCAAAACAACCCAAAACCAGCCAGAAATTTGCTTTGAAAGTTACTAACTTTGGCACATAAGAAAAAAAGCTCATCGTGAAAATGAGTACCTGTATTTAGAGGCATTCATGCAAGAGGGGGCAGGGTGAGTGGCCAGTGGTATGGAGAAACAAAGCAGCTCCTCTGGCCATTGTCAGGATTAATGAAAGAGCAGTCCTAGGAGTTAACTCCAGCAGTTTTAGAAGCTAATAACAGTCCTTCCCCTCCCAACATGCTAAAACCGATCCTTGCTAATGTGAATTAATACCAGGTTTCAGTGCAGCCACTGGGGTAATGTGATGCTCTGGAGTGCTGTAATCCTAAACAGAGCATTAGGAGAGCAGCTCGCATCACAGCTGTGGCTCCTTGCAGGTGTTTCTTCCCCAGGCAGCCCCTTCAGCAGCAGTCTCTGACTCTGCATGAGAGGCATAGGGGAAACTCTGTCATGTAGGCTTCCCTGGAAGAAATGGGCTGGTCCAGTTCTGGCAGTACCAGAAGGGGCAGGGAGAGAAAAGCCTGCAGCAGTATGGGTCTCTGTTTACTGTGCACAAAAAGAGAGAGAAGTAGGTGAGTGAATGAATGAAACAGACACTTCTGTGTGATCCCCTACCCCTGTGGACTGGGCTGTGTACATATGTATTCCCGCAAGTGATGTTCCCATTTCCCCTGTCCGTGACCCACCGCTTTCTCTTATCCTCCCCCTTAAACAAGCCCTGGCTCACACATTTCATCAACAATCCCCACTATTCATTTTTCAGGGGCACCGAAGGAAAACAGAAGTCTCCTAAGTGATGATCTGCCTCCTTTGGGACTGTCCTGCTTTCCCACCCACCCTTCACCACTCTCCCCCCACAAGCTTTGTATCGTGCCTGTCTGCAGTCACAACTCGATATTGTGTTACAGCCAGGCCTCCAGCTGACCCGGTGGGTTCATCCTGTAAAAATACCGCTTGTGCTGTTCATATCTCTGATTACTCCTGGCTCATAACAGGTGGGGCTGCCAGATTGAAGGGAGAAGGCAGGATGGAAGAGCTGCTCTTTAGCTGTATGCCCTCATCCTCCTCAGGGATGAAAAAGCCCAATTCGTTCACTCAAACAGCTTTGTTCCCAAGGTTCTGGTTTTTTCAGAAAAGAGTTTTGTGTTAAGTCCATTTTTTCAGTACCACTGGAGACAATGGAGGAACACCAACAGCACCTGCTTAGCTTAATTTCCATCAGTCTCTTTCTGTTTAGATGCAGGCCCCCATCAAATTCCCAGCTGACTTCTGTAATCCTCCTACCGCTGCAGAAGTAGGTCAGACATTTAACTAGTTTCACAAAAAATTCATTGCTTCCTGATTGTCTCTTGGGCCAAGAACTGCCCTTTTTGGGTGTTGGCTCTTGGTCTTTCAGACTTGGTTGCACTCAGGGAGTGGAGATACAGTGCAGAAACAACTACAAACTAACAAAATACTTTGAGTTCCAGAAACAGATATTGGAGGGGGGGAGGTCTAGTTAATTCAAAGTAGTAGGTCAGATTTTAATGGTTTCCAACATGGGTGTGTTTTAGATGTAGATCTTAACTCAATGGCTTGTTCCACTTCTACGATGATGTAACCCATGGAGTATTGTTCAAAAGTGCAAAAGATTTTCCTTTTGCTCTTGATATCGACTTCACATTATTCCTGGAATTAGGTAGTCATGGACTGCTTGGTGGCCCAGAGTTGTGTAGGTAAATAAGGAAATGAATAAAAGTTTCAACACAAAAGAGGAGGGATTTAATGGCTTGAAGCTCAAAGAAGTTCTTGAAGAAACAAGAATGAAGAAACTCCAGGGATGGAAAACAGCCACAGCCTTTCCAAAAAGCAGTCAGTAGCACAAGAATTAACTTTAGAGTTACACTGGAGGACAGCAAAATAGAAAACTAAATTTGAAACTAGAAAATTTATTTTCAAGCCCTCTTCCCATCTATCAAAAGAAAAGTCTTTGAAAGAAAGCATGCATACAAGTAAATTCATACAAGTGAATGTTTTGGGGGTGGGAGGTTAGGGAGGTGGTCGTTCACCTTCATCAGCCTGCAAATCTCTAATCATTATCCAGAGAGGAAAAAAGAAATTATACAACAGGTAATGTCAACTGAAAATAGCCTGACTTTTCTTTGTTGCCTCCCACATACTTCTCATTTACTAACACATTATTCCACTTCAGACTTACCCAGTGTATCATTAACATGATCAGAGATGGTCAGGTACCTGGCTGGTGATTTCCTAGCCCCCTGATAGCCTGTGCTGTATCTGAGCTGTGATATCCAAAAGGCTTTGTATGAAGACATTGGGAGCTGGGTTTTTCTCTTTCTCTCTTGCAAAGATGTAATAAGGTATTATTTAAGGATGCTGCTACCAAGCTGGATGTATCCTGCACAGAAGGAGAAGCTGGTGATAAGCATTGACATTGTGACCTAGGAGACAGATCAACCTGCAAATCCAGGTGACTTAGGAAGAAAGAGAGACCATTGTACCACCAAATTGAAGGACGATGTGGTGGGTTGACCTTGGCACGGCACCAGGTGCCCACCAAGCCCTTCTATCACTCCCCCCAACCCCCTTCATCACAGCACGAAGGGAGAGAATAAGATGCAAAACACAGGGGTGTGAGTTATGATAGATAAGGTGTTATTTTCTACGTCTCGTCCACAAGCGATGTCGGGCCGAGTCCAGGAAGCAGGGCTCCAGGAACACGAAGCAGCCACTTGGAGGACAAAGCAGAATGCCCCCCCATCCTCCTCCTGCCCTCTGCCTTTATAGTTGAGCTGACGTCATATGGTATGGAATATCCCACTGGTCAGCTCAGGTTGGTTGTATCTTCTCCCCCCATCCTGCCCCCCATCCTCTGGTGCCATGTGAGCACTGGCAGTCATAACACGGGTGTGTTATCAACACCCTCCAGCTCCCAGTGCTGCAGCATGAGGGCTGGGTGGGGAAAAGCAGCTCAGCCAGACCTATTACAGACAATTTCATAGCCTTTTTTTTCTAAAGGGGACATATTCTGTGTCCCCATCAAAAAAACCTAACTACTTATACTTTCACTTTTTTGGCTGTTAAATACGATGATCTATCTTCCCTTCTGCCTTTCTCTCTATTTAACAGTGAAAACCAGCAAAAAGATTTAAATTCCCAGTTCTTCTCATTTTTCTGCTCAAGCATTTCTACTTGGGAAATGTGGGAAATAAGA
>JANVCC010000022.1:26640374-26772851 GCA_025345505.1 Todiramphus chloris collaris
GAGAAGAGAAGAGAAGAGAAGAGAAGAGAAGAGAAGAGAAGAGAAGAGAAGAGAAGAGAAGAGAAGAGAAGAGAAGAGAAGAAGAGAAGAAGGGGAGCTATCCATCAGAGAGATGAAGGAAAATGAGATTGCTTCCTTCAAGCCTCAACAGGCAGACAGTTTTTCACATGCATAGTAGGGAGGATCAGATGATCTTTGATCTCTTTCCTGCATCACCGTCATTGCAGAATTGCTTCTGAACACCAGGGCACTTGATGCTTTTAATAGTGTAATAGTAGCCCTTGGAGAGGGAGGTTCCTAATCTTTCCTAAAATTCATGCCAGCCAATAGACTTACATAAAACAAGAGATGATCCATACCCAGAAAAGCCTACAATAGGCAGAAGAGTAGAGTCAGATGGGAATTCAAATCTTAAGAGGCAGGAAGCATCTTTTAGTTACTCTTCACCTACATACAGTGCAGCAGGGTTTAACATCACTGGTGTTGAATACTGTGGTATGTTTTTCCAAGTAAAGATCTAAACAAAGTAAGTGTAGGGAGGTGGAATTGCTCCAGAAAAGCTCTAGTGAATCATCCAGGAGACTCGGATGAAGATCACATTAAGATAAGTAACAGAGCAGTGAAAAATTTTACTTCATGACTATTAAGCCCGATATTTATTATTTGCTAAGGTTTGGGAACAAGAATTGAGTGCCAGTCCCTTCCAAAAGGGCATCTGACAGTGAAAAACCCTATGCCAGCCTTTGTCCCATCCTAACAAGCCTCTCTAGAGGATACCAACTGACTAGTTTGTGGAAATAAAATACTGGCTCATATACTAAGACATCTTTCTCTCAGACGTCCTTGTCACCAGCTCAAATGCTTCATAAAGCCATTGGCAGAGTAAAATCAGAATCTGAAAAGCACAGTCATAATAAAGCCCTATTCACCCAATGCCCCATGGTGTTCAAAACTCCTAGCATCTTGGGTTGTGACCACTGGGTAGTTACTTGAACCCTAGCAAGAAACAGTGCACCCAGCCTCATCCAGAGAATCATGGGCAGGGAGGTACACAGAACCCAAAGTCTCCAGATCTTAAAATGAACCCCTGCATGATGCAGTCCCACTCCATGCTCTCCTAGAAGAGATGTTATTTTTGATCTGTGGACCACCCTGCTGCAAAGCACCCATAGTATGGTAAGATGTCCAAAGGAATCATCAGGTAGACATGTCCTGTTAGACCATCACAAGCATCAAGAAACTGAGGTAATTCAGTACACTGGACTTAGCACTGAATAGTGACTTAATCCCTGAGTTTGGGCAAGGTACTTCATCTTTTTATACCTTTCTCTTTCTCCCTCACACTTTGTGTCTCTTTTATAGAATACATAGAATCTAAATCACAGGAAAACAACTTACATGCATCTACGTTACAGTCTGGCACTAATTTTTTTCTTACTTGCTTTAGTGAAGCTATATACATCACCAGCACAGGCACAGAGACTCTGCCTTTGGCTTTATTCTGTCTGCGACTTTAGTATTACATTGGACACAATGACACATTTTAAGTGGATCCCTGTCTTCATTTGTAACTGAATATTGCATTTAGATAGCCTATTAGGCTGTCTTGCTATGGTAATATGGATTCTGTATTTCAAACACCACTAAACAGTTTTCCATTCCTGTGGGTGAATCCAAGTTTGTAAATTTTGCTTTGCTGCACAATGTCATTCAACAACCTGACCCAGCAAAACTCCTACAGATCTCACAAGACCCTGGCAAAACGCAGAAGAGAAAATGTTCTATGTAAACAGCAAATGCAAGCAGTGAGGAGGAGGAGGTGCAGAATGAATGCGGTTCTCATTTAATTGCTTTTAAAGCTTTTTGTCATCTTTTTCTCATTTCCCCCCCTGCCCAAGACCAGATATCATGCATGTAACAGAATCCGTTCCGATTAGAAGGTTTTGTTACAGCTGTAATAAGCTTCCACACAGGGGAAGTCCCCTGAGACCTATATTTCATCTCAACTTTCCCCACCACATTAAACAGAGGGTTTGATTCTGGAAAACAGAGATCAAAATTCTCTCCTCCCGCACTCAACGCTGTGAAGTAATGAGAATTGACAATTCCAAGACTCAGTGTAAAACTAGCATGGTCTGGACTGAAACTGCTAGTGTGATAACAGGTTTTGGGAACATTTCCACTTTCATCTGTTTATTTATTATTTTTATTAATTATTCTTAGTCTTGTGATTTGGGGGAGAGAGGATGGGAGGAGGAAAAAGGGAAGAAAAAAGGGAGTCAGTAGCTTGGCAGCACACAGGCTAAATCTAAACACCATACACACTCACTATACCCTGGAAAAACCTGGATCTTATACAACAATTTCTGTAACAGCACCACTTGGACAAACCAGCAACTTACTTGGAAGGAATCTTTGCTTTCCTAGAATTCATGTAACTAAGAGATAAAATGACCTTGAGGGATGGCAGCTTGCCTCGTAAAATACATTAACTCTTTCAGAGCAAGCCTCTCTGAAGATGGCCCTTTATCCATTCTATGGTGAATCAGAAAGGACAGCAGGGTCTGGCCAAAGCTTGCCAATGGGTCTCATTGCACCAGCACCACCAGGTTTCACATCCAGCCTCAGTTCTGGTAACTTAGAAGGGAGACTTCAAAAACATCCAGTCAACATCATCTGTGAGTGATGACAAACTTAACGCAAACAAATTATTTGACCCATATTTGCTCCTTCCCATTGAAATTACCTCGGAGTTGATGACTTTGACCCACTTTGTTGTCCTTTGAAATAAACTAGCATCCAGGCTAGCAAAAGGTCTCTCCCAAAGAGGTAGTCCCTTGGATTGCTCTCTTGAACTATTTCTGTTCCCATGGTCCTGCAACAGGGATTTTTAAGAAGAAAATGAGGAATGAGACAGTCAGGAAGCAGCGAGTCAAATTTGCTGTTCAACTGCTTCAGAAATGATCAGTCCTGTGAAGAGCAGAACTCAGTGAGTATGGACTCTGGGGCTTAATGTTATTTGGCTGGATTATCTGGTGTTAAAAATAGTGTTTTCCCTGATGTAACTTTTCCCTTCAGAGGGTTTCTTTTCCCTCTATCCTAGTTGCCTATTTTCACAATAATAGTAGGAACACAATACTTCTTTTCACCCTCTGTCAGTTTTGATCAACAGATTCAAGGCTATTAGTGAATGACTGACAGAGTCAATAGTAATTCCTGTTTTCTTGAAAAAATATAAGGAAGAAAATTCAGAATGATCATGAAAACAGCTCACTGGGATCATTTAGAGGGGTTAGATAAAAAGGGCCACTTGGTAGGTAGAAGCAGCAGGACCTGAGGGTTGGATACATTTTACTGGTTACTCTAAACCCAGATGTTATGTCTGTAAGGAAGACTGCTTCATACTTCAGCATATTTCTGTAAAGAGATTCTGACAGCTTCCGCTTTTCTCTTATTTTTAGATGATGCTCTAAGACCAGATGCTACAAATCTTTTGGAATTAAAGAACTCCATGGACATCCCTTTCCAAGAGCAGAGGTATCCCAGCTGTGCTCAAACAACATTGATATCCACTTCCCTTAAATTTGTCACCCCTTTTGCTCAGAAATGTGGACTTTCCTCCCTTCCTTGTACACAGTCCTGAGTTTCACTCAGTTGTCTGAACTTCACTTCCAACTGAGCTGATCCAGAGGTATACTCCCTCTGCTTCATCAAGAAACAGGAGCTTAAGCCATCAGAAGCTGGCTGTGGAAGATCTCTGTCTTTTCTGTGTATTCTTCAGCTGTCATTGCTCTGCAAAAGATCATTTAACCAGGATCCAGCAAGACCTTTGAAATGACATGAAAGAAGGGTCTACCTGCTCAGCCCTTGTCCTGTACTGAGCCTGTAGCTATTGGTGACAGTTCCCCAAACTGCTACAGATTCATTCATTTCTCTGCAAAGAGAGAGCACTGTTAAAATCAGAGCTGCTGGTGGAAAAGCAGCAAAGAGCTAGATGTGAAGGGAGATGGGACAGATGTGTCTCTCCCATCACTGCTTCTGTGACAGGGGTTTGCATGGCTGGGAAATGGAGAGAGAGACAGATGGACTGTATATCTCTTTCCCTACTTTTCCAGTCCTAGCAGAAAGAAAGAGGTCTACAAAGCAACAAAGTAGTGATTTAGCCAGGCCAGAAGCTTGTGCAGCAACTCTGCAAGGGCTCATACAAACGCACACACCTTTGGCTGCTGGAACCAGTCTGACTGCCAGAGGGGATATAAGCCAGAAGACCAGGTCACCCAAAAAACTCAAAAAATAAAAAAGAACCCAAAATCAACAATAACAAAAAGAAAGAAATAGCACACGGCCCTCTTCCAAAATAACAACAGAATCAGCCCCATGACAGCCTCATTGAAGCTAAGGGAGCCCCCACTAGGGATGAATTTGCCCTAGTGTAATTAATTCCCCTTTGGAAGTGTTGCCAGCAGGAATCTCACATTGAAATATCTCTCTCTCCTCCAATAGGAAGCACCTCCAGGAGCTCATCATCTCCCCTCCCTTCCCCACAGCATGAAACACCGGTTCAAGTCCCAGTGTGAGACTTGAACCCACAGTGACCTCCTAAGCCCTGCAGTGAAGGATGTATAAACCAATGAGTCACGTTGACTCTGGCTTGAATCTAAATGGGCCTCTTCTCTCATACCAGAGAAACCACGTTCACACAGCCACGGACATTGCTTGTATTGGATAACCCCTAATGCAAGAGTTGGGTGGTGTTTGTTGCTGTCATCCTTGCCTAGAGGGAAGGGGTGAGCAATGGGGTGGAGATGTCAAAATCCAGTTACTCTAGAATGTACATCCTCTTTGTAATTTAGGATGCAGAAGAAATTGTCATCCAATTTAACAGTAGAGACTAAATTAGCCTTCTGGTTAATGAAAATAATGGCTTCTGTTTCTCTGTGGGTGGTCTTTCCTTTGTAGGGAGAGAACAAGTGATTGTTGTTTGTGTTATATCTTTTTGAGAGGTCACTTTTTACTTCCTTGTGTGCCTATCCTGTACTGAGCCAACTCAACTTCCATATTTTGACATGCCACCATGAAGGTACCTTTGGGCCTTCCAAATCATCTTCTGCTGTGGGGTGGCTAACAGAGTTGATAGCCACTCTTGACTGACTTTCTACATGCTTCTTACAGAGACACCATCCACTTGGGATCTCTGCATCCCTCTGCACGTATTGTCTGAGTGAAGCTGGAGCAAAGTGTAAGCAGACAATCAAGCAACCCTTCACAGAAAACCTAGGGAGTGAGAGAGTAGGAGGTTATGACCAAATCAACTGGTAACATTCCTGGACCACATCTGTGACTCATGGGAGCAAAAGGAGGGATCTTTACCTCCTGTCAGGATGCCAATTTGATATGTAGAAGGGATTTTACCTACTGCTGAAAAACAGCCTACTCTCAGATGGACAGAGCTGTTGGTCAGCAGGACATTTAACCACACATCACTTGAGGTCCTCAGGTCATTAAGAGTTTAATGCAAAATAACATTCTGTTTCTGGATATGGTGTTCTGTATCCAATTGTAAGTACAGGCTAATGAACTCCAGTTACTTATGCTGGTACGTGTCAGGACACTGACCATTTCAAACAGAGGTTATCCTCTGACTGATTCTCTCTATCTGCTCAATAACCAGCAGGATATTTGTGCAAGAATATTTTGCTTTTGCATGCCTACTTGTCTTTCTTTTGCAGCTGAACAAAGAGAGCATTGTTTTCAGGATATCAACACTGATTTCACTTTGATGGGCTTAAATTACCAGCTATATATCAAGGGAAATGCATATCAGCCAGACCAACACCTCCTTTTTCAGCTCCTGCATCCACCCACCTCCTGCCCCCCAGAAATATGTCAGCATCTACCTACAAGCCCCCATGCAATTCTGAGCCCTTGCTGATGCTGTTACCTATTGACATCCCTAATGGTTTGCAAGGAAATTCAAATTGGCATTAATAGGAAACCTGAGAAAGCAACAGAGAGATTTACTGGTCAGGAAAACACTAGTTTTCCTTTCCTTACTCATATTGTGGTTCATTGGGCTGTCATGTAATGCAAATAACATTCATGGCATTAGCCTGTACTTAAAATAAATGCTTCCTGTGGTTCTTACATATCTTCATTTCATCATATAGCACCTGGAGAAAAAAAAAAAAAAAGGAAAAAAGTTGTTCATTGACTCCTGTACTCCACCAATGCACATGTTTGTCCTGCAGACATGAGTGCGTGGGTTGCACAGCTGTAATTCTGGTTTCTGTGTACTGTGCCTTTAAATATGAGTAGGCAGCCTGCCTGCAGGGCTAGGAGGGTGTAAACCTGGAAAGGCATTTAAGAGAAAGGAGAAAGAAGTACCTTTTGCAATGTCATTCCTGTAGGAAAGCACAAGACAGAACAAATTCAATAGGAAACAAGTCCTCCATCCTGAAGACCAGGTTCAGTGTTTATCCATAGTGAGAAAAATCAAATAAAATTCCCCAGACAGGGCTGTTTTCTGAAGAAACCTCTGTTCCAAGAGCTGGCTCTGCTGAACAGGCAGTTGGATGACCCTGCCTAAGGCCAGCTGTTTCTGTGGCCAGCATCCCCTTGGTGAAGCAATGCATCTAACACCATGCACAGATCCTTCTGAGAATGACTGCTGATGGTGCAGCTGGTGGGTCTCCAATGCACACTGCAGCCACATTCTCCACACTGGCCTGAAGGAAGCGCCAGTCTGGCCAGGGTTGCACTGCCACTCCCCCACCACACACGCACAGCCCTTTGGTTTTGCAATTTCTTTATCCCTTTGGTGCCAAGGAGTCTCCTGTAGATGTTCTGAGACAACAGAATCTCTAAGATTAGGTCTACACCACAGGGCAAAGAGGAGTTTGAGAACAGAATTAAGCACCATACAGCTTACAGCTTCATCTCACTGTTGGCTGCATCTCAAGCTTAAAAAGCCTGTGCCTGCGTTTAGGATGGGCTAAACATGGAATAATTCTTGATGGGATGGACCATAGCCTAAGGCATCATCCACAATTCCCATTTGTGCAGACTCACGTGGAGAAGAGCTCAGGCCCAATTTAAGGCAACAAACAAGTTCCTTCCTTGGCAGTCAGCCTACGTCCATGCCCACGCGCATGGGCTTGGGCCCATGCAAACATACCACAGTGGTTCCATAGACACTGCTGTGTAGCAGTTACACTCAGCTCTTCTTACTTTATATTAGATTTCCAAGCTCTCCATACCCATGCTATTATTTTCCTTTTTCTATCCAAATGGAGAAGAGGACTTGTCCAGAATATAGCAGCCAGCCAACAGCAGAACTGGGAGATCAACCCAGCCCTTCTGACGCCAGTGCTACAGGCTTTTCCTGCTAGACAGAAGTGCTGGTCATGTTTGAATAATGACATTATCTCTTCTAGACTAGTCAAAGCCCAAAAATGAGTCACTTTGGTTCATCATCCCCTCCGTGGGTTTCAGTGGATTGCTGCATATGTCTCCAGGTGACTGGAGCAGTTGACTATATTATGGGCTATTTTTTGCTTCTTTTGTTGGGGTTTTTGGTTTTTTTTTTTTTTTTAAACCAACAAGCTATCAGATCCATTGGGGCAGGAGGAGGACTAAAAATATCATGCTGTCACTGTTCCCTGATTTTTCTGTTGCATGCATACATGGTTATTTTAAAGAATAATTAGCAATAAAGGTAGAGCATATAGATCAGATGCAAATTGGTTAGAAATAGATTGCTGTGGTGATGTGCTCTACGTACACCAAGAATGACATCAAGAGACTGCCTGGTCATGCTCATTACATGAGATATGGGCATATATTTGGAATCAGTGTTCATACAGAGGTCAGTGAAGGACAGAAGATGCTAACTGGTCTTGGTTATTCAAAAAATGGTTTATGAATGTGGTTTAGGCTTACCCACAGGATAAGACACAGCCATGCCAGATTATTTAGTTGACTTAGTCAAAGAAATAGCCACAGTGTAAATATTTCTGCTCCTTTCATCTCACATACAAAGGAGTCAGAGTTGTGTGTTTGTCAACAAAGGACTGAAGCCATGAGTTAGCATTCAGCAAACGCTTCCAGTTCTGTATACATGGTTACTTTACCACTTGGCAGTTTTAGATAACCTACATGGAGGCAGGGAAATGCCAAAGGATTTTATCTTGGAGCTCAAGGCTTCAGCAACAGTAGTGGACATAAACTTTTGGTGCCCTTTATCTACCAATAGGTTGTTTTCTACGCACATAGCAGCACTTTATAGTCTGTTCTCTTCAGATGAACCTGTTATGCCACTGAGACAGAAAGACATAGTGTGTTCCTGCTGTGTTCCTGAGCAGGTGAATTCATGTTAGCATCTCTTCCTCCAGGACAACCATCTCAGCTATAGCAGGGGAGACAAATACAGGTGTAACTTGGACTATATTTGTCAATGGTTGTGACTTTGCAGAAGCTGCACCATGTTGGCTCCAAAACAGTTTGAGGGTGAAAGGCTTAGAGCTTTTCTCTCTACCTTGTAGCTACTAGATCACCTATGAGTCTCTTCACTACATTTTCAAGGTTTTATGACTCTGATTCTTATTTGTTTGTGTACATAAACAAAGAACTACACTTGGACTGATCTCTTCACAGTGCTGAATACCACAAATCTGACTCATGACTTATGGATGAGTAAGCTTTTTTACACTTGTCCTTCATGGCTGACAGTCACCTATAGGCTCTCCAACATACTTTTCTAGAGAAGTATACTCTAGGTGTTTACCTTTGTTTCTCTGCTGAGAGGTCTCAAAGGCCAGCACATTTTAGAAGTATTAAGAGCTCCATCCAATGCTCTTGCTCATAACTTTCCTTTCTCCAACCAAATTTCCCAACTACCCTCTGTATTTACTGTAAGCCACACTGGAATCTGCTCTGGCTCAGCATTAGGTCTGGACCGTGCAATAGGTCTTGCACCCCTTTAAAAGAAATTTTGCAAAGGATTGTTATTTTATATACTGCAAAGAAAGCAGATCAGCACTTCTGTAGGTGCCTAGAGTCTAGTTTTCCTTGTGACTGGAGAAAGAAGAAATCATGTTGAATATTTTGCACTGTATGGCATCTGCACTGGAATGGAAAGCTGCTTACAAAAGAAGTCTCAAAGAATTACACCAATATTTTTTTAATTGACTGAAAAGACATTTGCCAGACTACAGTGAGTGACAGATTAGAAACAGAGAAAAAGAGAGGAATTACACATCAGTTTCACTTGCTTCCACAGACAAGGATCTTGTGGATGAAATAATTTGCCCCCAGGATAAATCCTGGAAAGAGGGAAAGCACCGAGACATCCTTTTTGATAGTTCCCCGTCAAATTCATGGAAACAATCCAAGAACATGGCACTATCAGATTTGTCAAGGCTCTGAAACAGCAGCCCCTTCTTGCATGTTATGAGCTCAGTCCCTCATGTAGGGTTGCACCTCCAGTTGACCTTTGTGGGTGGGATTGTGAAGAGAGAAGGCAACTGGTTTTGGAGTGCTTCACTTCAGAAACTACCAAGCTAAATTTAGTTTATATATAGAGGTGTTGAAAGTGGTTAGCATCTGAGAGCCGCTCAGTCAATCACTGGTCTCCAGCCCCCTTCCTTTTGGATGACTCTCCAGAAAACCAACTTTGTTGCAGGCCTCTTTTCTGCCAGTGTTAGCCCTGGGCTGCACAACCTGTTGTGTCAGTAAAAGTTGCCTTCTGTCTGCACAGTCTTTGTCCACATCAAATGCTGAAGACTGAAAGGATGTAAAACTTTGTCTTTCTCTTAAGTACCACCCGAAAAAACCTTTCCTGACACTATGCCACCAGTACACGTGGTGGATGCCACATTTCCCCTGACAGTCCAAACAGTCCTGAAGCAAGTGTCCCATAATTCTGTTGGGTCCCAAACATTTTCAAGGTCTGATCACATCTTCGAGTATCACTACTTGGAGCAAGTGGAAGCCTAGCCACAAAGCTCTCATCTACTCAGAGCCTTATCCCTGGTCCTGTTATGCACTGATGTGTTCCTGTTCTTCCACAGCAAACAAAGTACTTAGCACAATGCAGAGGAGAGCCTGGGTCCCAAGTAAAATGTTTGTATCATAGACAGAGTCCTACAGATCTGGCATGCCCCAGTGTGAGTGCAGAAATAAATGCTTTCAAAGGGACTGGGCCTGATCAGGTGGTGGAAACAGAACTCCAGGCCAGGTCTGTGTAGGTGGAAATGGAGGACTACTAAGGACCATATGCTATCAGTGTGCTGAAGAAAGACAAGCTTTCTCTCCTTAACACTCTCATTAACATATTTCCAGAGGCACTCACTGACACTGAAATTCAGGAACTATGTGCAAGCCTTCAGAAGCACCTTGTGCCAAATTAATCCCCTGTTGAGTTCACAGAAGGCAGTAGTTCTAGCTGCTTGTGGAACCTCAAAGTCCTGCCTGTGCTAGAATCTGAAGAAAAAACAGTCACCAGATGGTCCTTCATTACTCCATTTGTCCCCCCCAGTGGAAAAAATACAGGTGGGCAGGGGAAAAAACCAATCTGCTAAAGCTTCTGGTGTGGAGTTCCCAGATCAGTGGGAAATGCTATAAAGAGAAAAATGAAAACCCACTTCCCAAGATACTGAAGAAATGACTGGTCAATGTACAAAAGTGGCTATTTAGGAACAAGCTTTCATTGAAGCGATATGGCTTAACATAAGCCTTGGGGGTGATACGGCTTAACATGAGCTTTGGTTTCATCAGCTGTTTTTCCCCTTTAAGAGATGATGTCTAAATGAGCAGGGCTGAAACTTATTTACCACCAGATGTACAAGGGTGATTCTAACACAAAAGGCCAATTTAGCAGATTAGAAATGAGCGCTGAGTTAGATGTCCCAGAGGCTCCAGAATAGGGGTATTGACCCATCTTGAAAGAACCTCCCTTTCCACTTAAATCTTTTCCACATCCTGATGCAATCCTAAAAGCCCAGGTAAGGAAAGGAATATCTTAAAATGAATAACAATGCTTCTTTCTGCTCATAACATTGAATGAATTTTCCTTTTCTTGAACACTCACTACATCAGAGGATCGTAACTTGTGTATGCACAGTTAGGATAGCAAATCCTCTTAGCATTCTTTCATATTTCCAAGAGGTTTGCAGATAGTAGCATATAGTTTGTCTACTTTTTTCACATTCCTCTAGCCTTGAATATTTGGGTTTGTTTTTTTTTTATTGCTGTTACCTTATTTTGAATCTGTAAGTTGTACATGGGGAGGCAAAATGTGGAGGAAACAAGGGGGGTGAAGTGTTCAGACTTCTAGGTAAAGGGCCAATTTGTCTCTCCTGAGTCATGTTTCCTCTTCTGCTTGAATCTGTCAAGAGCTTCCTCTGAGGTCTCACCATGGCATCAAGCTTGCTTAAACACATAAGTATGAGGTGCTCCTTTAGTATGTATGTGTGCACGTGTATAATTGAATGTTTAGAAGAGAGGCCATGAAGTGAGCACCATTTCAAAAGCCCCTGTTTGTCTTGGCATCTTTCTCCTCTCC
This sequence comes from Todiramphus chloris collaris, assembly GCA_025345505.1. Lineage (NCBI taxonomy): Eukaryota > Metazoa > Chordata > Aves > Coraciiformes > Alcedinidae > Todiramphus > Todiramphus chloris. Next base: position 26,651,935 of record JANVCC010000022.1, read on the forward strand.
ATTTTTGTTAATTCTTTGATGAACTCTCACTCGTGCCTGATGTCCTTCCAAATAAGAGGAGCCTTCAGCCAACTGCACACCATTATTCAAACCTTCAATTATTGCTCTGCATAAGCCTCTTCAAAGCCCAGCCTGCTGCCCCTGTTTCTGTTTATCAAACAGCTGTGTTGAGGTTGGCTGCATTTGATCAAGTCCAAGAAGAAGAGCTGCCAAAATTATGAGAGAGGGAGCAGGGGAGAGTGAAAATGCCTCTCACCTCATAGGGAGCGACAAAAGGGAACATGGTAGCCTCTGGTCCAGGATGCTATAAATAAACAGTTTGGCACTGCTGCATAAGAAACAGCTTGGCTAGCCCTCTCTTTGCTTCTCATTCCCCACTGGGTTTATTATGTATTTAACCCTCTGCAGCATTTACTGGGGGAGGAGGCTATGTCAGCCAGAAGACTTCTCTCTAGGTAACCCTTTGCACACCACATAGATCTCCACCATAACCAAAAAGGGCAATGCATGGTGTCTGGGTCAAGTCTCCCTCGCTTTCAAATGTTTACTCATGCAACGAGCTCTCAAACAGCATCACAACAAGTGCAAAATTAAGTAGAAGCTGAAAAGTCATATATTTCTTGATAATAATAAACCTACTGAGGTAAGTGAGAGGAAGGGAGGAGAAATGTGTATTGATCAAGATTATGTGCATGCCTTATTGCAAGAAGTATGAGATTATTTCTTCAGGTTAGTTGCTGCAGGAATTGTGCAAAAACCCCCAGAGTCTCTCTCCAGAATCATAGATATTAGGAATGGGCAGCAGCTCAAAGATATCCAAATAGGGGGATTGGGATTAACATTTAGAGAAATGCTGGGAAAGGGCCTAGGAAAGCACTTCAAGCTCTCTGGAGGCTTTGGCAAAATACAGATTACCTCTTCTAAGATACTCTAGTGTTTTCTTCAGTCTGCAGTGTGTTTCTTGCTTTTGACGAAATTCACTCACCTCCTACACAATGTAAAGAATTTTAAATCAAAAAGGATTAGTGCAAAATCCAACAGTCCCTCTGGGCACAGATCAATATGTTGTGTTTATTTGCCATTGGCACCAAGCTGGGCCAGGCAGAGTGATTAATACCCACCTGAGGCTGAGGGATAAGCCCCTATTACAAAATCTCTACACTGTGTCCTCCAGTTTCTGCCTCAGCTGTGTGTCGGGGAACAGAGCCACAGAATGTGTGAAAATGCAGACACATGGCTAGTTTGCAGAGAGATTTCTAGGCAGAACACCCTTTGTAAAAGACCTGGAGAGTGAAAAAATTCTTTGCAGATCTTTCTAAAAGGCAAGTTTTTCAAGGAGCCCCTCTGATAAAACCACTTCTTTATTTTTTAATGACACCTTTTTCACAGTTCTCTTCTCTCCTTAGAACAGTTTTCTTCCATCTCTTCAAATAACATAGACATCATTTAGATCCTCACTGCAGGCCCCAAGGCAAGGCTCCCAGCAGTGCCTCCATTTACTGACACCTTTCCCTCCTTGTCATCACTTTGGAGGGATCTTCCCTGGGTTCCTTTGTTCCAGGTTTCCCTGACCTTGGCTGCCTTTTAACTAAGTCCTTGAATCATCAGTCACACACTCTTTTTCTTACTTGATTTGGCCATCTCTCTTGTTTTCCATCCCCTCTGGTATCCTTGTCAATCTCCCAGATAGTGTTCTTCCCCACTCCATTTGTCTTTATTCAGAGCCCCTCACGATAGCTTTCCTAATCTCTCCAAAATTCTTTTTGCTGTGTTATTCTGTTTTGTGCAAGATCTAAGCCACCATTAGAAACAATCATCCGCTCAGCTTGCCCTTGCATTGCTCCTGCAAGCAATCATATTTATCCTGGATGTGAATCCTTACCAGCAGAGAAAAACAGTCCAAAATTTTAGGTGTTTCCTGGGTTCAAGGTGGAAAAGTTATGATTCAGGGAAACTTTCAATTAATAACTGTGTAAAAACATCTCAACTTCAAATTGTCCTTGAATATAGCCCTAGATCAGAAATCCCAGCAGAGTTCTTTCCTTCTCTGTCATCCTCAACAAGAACTTATAATTCATAAAAACTTAAGAATGGCCAAATTAAAGATCCATGACCCCTAAAACTCATCTCTGAAGATGGTCATAAACTGAGGTTTACCAAAGAAGTAAAAGGAAGGGAGGCCACACGGAGTGCCTGTGTCCTTGGATGTGATCTTTCAGGCACTGGCAGCACAGGAATTGATGAAGTGATCTTGATGAACACAATTCAGTGGACTAAGTAGTGGAAAGAAACTAACCACCAAAAATATGCTCTGAGAATAAATACTGCTGTCCTAACTTAACAGTGTCCAGGGAACTTTTTCTTTTTTTTGTTTTTTTATTTGCATCTTTTGATGGTAGTTCTTGAGGAGAATTGTAGCTAAAAAAGTGCCTTGTTGAAAAGGGGTCATATTTCTCTACCTAGGAGACTTGAAGCTGACATATTAATCTGGTGCAGGAATGAGATACTCATGCGAGCTCAGGTGCCTGAGAGCAAGAGTGTAAATTATCACACCAAGTTCCTTGCCCCTGCAATAATTCTGTCAGTATCTGGTCAGGTTTCCTCAGAAGTAGCTCATTTGCCTCAGATGAAGACATGATGAGAACTGATAATTTTGGGATGTAAACTTATCATTCCAGCATAATATCTAAAGGACACTCTTTCTGGACTAAGCTATTTATATTTGGAAGTTTTTCATATCCCTAGTTTGGCCTAACTGGAGTGAAGATGATCATAATTTGAATTTTGAAATTTTCCCCAGAGGTATTGAAATTTTCCCCAGAGCACAAAATCAGAAGTCCATGCAAGGGACAGTTTTTGTGCAGTGCCTCGCCAGAGCATCCAGTCTTTTCCTTTTGGGATATTCCCTCAGTTTCTGGTTTCATTGGGAGTTTTCAGTAGCAAGCAGACTGCCTTATTTCAGATGTTTGTGGAATTGAACAGCAGAGAGAAAAATGCCAGGGCTCAGACCTTTCACTTGAGAAACATGAAACTTCCTTTTGATATATTTCCCCTCCAAACGTGGTATTTATTTAACAGGCTCCCTGACTGACTCTGGAAACCTGCTATTTTGACTCAAGAATTTTTCTCAGTGAATTATATTAGATAAATATAACCAAAGTGTGTGATTATACTGGGTCGATTAACTCCTGATGTTAAAACAGAGCCATTCCTTTGGCTCTGTTCTCACCAGCAATTTGTCACTGGTTTATGTTAAAAAAAAAGCCCCTTTCCCTGTGACTGAGTGATGGAAAGTTTAAAAAGCCATTAAATCCTGCCCCTGCAATTAATTGTTCCTGATGTTGTTTTTTGCATCTATTCACAATCATGCTTTTTTTCCGCTGTAGACAAGGTGCTTTCTGCAAGATGTGGAATTACCACAGCATTGCACTTTGCTCAGTGCTTGTCCTGCAGTGGTTGAACATGTATTACAAGTCTCAAATTCAATCCACTTCACTTTGCTGGAAGAGAGAGTCTGAGCTAAATCCTGCAATAGGCTGACTATCCTCAGCTCCTGCTGTTGTCAGGAGATCCCAGAGGAAGAGTGTATGTGTGGATCATGCCTTTTCCTATATTTCATGAGTTTTAAACTGTGGTATTTAAGCCCTGTTTCAGACATCTTATATCACATTCCTGTCTTGTTTGTCGTTCTGTGAGATTAAAATAGCATTTTTGTCTCTCTTTTCCCTTTTATTTTCCCAGAATGTGTAGTTAAGACAACTTCTCCCACACAGTGGATGGTTTTTTATTCTGAATACATCCTAATGCCACAGAGCGGGATAGTCTTCATACAAAGTCTTGGTAATACCAAATGGCTTGCAAGCACTGATTAATAGCATTATTGCCAAAACCCTGTAAAATTGGAGAACATCACCACACCCAAACTGTTACATTTCATATTTGGAGAAGAAAAACATAATTTTGTGCTTTTAAATATTTCTCTTTTTAGAAAAACCTATAGAGTTTAGATACTTGCAACAAGGAAAATGTACTTAGGGTGAGGAAGGGTGGGAAATCCCTTTGATTCAGTATTGCAGCAACCAGAAAATTCCAAAGAACAGTAAAGTGGATTTAATTATCACCCTGGCTCTGTTTATTTCTAATTATTAATTGGCTCTGATTCCTATACTTTTGGCTCGATGATAAAAGGCCACCTAAGCAAAAACTAATTTTATTTAAGGAAGGTTCCTGGAATATGAACAGGACATGGGTTAGCTCTTGGAAGTTTGCCAGGCATGAGGCAACCAACCTGCAGTGTCTGTAGGCATCTTATTCTACACAGAAACTGCCCCAAACTGTTTGCATTGAGGAATAAAGGAGTGACAGCAGGAATACAAGGTTGTGCCCAAAGTCAAAAGAAAAGAATTAAATGGACTTGGGTAAACAGGTCTTGGAGAAACCAATTGCTCACCCTGATTGGAAAACCTTCTCACAGGCCATGGGTTCCAAGCAGTAGACAGCAACCATCTTCTAGAGGAAAGTCAAGGGTCTTTGCAGAACATGTCGCATTTTGACACTGGCTTACGGAGACAGAGAAAGGAGATTGTTTCACAAGGGAGTGTGAAAGGAATAATACTTTGTCTCAGTCCTTTGACCTCAGAGATTTCCATGTAGTTAAACCAGGAACATGGTTCCCAGAGATTTTGGGAAATGGATGGTTGTCAAAACAAACACCACCCCCACAATGCCCTCCCTCCCTCATTGTAAACAGTCTTTAATCACTTCGTAATAGGCTGCACCAATGGGAAATGGTGATTAATACTGTTTACCACTAAGAAACTCCTGTTGCTTTTTTACCAAGGAGTCATTAGAGATGGGTTGTAATATGGATATGGGGCTACCTTCCTTTGACATCACAACTCAGGAAGCATGCTGCCCTTGTTTATTGCTCAATGATGGGATTAAGATTAATTAAATGAGGCCGAGGAGGTCTCCTGCTCTCTGTGGCCCTTTCCTGCATAGCTCCCCAAGCTCCTTAGAGATTAGTAAGCATTTATTGCCTCATTTGCAGAAATAGAGGCATGGGGCAGATACAGCTGTTTCATTTGTTTGGTGCTCACCAGTGAAGAGTCCATCTCTTCCTATGTCTCATGAAAACATTGCCACAAAACATTTCTTAAACTGATGTTGTAAGCTGGGTAGCTGGGACTAAAAGACACTTCTTTAGCAAAAATTTTGAGTTAAAGAATGTAACGGATTCAAAGAGGTTTTCTTCTTCTAATTTTTTTTCTGTTGAGGTTAAGTCCAGGTTAACTGGCCAATTTAGATGCTATGACTAGAGCCTTGTGAAATGTCATTTCAATAGATAGAAGGCAAATTTGCTCAAAGATCTCTTATGGTGCCTGTGCTCATGCACACATGCTCCTTTTTCTATGTATCATATTGGTACTTATGAAACACTCCCAAGCTGGGTCATTTGCTCTGGATCATTTTTCCAAATCAGTGGGATTCAGTCTGAGCTCGTGGAGAGAACTAAATAAATATGTTGTTAGAAACATCATGACAGACTCAACTGGTTCCAGTCTGAGTCAAGAACCCAGAACACAAGCCATGATTTTTGTCCCCAAAAAAGTGAAGCCCATGGAAAATACCCATCTTCTGGGATGCAAGTTTAGTTGCCTGCTCAGTGAAACTCCTGTGAGCATATCTTGCAGGCATTCTGAAATGTCTTTAAAGCTTTCAGTGATCATTAAGACTCAGAGGGTCTTACTCCCTGCATAATACAAACCACAAAATTTCACTGGGAAATCCCCTCTTCAGGCCTATAACTTCTGGCTGAGGATGAAGGATGAATAAATCTCATGATGGCTGCATTTCATCCTTGCAGCAACGCATCTTAGCAGAAAATGGCTCACACAATATTGCATGCCACCTCCTCCTTCTCTTTTCTTCGTCTCTCTTGTTTCTTACTTTGCATGTGTATATGGTGAGTGTGGACCAAAAATGATTGTTTTCCCCATACCTTCTGTAGCACTTTTCTTAAATGATGCAATCAGCCTGAGCCACAATGGGGAACCAGTGGTGTGCAACTTGATGAATTATATACAAGATCAAAGCTGAGATGGTTCCAAGCCAGAGAGTGGGAATGTGGGTCTGAACTTTCCCAGAGTCTGAAGGAGCTGGTTCAGCCCATTGTGAAAGCCCTGGGTAGATTCCAGGTGCACATTTTCCTAAAATGTGCAGGTATTTAGATCATTATCTCTCATTTGAGTTTATTACAATGAATCAATCTCTCTATTCACTACCTTTATAACTGGTTTGATGATTTTATTATTCTTTTTTTTAAGAAACTTTTATGGCAATACCATATTTGCTTGAATGTGAACAGGAACATCATGTTTAAAGATTGATGATGCATAACACAAGGTGAAGAGGGGTTCATAACCTTACATGGGATCTTACTCCATTCTTACAGTTCCAAACAACACAGCAGAGCCTGCCCAGCAGATAACATTTCTTCCAGCAGCTGCTGTGAGAGAGTGAATTCCTAAGGGGCAGTAAGTGCAGTACCGGCCAAACATACCTATGTGAATAATAACCCCTACCCATTTATTAATGCATTATGTAATTAACATTGAGAATAAAAATACGGGTATTAAACTTTTCTTAACACTCTCCAGTGTGAATTCTTCTTTTCATGGATTTATAGCTTTGGCAAATTTGAATCATTTGAACTGAAACTTCCCCTATTCATGCCCTGCCTCAGGTTGGCTTTTGTTTGTCTTTTTTTTTTTTTTGGTAATTAATGTTTTAACAGTCTGGACATTTCTGAAAAAAATACATTACCCTTCTAAACCAGATAATTTTTCCCTGCTTTTTGTGAAAGAGTCTGAAATCTTAAGGTTTTCAGGAGGAAACTTGAGAGGGAATGAAACAAGGAAGAAAAAGGTGCTGTTATGTTGGGGTTAAACCCCTGGACTTGATAATGTGCATGTGGCCCTTAGAGCTTGTAAGAGCTGAAACGGTCCAGCCACAAAAGTCTCTGCGCGTTGTGTCTGAAAAGTGCCGGTTTGTACTACAAACTTTTTACATGGCAGACAGATGAGTTGAAATCCTCAATAGAAGGGCATAACTGCAAAAACTCAGCAGCATAGGTGATCACAACAGTGTTTGTTTTCTGAGCTACAGAAAAGTGCAGTGAGTTGCCGGCCTCATGGAAGGTCATGGTTATTAGTTTCAACTCCTCATTTTCTTAGTTTTCCATTTAAGTCCGTCCTGTATCACTGCCTGAGGAGACAGACAGGGACCATTTATACATTTCAAAAATAAGTTTGTGGAAAGGTTTTATAAGAGACATATACAGAGCTAAGATCCTGGTTTTCTGTCAATCTGCCTTTTAGAAAGATTGCATGCTAAATCTATGTGATTGATTGTGTTGAGTGTACTGGCTTAGGCCACATTTCCTCCCAGAATCAGGAAGAGGAGCCAGGATTTTGAATATCCATATATTTTTCCTGGCTAGCAGAGACAAAAATTTATCACATCTCCCTTTAACCATTTGTTCTTGTACAGTAACAACATACTACCTTTACCAGTTGCTCCTTCAGTTCACATGACAGATAGAAATGTGTATTCAAAGGTAGTGGGCTCTGACTGATGCATGAGGTTCATGTCCCACCCTCCTTTTCTTCCACTAGCATGCACTGATCCAGAGTAATTAAAGACCCAAGTCTACTGCAGAGTCCAATCCAGCTTGTTGAGTTTGCCAGACAGTATGGAAGCTGAGTCTCTGAATGGGCTGTCACATCCATCCTGGATTAGTTCATCAGCATGTTATCAATGACCTCCTCTCTTTCAAGCTACTGGTTACCTACAGCCACTGTCTGAAAACCATGAGGAAGCTACCCCCAGTACAGACAGGCTTATTCCTTCCTATGTGTTTTCTCCTGGAAGACAGGAAAGAAGAAAGGGAAGGAGATAATCCAGATTACCTTGAGAACACTTCTGTTAAGAAGATGCTTATTTTAGAAACATCTCTTCCCTAGAACATGCTAAATTCTTCAAATCTTACTCTGTTAAAGCAAATGTTCTGAGCAGCTGAAGTCAATAGCACTATGCAGAATTCAAAGACTGGGGCTAGAAAGGATGACACTTGATTATTCCCATGCTTTTCTGTTACACTCCTCAGTCAGTGAAGCCAGAAACCTCATGAGAGACCTTGCACTTCTGTAAATCTCCAGTGACAAATGACTGGTCAGTTCTGGAGATATGGCTGAACATTCAAGGTGTTTGCTTTCCCCATGAACTTTAGGACCTCTTTTTGTTTCTTCCTGAATCCAGGCCTCTTACCAACCAGGATGTTCTACTCTCCAAATTCTGCTGTGAGCAAAACAGGTGAAGCTTTTTTTTTTTCCTCCAAATTGATTACTCCAATTGCTCACTTCACTATATGAATCTAAGGGAAAGATGAAGTGCACTAATTCCTGGCCACTTGCCAATTGCAGCTCAATCATTAGAAATTACAAATTGATGCTGGTTGTTTCGCACTGTTCCCTGGGAAGATTTATGTCTTTATGTAGCCAGTGCTGATGAAATAAATTAAACCAGGCATGAAAAAGGAATAAAGATTTACTCAGCATCTGAAAACCTGGCTTCAATGCCTCATGGAAGAGTGTGGCAAATATTCTGTAGACATGTAAATATATCACATATCCCTAACAAAGAAAGCCTGGGTAACTTGCCATTAAAGCTGTGACATTTCACCCAATGCCCTCTTATTCCCAGAAAAGTTCTCTAAACTGCTGGGAAAAAAGCATTGCATTCTCCCAGTGCAGAAGGAGAGAATACTGGGCTTCACAGTGACCATCATATTTTACAAACTGACCTGAAATAAGACCCAGCCTTAATCTCATCGTTCTTTTTAGCTGAACTATGTTGCCCCTGCCAGAGAGATTGCTGAAAACAAACTGAAAAGGAGGAATTGGTTTTGAATTGATTCACATTTTGCTTTCTCGGGAGAAATGTGTTTGGTTAAAATCTAAACTGGAAGTTTTAAGGTCCTTAGGTCCATTAGCACTGGAGCACAATAGACTGCAGAGGTACATAGTCTCCAGAAATGGAGCGTGCAGGCAGCAAGTGGTGTTGGAAAAGCCTGGCAAGCCTCTCCGAGCAGACTATCTGGCAGATAGTCACCTGGACCACACAGTGCTTGCGCCGTGCAGGGCTTTTCAGTAAACATATTGGCACTTTGATATTATTTTAGTTTTCATTTTGAACAAGGGACTGCCCAAGGAAAGAGACTAGACTTAAACAGATCATCTTTCCTCCAAGCTTGCTGCCAGCAGGAACTGAAGTTGGTTTTCATTCGTGTTCTTTTGGCAAGCCAGCTTTGTGACTTAGACTAGATTATTTGTTCAGAGCTATGTACAGGATTTTAGTCATTCTGATTGGACTGCACTGGTCACCCATGAGCAGGCCTTCTCCAAGAGGAAAAAAGAACATCAATTTTGCAAAACTGCCAACATTCCAAAAAAGTCTCCAGACAGATCAGGGAAAGGAAAAAGTTAATACCCATGTCTTGCCCAAAGTATAAAATAGCTAAAGGTATGGGAGTTTTTTTCTGCATTTCACATTAAGGGTCCATTCAGAAGCCTTGGTCTTACGTAAGAATTGAACCTGAAACATGTTGCCCTGTGCAAGAATTTTGCTATTTGAGACTCCTTGTTTCAAATGCATTTCTTTGTCAATGATTTGTAGTATGTTGCTTCTTGGATGACTTGCAGTTCATTTTTTGCTTTCAAATGTACATATTGTGTGAGTCCATCTGTGAAGTCATTCAAATAAACAGTCCCTTTCCCTTGTCTATTCATGGGCAATTCGTTGCTGGAATTTACCCATTCTGAATGGGCAGCTTGGCCACATGGTTCATTTTAAATTCACCCTTCATAAGTGTTCTCTCTAAATTCACCTGTTTACAGCCTGAAATGGGCTTCACCCTTTCACAGATAAGAAAATGCCAAAAACTGGGTAAGCAGAGAACTGAACACAGAATCATTTGCTGGAACATTTAAAGAGGAGGGAACAGAAAGGGAGTGAGTCAAAGTGAAATTGCTGATTAATCCAAAAGTGAATGTACAAAAATCCATGAGTATGACTCATCTGAAAGAGAGGCCCCAGATAAATCTAGTTTTCTCACTCTAAAGTGAAAATTAAGAGGAGTCTTTTGGAAAATAATCTCACAATTATCTTTCTCTTGATGCTTCTAGGACAATCTGACTCCTGCCATCTGCTGAGGCTTTGTGGGAAACGTTGGAAACTCTCCTTCTTTACACTACTTCATTTTACAATGTTCCTGCTCATATAGCTACTCCATAAGTATGTCAAAAGAATGTAATCTGTGGAACACTTAATGACCAGGACCTGCTGATCCTCACATTATCCATTCAGTGGCCTTGCTGAAGAAATCATGAGGACTAGGCCACATGAGACAGACTTCTGTTCCACTGGATAACAAGGTTTTTACACACTGTTGAAGACCACAGGAACATTAGAGATAGCAGCAGATGATGCAGCATGGATGCACTAGAAACAGTTGGCTTATGGTACTGAAGGGAACTTGCCATTTCCATGAATAATGAAAATGTGCTGGAAGAAGAGATAGAGACATAGATACTATCTAGACTCCATTTTCAGGACCATTTAAGCAGCAAAGGTGCTCATCACAATACTGAAAGTATCTGAATCGCCTAATAACTTCTTAGGACAACCTTTAGAGTATCTGAGGAGCTGGTCTTGCTAGACCTTTGGCTGCTTAGCGAATTTTGTAATTCTGATCCAAATGGCTGGTTCCTGGTCTTCTGCTGTCAGCCACCTTACAGCTGAAGAAATGGCATCACTGGAGAGTGACATCAAATAGGGACAGGGGGAGGAAGAAGTGAGGGATAGACATGACATAAAGGAGGAGAAAACTATTCTGTTTTTTACACTTTAGAATCTGCACTTGGCACAATATATATGTCTTGTCTAAGGAGTGTAATATGTCTATTTCCTCAGAGTTGAAACTAATTAGATGGAAAAGTCATGTTCAAAGAAGGGATCCTGTGGTTCCAATATGTCTAAGTCTTCTTCTCCCTCTTTTCCGACAACAATTCAAATTAAAATTTCCACGAAATCATGAGATGTCACTCTCCAGTGATGCCGTTACTTCAGTTGTAAGGTGGTTGCATATATTATAGAAAGTAAGGGACTAATATGTTTTGGCCTGGAGAAGCTCTCAGGTTCTATGCTGAGTCAAAGAACTATAAAAGATGGTGCAAAAGCTTTGTTTACACAAGAAGAAAATACTAAATGTGATGAGGACATGAAACGTCCATGACAGAACCATTCTCGGAAAGTCGACGTATTAATCATAATAGAGCCAACCACTGGTAATAATGCAGTGTTCACACCAAGGTTTTTTAAGCAAAATCCTCACTGCTCAATTCCTCATCATGGGCAAATTTGTATCTATATCAGATGAACCGATTCTTAAATTTGGATTTGTCTTTTCTTGACCGAAGTCCTCAGGGCACTCTCAGAACTACAGTTACTATGAGTATTTGAACGGAAGATTTATATGGAGGCCTAATCCCTTGTTATGGCAAAATATACAAAAATCTAGTCTAATCAGTTAGTCATCTCAGAACAAATTGAAGGAATGCATATCATATACAACAAAGAGCAGGTTTTTATATTTGTCCCAAGGATAAACCTCACAACACTACTAAGTGTCACTTTTCCTGTAATTTGCTTAGTTTTGACATTATTATTCCATTTTCCCTTAAGCCATCCTTGAGCTGACATTAACAGGATGCACTCCATTAACCTCAATGAAGTCAAGGCCTTCAAATCTCTTTGACAGTATTTTACTTTACTCTGGGGTGTAAATCAGCTTTAATGCCAGGACTGCAGGCACTGTAACCTAAGCCTGGAAAAGTTAAAAGGGTGTTGCAATGCATGTAAAATCTATATGAAATAAAAGGATGCTTTTTTTCCTCTGAAGGAAAGAAAAATCTTTATTGGTTAAACACTCTGATGTTCCCTTGGAAAGGCAGTGGTTTTTCCTTTTTTTAAAAAGGAAAAAACAAGTACAAATTACTTCTGCTAGGAAATACCAGCCAGTAATTGGTAGATGTAATTCTGCAAAGTGTTAGTGGCAAAATCTTTCTGCAAGAAGTATAGGGCCAGTTTTGAGGCCAATTCCTTCCGGATAACCCAACCAAATCCCACAGCACAATGTTGCAAAACATCCAGCCCATCCCCTGACTCCTGCCTCAGAGGACTTTCATAGGAAAGTCTTTTACTGCTCACATTCACCTCAGAAACTCGACTCCTGCCACTAAATAGCCAAAATGGTTTAGAGATATTCTGTTGAGGATTGAAGCCACCAACCTCAGTGCTACTGAATTTCAGGCAAGATGTCCCTTCTGATTTCACTTCTCTCAGGCGGCTTGAGGTCAGAAACTGTAATTGTGGGTTACAAGAGTAGAAAGGGAGAGAGCAAGACCAGATCCTTGCAGAAAGGAGGCTTTGGATGTGATAGGAATGGAAATATCTGGATTCAACTGGACTATTATTATTATAGCTGTCACCAAAGGATATTTGGATTCTTTTCTTCTCTTTTAAAGAATCTCTTTGTTCACTGAGGAGGAAAAAAAAAAAAAAGATAATGAGTGACTTGGAACATCAACACTAGAAGGTGGAAAGAAATGGTGTCCAGCCCTTTTTTAGAATTGCTTGTTTTGAAGAAATGCTGCAAATAATTGGCTTTGATACTTCAAACTGCCAGGGAGAAAACCAAATTAGCATCAGAAAGGAAGATGTGTGGGTTGCCCCAAGTATAATTGATGGTTTTAATGTTAAGATTATGAGAGTCATGCCAGAGATTTTCACTGCCACAGAAACCCAACAGTGGGTTAGGTAAGATGTCTAGGAAAATGGCACTGAAAATATGGAGTCCAGATGGCTCTCCCAAAAGAGAAACTGAGAAATCTTCCTAGCAAAAAACAATCCCTGTCTTTGCTACCTCTTTATAAACAGGGCTGCAATTGAAAATTAACGCAATTAGCTGGATGACCTCTTCTCAGAGAGTTTCTTGTGGTTGGACCAAAGTCTCATTCATGAGAAGAATCCAGCAAGAATTTCACAGCTTACTGAAAAGTGGTTCGATGTAATCTGGTTGAATTGAACGTAATGTTTCATATTAGTCCTGTGCTCAGTGTAATTTAATCACATTTCTACCCAAGGACTCCAGGGAGTCCTCAACGTAACGAGGTAGTGAATCTTAATTGAGTTCTTTAGGGATAGGTAACCACATGACACAAAGTATCATTCAAAATGCTGAATTTCTTAAAATCAGGGTATGAATGTTAATGTCACACTAGGACAGAAAAACTTTACACTACCTGTGGTCACAGAGAACAGGACCCACAGCTTATCTAGGTGTTTCCAATTATGACAGCACCTACAGGTTATTTGTAGCCCTAATTAATTTCCTTCTTTTAAGCACTTTTCTTTCTCTCCCGTAGTCTGGCATAAAATCTCAGCATCTAGATCCCAATCTCTGCTGCCTAGGAAAAAACTTAGTTCCTTACCCTCATTTGCCTTCATGGCCCCATCCACTCATGCCATTTCTCCCAGCCAGGAAGGCACACAAATAAGACATAAGGATGCCTACTGTAACAAGACCCCATGAATCTCCTATTTCTGAAGAGCTATACAAGCATTTCCCCTCCTCCAGGGACTCAAAGGCAGTATCTTCAAATGCACTTACCCTCTGCCAGCCTAGGTCCTGGGAACTTGAGTTTATTCCCAAAGTCAGATGTTAAGCACTGGCTGCCAAGCCAACAGGCCAGTGAGTGAAAGGGATTTATTAAAAATAAGTAATAATTTTTAAGCAATGCTGAGTGAACTTTATCTTCACCTTTGAAACAGTATGGGTATCAGATCTCTGGCTTGAACTTTACTCTACCTGTTGACCCTTCCAAAACTGACACAAATCACCCCTCTACTTTAATTTCTTTGATAATTTTATATTTTTCTCTCCTAACTGGTATGAAAGAGAAAGATTTTAGGTTTTACATAAACTCTATGGAGTGTTTTTAAGCTCGAATACAGTAATACAGACAGATTTCTGAGATGCACACTTCAAATGGACATTCATGAACAACTACAAAATTTGGCTTGATATGTAAAGATACAACATCTACTGATATATGTGCCAGTTCTGTTCAATATGAATCTAAAAATCAAGTTGCAAGTTTGTTTTTTTTTTTTAAACTCTGAGCCAAAAAACCTGATACCTGGGTGCAAATGAAGCCTGTTTCCATTCAAGTCTTTTTTCAGAACTTGTTTTTATTAAGCCATTAAGGATATTCCTAGACAATGAAAAAGATTAATTTAATTAAACAGGGATTTGCAGTGGTACTGTAAGAATCCGAACCAAATTTCACTAGAAGAATAGGAATAATAATATGGTTTACTTGAATGGAGATTTTTTTTGGTTAGTTTTACACTCAAAATTTGAACAAAAAGGTCATCATTGTTTCTAGGAAAAAAAAAAAAATCCTTACCAATTGCTTATTTTTCATGATGTTTGAAAAATGCTGTAAGGCTATTTTATGGTCATTCAAAATATTTTACTTTAAAAGCATCCAAAATATTAATTTTCTTATTTTGAACCAAGCAGGTATGCGCTGAAAAAAGCTGTCTGTCTGTTCTTACTGAATACAAAGGACCTGTTTATATTTTCTTCCTGTGAGTTTCTAGCCCACATTTTCCTGGACCAGAGAGAGTTAATACACGAGAAAGAGGGGTTCCTGGTGATGGTGAGGAGGAGAGGAAAAGCCTTAAGAAAAAGTTTCTTCAGTCTTGTCTTGCTGACTCTTTCTGATATGTAGTAGATTTTTTACAGGGCTTTTAAATGAAGTCATTCAGCCAGGTTTGCTGCATCACTTTCCATTTCACAAGTTTTTCATAAAAGTCTGGGAACAGCTCTGGAAAATGTAGGAGTGAGTGTTGAAGGATGTATAACGGACCAGAAGAAGGAAGCCTCTTTGCCATATGGTTCTGAAGTCAGAATTTGCCTAATCTCATCCTGTTTGGAAGTTTCCAAACGAGGTGTAAACATAGCCAAGTTTCACCTGTAAAGCCCTGAGAGGTGCAGGTCACAGTGATCTCTGCATCCTGTACCAGTACAAAAACTAAACAACTGTTGCAGATCCAGCATCTTGGCAAACCTCACAGGAGGCTGGGAGTAAGTATCACACATGGGGAAACAGATCCTTGTAGATTAAACTTTTTCTGAGGTCACTTGGTAAAATTGTGGTGGACCTGGAAACTGATGTAGGATTTCTGGAATCCTATGGCTAAATTTAAAGGAAAGAATTATTGGCACTGGAGAAGATGTGCTTCAACTAATGTTGTCAAGAACAAATCAGTGTTCCGTAGTTTAACTTCTAAACAAAGGTAACTGAATGTACTGCATGTGGGTGTATGTAGCCATTAATTTAATGCATATGCATACGTATGACGGATTTCTAATGACTAGCTTCTCTACTTATTTCAAACGCTCTGGTACCATTCACTGTGAAGAAGAGGGACAGAGTCTGAAGCCTCATTCGGTTTTCTGCAGCAGAAGCTAAAATGACTGTGTAAGGTTTTGTAGCTACAGATCTGGGATTATACCCAGAAGTTATACGAACAGTGTGGAACCTAAGACAGGGGCCTTATTAAAAGGCAAAGAAGCAACTGACAAGGGAAAATAATGTAAAGGTAGAATGCAGTTAATGATTTCTTATTCACGTGTCTCATGAATATCACAGAATAGCAAAGTCTTCCCTCCACTGTTTGTTTCTGTTAAGGGTGCTGGGTATGAAGGGCAGAGGCATTATCTTTATGCAAAAAAGAGTCCTTTGAAAGCATTGTGGCATTGATTTCTCCCTTGTTCTTTCCATTCCTCCTCACCAACCATACTTCCATTTATTCATTCATCCGTGCTCAATCCCTCTCACTCTACCTAAGTCTCTATTTATCCATCATTGAACATGTCCTGTGCTGGTCCCACTACTGTAACCAGAAGAAGACATGATCCCAGTGACTCTGTGAAAGTCATTATAAGAGTCATTGGAGGGAGATAGCTAATTGATCATTGTCCTTGCTGATAAGCCAGAGAAGCTCTAAGTCTCTTGACAGATAAAAGCTAGAGAACTAGAACAGCTTTCAGCTGTGTCAGGCCAGACAGCTCAAGTCTGAATATCTTCAGATATGCCTTGGCTTTACAAGTAAATGTTGTCTAGTCTCTGCATCTTCGGAGGATTGTTCGACTCAGATTGTGACCTTAGGCTACATTCTCTTCAGTCCTGATCCAAAATAACTCTGCTGATTTCAGTGAACTGACTCTGGATTTGTGCCACTCAGTACAAAATTGGAATTAGTCCTCTCAGAGACTAGCTGTCCCAGCAGAGTTTATGTGTGGTGTTCATTCAAGTCACTAAGAATAAAGCACAGCAAGTTGGGGGTGCAGTGACCTTCTTACTGCCTCCCTAGTGGCACCAAAAAGCAAGAGAGGTCCTGCAAAGTCAGCCATCCAAAGCACAGAGCTGTCTATAGACAATCCAAAGGGCCCTATTTTCCCAATGCAAGGGGAAGAGCTCATTGGGCAGCTCTGAGATGTATGGATCATGTTTAGTCTACATGATTAAAAATAATAATAATAAAAATATTGTTCAGGCCAGAAGGAATTTTCAGACTTAGACCATCATGGAAAACAACTACCTTAGTATACAGAGTGAAAATATTCCAGAGAGACACAAATAAGCTTCTCCTCATCCTATTAATTCATCAGACTTGGCCATGCATCATCGGTCCAACACAGCATCTTTCCCTAGACAATAATCTTCCTCTTCAGGGTCATCCATGAGCTGTGCTAAATTCCTCACAGCCTGTGTGAACTTGATTGACATTGGACATCAGCTAAACAACCATCTTTTCCTCATGGGATTCAAGTTCTCAGATACCAAGGAACGTCTTCCAACAGCATGAGGCATAGGGTGCTACACTGTTGTTATTTTATATGAGGCTCAGATCCTCAGTACCCCTTTCATGAGGAAGGGGATATGTCTGAGATCACAGCCTTAGGTGGATCACATTGCTCTGGAGCTGGGAATGTTGTCCTCAAAATAATTAGGTCAGACACATTTCAATGGCAAATCATATTTTTCACAGTCCAAGCAGCCAGACATATTTAACTCAATTCCCAGGATAAGCAAAACTTAGAACACTGAGACACTCGCCATCATTCAGCTTAGGGGCTTAAGCTCTTCTGGGAACTAATTTGGGAACACTAAGAAGCATATCAAGGCTGCCTCAGCAATGCCATACGCAGCTGCAAAAAGCCATTCAGAAGCACAGCTGGACACCTTCTGCCTTTTCTTAACAGCTGCCATAAATATTCTCATCTGACTTCGTGTTGGGGCAGGAGACTGGAGATTCAACAACACTGATGGCAAGATGTGGTCTGGAAAGATGGATAATCATTATAAGGGTGATAACTTTCATTCTCTAGTATTTACCTACTGAATCTCAAGTTTGTTTGGAGAAGACAATTCCTGGATGGAAACTTCATTTTGTGATTCTACATAATCTTACCATTTATCAGCATCTGTTAGAATTGTTAATAGGCAGACAGCATTAAGTTCTTGACATGTCTTTGGATCCTTTGGGTGAGAGGACCTAATTATTTATTCTGGACAGAAAAGTGCACCAAGTCATCTAAATTCACTTTATGGATGCTCATTTAAAAGCAATGACAGTCAAGTTTGTAACTCTATATGTATAGAAAGAGAAAGTCAAATTCACTGCTGAAGTAAATGGGAAAAACTTCACTGAGGTCAATGGTTCCACTGTCACAACAAAGCCTGGCTGGGTATGTGCAAAGTGTCAACCATTTTCATCTTAGAAACCTACACTCATTCCATAGTCAAAAAATATAAAGTAGGTCAGCCAAAGGAATTCCTGCATCTCAGTGAAGGTGGGTTAAGTGACTTTACCAAAGAGGGAAGTTTGGTTTATAGGGCAAAGACCATTATTTTTAATAAACATAGCTTATGTTTAAATGGATATATGTTCATGAACAGTACAGAATGCTGTAAAGCTTTTGGAGCCACATGCAGTGGGAACAAAGACTCTATAAATTAAGGGCTTGTTGTGATCTCATTGGTCTCATGTTGTCTAGAGACACCACTGGTGAACATCCTCTATAGTTAGGCTCTTCAGTGCAAAATGGCTTCCTGTTTCTCTGTCCTCAGTAGACCTCCCAACTACCCAGAGGCAGAAATGAGGAATAGTTTTCCTCTGGAGAACATGTTCACCTCATTAGTCATCAGTCTTCTGTCTGAAGATCAGAGGGGATTGCAGTCACTGGAGAAGAGAGTAATACAAAAAAAACTAATCATAACATTCACCAGCAACATAGTGGGTAGGGAAGCAAGGTGAGACCCTATCTTTTCTCTTCACTCTCAGCTGAGACACATTGAGTACTCAACACTTTCTGTTCCAGAAATACAGGTATGATCAATGAATGGGACAGGGCTTGATTTCATGAGGTGAGGACTCTGCCCTAGTGAGACCTCACCTGGAGTGTTGCATCCAGTTCTGGGCTCCCCAGTTCAAGAGGGACGGAGATCTACTCGAGAGAGTCCAATGGAGGGCTATGAGGATGATTAAGGGACAAGGATTAAGGGCTTTATGAGGAAAGACTGAGAGACCTGGGGCTTTTTTAGTCTGGAGAGGATAAGACAGAGGGGAACTAATTCATGTCTATAAATAAATAAGGTCTGGGCAGCAAGAAGGCAGTGACAACCTCTTTTCACTTGTGCCCTGTGATGGGGCAAGGGGCAATGGATTCAAGCTCAAGCACAGGAAGTTCCACCTCAGCACGTGGAAGAACTTCTTTACTGTAAGGGTTACAGAGCACTGGAACAGACTCACCAGAGATGTTGTGAAGTCTCCTGCTCTGAAGACTTTCAGGACCTGTCTGGATGCATTTCTGAGCGATCTGCCTTACTTTTGGTCCTGCTCTGGCAGGAAGGTTGGACTCAATGATCTTCAGAGGTCCCTTACAACCCCTAACATTCTGTGATTGATTCTGTGATTTTACCATGTTGAGTATTTGACCCAGTCACCGACTGAGATTCTTTTGAGCTCTTTAGATCTGCTGCACAAGCCTGGGCTAAGCAAGGCATGGATCATATACATAAGAAATAGAGTAATTTGCATTTTCTATGAAAGTACACATGTGGTTTAATTTCTTTTCTAAGAGGTCAGAACACTGCATCTGAGGATTGATATCCTCATTGCACATGTAAACAGAAAACACTTTTCCTTCATTGACTCTTGACTTGTTTCATGCTAGGTAAAAGAACCAAACACTTCAATGAGGGTCAAAGATCCATGGTGCATGGACTCCTGGGGCTTTCAACCAGCAGTGTGATGTGGGGGGAAGTATTAGAAATGTGTTCACCTGGGAAAAGCTGTGCTCACTACAACACTGGAGACAGAAAATGATTCATTTTTACTCCTAAATCATCTGAAGGTTTCTAATTGTCTGTGCTAAGGTAAAAGTAATCCCAACCACTCACCCAAGTCAGTCTTCTCACAGAAAACATATCTCATCTTGTCCCAGGTTTTGCTCCTCTGGAACTGAAACCCAAGATCATTTCCAAAGGAGGTGTGGGTGTGGTTGTAGATGTCTGAGTGTGGAAGGACGCAGCCACAACTCAGAGCTGTAATCTCAGCAACTAAGATACTGGGTTTTTTGTTTACCATGGGTCCTCATATATACCTATCAGAACCAGCTTAAGCAGCTTAACTTCAGTACAAAGAGCTGCCAGGAGACTTGCTGTGACTAAACATAAAAGATTGTGCTCTGAGGACTTCTTCTGACCCCAGAATCACGGCAAAGATTACTTTGGCTTCTTTGTTTCTGCCAGCCTTGGTACCACAGAGCACATAAAATAATCCTTTGCTACAGATTATAGCTGCAGACTATTTGATAAACAGAAGTCTATTTTTAAGCAATAGATTTGCCTAGGGAAGTTTTGGAATCTCCATTTCTGAATGGTTTTAATAGCAGGTTAGACAAATCATTTAAGCAAAAGCAATCTCACATTGAGGCAGGCAGATTGTCCTAGCTCCATTTTCCGTGACTTGGTATATTATAAAGAGAGAGGAAGAAAAGAAATCTAAGCATAAATTGAAAATACTTGCATCTTTTCTTTTGCAGCAGAAAAACAGTACTGTTAGGGAACAGGTTGTGAGAAAGGAAATAGGAGAGGAGCTGAAGAGGAAGTGAGGCACCAGATAAAAAGAATCAAGGATGAAGAAATGTGTAGAAATTAGTGGTGTTTCTCCCCAAAACTAAGAGTCTCAGCAAAGTCAGAATATAATGGACACTGAATTTTACACACTGACTCAAGAAACATTTCACATCTCCCTTGTTTAGCCAGCCATATCTATGGAACAAATGAGTGAACAGCTAATGTTGGGTTGGCACAGTCAGTGTACCTTTAACAGGTAATTCATATACACATTGTGATCTTACGCTCCCTTTTCCATCCCCAGGTCTGTTCATTTAAGGCTTTTATTGAAGCTAAATTTCAGAAAAGCCATAGCTAGAAAAATATCTGAAATCCTTCTGTCCTGTTTCCGTATGTAACTGTCTGCTATGTCTAATACTTAGCTCTTGGGGTATGATCCCTTTTTTTCGATCTATGTCTGTGCAGCCCTTGGGACAAAGGGGAGGGTAGCCCACCAGATCTGATCATGATGTGAAAGTCATACAAACAGTTCCTCTTTTAGTAGGTAGTATTCACCTTGATCTGCAGCAATTTCTGAGTAGCTTTAGGAGGATTCTCTAGAGAGACATTTGTATTTTCAAGGTTATGAGTGGGATTTGGAGCCAGGGATTTCTCAGTCTGCTCTGATCACACTGGGGGGTAGGGAGAAAGGACTCTTTTAGTTGCTTTGTCTTCCTCCAGGTTTGCCTGCACTGTCTGAGCTGTCTTTGGTGAGGGCTTTACCAGCATTCTCCTGTTCTGTCTCACTGTGCAACAGACTCTGCTGCACATAATTAAGAGCTATATACTCCAGACAGCAGCATAGCAGGCCCCAGCAGTATTACAAAGGATCACATGTGTAAGGGAAAAGAAAACATTTCCCATGCAAACCAGGATTTGCATGCTCTGCCAGGTCAATGACAAGCTTTTTGAGCCACAGAGGAAAGAGTTTTTTTCTCCCTTTTACTAAAATGGCTGCTCCATCCCATTACGGATTGAAAGAACTACTTGGCTGCCCTTGGATTCCAGCTGACCTCCAGCCACAAGCCTAGGCCTTTACCAGAAAGAAGGGGGAACCATCAATCTCTAAATGAAGACATTGTGCTCCTGATTATCTCTTTGTTGCCAATGGTATGTGAGGCTATAGAAAGGAAAAGAGCAGTTCCAAGATGGCTGCGGGTGAAGGACTTTGTCCCAGCCTTGATGAGGCTTTTATTCTGTCTGGCACTGCACAAACTGCTCTGTCAGCAAGACATGTCTCTATATACTGGAAAAGACTAAGACTGTTCCCCTTATTTCCTCTTGGCTACACTGTTCAGTGTAGCGCACCACTCTAGCCCAAGTGTCACGGCACTATATTGTGTCTGGAGGCTCTACCTGTTTCCTTCATTGTCTGGGCTTGGATTAACCTGGCCCAATATATCTAGAGAATCAGTTCAGAGAAGGATTTGACAGATATGTTCAGGGAACATTCATCAGTCACTGAGGCTCACTGAAGGAAGAGGGAGATAGGATATGCATGGGTACCTGAGACAGAATAATGAAGGTGTCCCTATAGGAAAGAAGCCATAGATTACATGGCTTGGTCTTCTCCTTAGTTGCCTTCAGTGATAACAAAAAAAGACTGGTGTAATGTTTTGAATGGAAGGGCTTTGAGTTGGAGACCAGGAGGAACTGCCTGGAGCAAATCCAGATCAACAGCAAGACTGAAAATGTTGTACCTATGAAGTCTATGGCAAAGCTCCAGCTAATCTCAGAGGGTTGAGCATTATTTTTGGTCTTTCCTTGTCCCTGGAAAAAAAAAAATAATTCACCTAATGAAAGACATGTTTTCACTCTCATCTACTGATTTACCTACCAGCTGGGATTCAGTGCTAACCTTTTGCAGAACCAGCTCATCCCAGAGAAGTATCATCTATCTTGTTGAAACTCCTGACCTCAATGTCAAGATTTCTGTCTGTGAAGGCTAGAGGATGGGCTTTATGCATGATGTTCTGAGAGAATAACACAAGAGGGTTCTGCTAATGTCGAGAATTAAGTGATGGTTTATTAAGAAAATGAGACTTGGTGGTATCAGAGGCAAAGCTGCCATTTGAGACAGCTCTTCACAGACTGAGTTTCTTGTTACCACCGCAATATCTTTTCTCCTGTGCTCCAACACACATATTAGTTCATCTTTCTTTTTTAACTGCTATTGTTGTGCTTTGTGCCAGTATTTGCATATGTACAAGAGTCATTGTTACCAGCACTAGGTCTAGAAGAAGGACAAAAGCCCAGTCAATAGTCCTATTGTGAATGGTTCAGTTTCAAATGTCCTGTTTGTTTGTTTGTTTTTTAACTGCCTTCTAATACCTATCTGCTTTGTCACAGTAGGTGAAGAATTTGTTCCATCCAGTTCCTGCCTTCATACCTTTGATTAGCATCCACATCTCTTGTATCTCAGAATCCAGCATATCTTGCACCTGCTTCCTCCATTAGCTGAAAAATACTTGGTATTCCTCTGATTTTGGCCTTGGCTACAAGTTGTTTCTTTTAGTGTGTGTATTTTCATCTCCATCATTATCTCCTTGTAATACCTCCAGACTTTGGTGTCTTCATTGCAGCAGCCTGTTCATTTAGCTTGGCACTCTCTTAAATGAGTGGTGTACCCATCTATCTTCAGGCTGGGACAGGCTGTGCTTCATGGGATGCAGAATGCTGGCTTTTTGGCTCAGCAGCCCCCAAGTTAGCAGATTACCTGGTCCTCCTGAAAGTGTACTGCAGTGTTGGACCATATCACTTTTTTTAATGATGTATCATCAGAAAGAGAGCTCTCTATTTCTGTCAGTTCTGACCTTCCTGAATTTGAGAATATTTGGGGGAAGATATCGTAGGCGCAAATTCCTTTTTGCTGTCAAATTGCACACATTCTGCCAACGCAAACTATCACTCACTGTCCAAGCATAGTGAATCATACCTTGCAAAATCCCCCTTCGGTTTCTAATTAGCACATTCTGACTGAGCAGACTCAATATTTTCAATGTATTTTGTAGAAAACAAGCTACTGTTAGTGAGGCAGACACTGTATCTGAGGACCAAAGCTGTAAGAAAGGGCCTCCACTTTACCAACTGCTAAGTAACATGACCTTAAGAGGGGAATAAACTGTTGTTACAGGTTCTGTGATGATTTGGCTGGTTTGGGATAACCATAGTGTAATTTATTACACAAAGTGTAATTTATTGTATTGATTGGATGTGATGCTTCTTGTTCCTCCCTTACAGAAGTTTAATGTGCTGTTCAGACCACCTTCTCCCCAGAAAGTATTTCCTACAACTGCTTCCACTGTCAGATGTGTTTCACTTCCAGTGAAACACGGTATTACAACTGCATAGGTTCAGAATTCTGCAGCAAACTACTTGTCTCCTGCGTGGGCATCAGCTACTGAGGCACATGAGCCTCAGTCTTCCTCTACACCCAAAGAACTTGTATCACTGCAAACATGTTTCACCATCCTTTCATGCCTGGGGCATTACTTAGCTCCCATTGAAAGCAATTAGGCATTGATGAAGATGCTGCTGTGATCCACTGAAATCTTACAGACTTTCACCCTGGAACTGTCATTGAGAAAGGAGGTTACAAGA
The DNA here is from genome assembly GCA_025345505.1 of Todiramphus chloris collaris. Lineage (NCBI taxonomy): Eukaryota > Metazoa > Chordata > Aves > Coraciiformes > Alcedinidae > Todiramphus > Todiramphus chloris. The sequence continues at coordinate 26,675,907 of JANVCC010000022.1, forward strand.
CACAGACACACTCCAAGTTAGACTGATGGGGTGGGTGGCTGCCTCTGCTGCTAGTGGTGGTTGAACACAAGGGTAAGCCAGGAATTTTCTATTCTGATGTTGCCTCCTCACTCAGTGGCCTTTTTCCCAAATCATCACTTTTAAGACAAGCAGAACATTTATTAGGCAGTTACTCTATTTATTATCCATCTGTTTCTCCTCATGATGAGCAGGGATATTCCCTACTGGACCAAAACATAGGCTTGGCTTTTAGGACATCAATCTGTGACCAATATAATAAAGAGTCCTTTTTTCCCTACACTGTTCCAGGCCTGTGTTGAAATGCAATTTATGTTGGAGGACAGTATCTGAAGAAATTGTTCCCCAATGGGTACTTGTATGTACTCCTTGAAAGACAGCAACTGCTCCAGGGCCTTCTAGCCTTTGCGTTGGAACTGCTCTACACACAAGAACAACGAGGTCCAAAAACATGGGGTTAATTGAACATGCTGATTTCCAGATGTCTGCAACATGGAGGGACCCAGTGTTGGTCATATCTGTGGTGTTGGAGAGCTTGTGTGTGTTAAACTCCTGTCACTGAGGACATAACCAGGTGGATAGATGATGGTAAAGCAGTGGATGTGGTTTATCTTGATTTCAGTAAGGCATTACACACTATCTCCCACAGCATCCTTCTGGCTAAACTGAGGCAGTGTGGTCTGGATGATCAGGGAGTGAGGTGGATTGGAAACTGGTTGAAGGAAAGAAGCCAGAGAGCTGTGGGGAAAAAGATCTGGGGGTCCTAGTTGATGGGAGGCTGATCATGAGCCAGCAATGTGCTCTTGTGGCCAAGAGCCATTCTGGGGTGTATTAAAAGGGGTGTGGCTAGTAGATCAAGAGAGGTTCTCCTGCCCCTCTACCTCTGCCCTGGTAAGGCCGCATCTGGAATGCTGTGTCCAGTTCTGGGCCCCCTAGTTCAAGAGGGACAAAGAACTGCTTGAGAGAGTCCAGCACAGAACCACAAAGATGATTAAAGGAGTGGAGCAGCTCTCTTATGAGGAAAGACTGAGGGAGCTGGGGCTCTTTGGCTTGGAGAAAAGGAGACTGAGGGGTGACCTCATCAATGTTTATAAATACATAAAGGGTGAGTGCCAGGAGGATGGAGCCAGGCTCTTCTCGGTGATGCCCAATGATAGGACAAGGGGCAATGGGTGGAACCTGAGGCATAGGAAGTTTCATGCAAACATGATGAGCAATTTTTTCACTGTGAGAGTGACAGAGCACTGGAACAGGCTGCCCAGAGTGGTTGTGGAGTCTCCCTCTCTGGAGATATTCAAAACCCACCTGGACGTGTTCCCGTATGATCTGGTATAGTTAATCCTACTCTGGCAGGGGGGTTGGACTAGATGATCTTTCAAGGTCCCTTCCATCCCCTGACATTCTGTGATTCTGTGATTATAAACACAAGCTTTTCACTCATGTCACTCAGAGGCTCTAGCAGCTGCTCAGTTTCCATTTGGGCAGGCCTGGCTATTGCTTTTCACTGCTGTTTCATATCCAGTCCTGCCTGTGGGAGGGACGGCTAAGTGATGGGGAGGAGGTCGGCAGCGATGGCTCTGACCAAGTCTTGTTTATGCTGGACTTTCATGTTATTCCTCTGTATCCAATGGAGAATGGTCCATCTTGCCTGCACAGTGAGGGATGCATAAAGCACCCCTGTGTGTCTGGAGGGAAAAGATGAGTTATGCCAGTATTGCCACTGGTTCATCATGTGCAACTGGGATCCTCAGAGGCAGTCATTGTTCTCTGTCACCCTCACTGACTCAGATGTTCTGCTTGCCTCTGATGGGATTGAACTGTTTTGTCTCAGCTCTGTCCTGGGAACCATCTGCTGGCCTGAGTCTCTTCTTCTTTCATTAGTACTTCAGCATGTCCATGGTATTGTCCGTGTTTTGACAGAGCACTGGCTCCAAATCTGAAGAAATTCCTCTGTTGGATTTATCTCCTCTCAGCATGGCTAGTCAAATTGCTTCTTGTGGCACCCACTGGGATACAGGAAGGGAAAAACTGATAGTGTTGACACCCACTTTTCCAGATATACAAAAAAGGATTAAAACAATCTGTCCTCAACTACTTCATTTTTTTAACTGTGGAAATGTATTTTTTTTTTCCCAGAGAAAAGACACCCTTCTTTTCCACATGGGATATTTTTTTTGCAAGTTTGCATGTTTCTTTTTGCTTTACCACACTGTTCATTTGTGCTTATTGTGTATTAATGAAAAATCTGAGAAGATAAAATGAACATTCTTTGAAACATTTCGATTTCAAAAGAGCTCTTAATTTTGAATTTTATGGCTTTTCTTATGCTTTAAAGCACCCAAGAATGACACAATTTGGTTTATTTCAGAACAGATGAATTATTTTATTTATACAAAGTATGTTTTCCCACGTTTTGAATAGAAACCTGCATGCAGTTTTCCTTTTCTTTCCTCCATTGTTTTTCTGTTTCTCAGAACCTCCAGGAAATAAGAAAATCCCCATAGCTCCCCAGAGCTTTTGCCACTGACACACACATGTTTACTAGATGGCAGTGCAATTCAGGATCCAATTCAGAACTGCCTCTTTTTTGAACACTTGGTGGATGCACTCCAGCCCACATTATGGCTTCTTCCTCAACTCTCCCACCCCAACCTACCTTCATCTGGCCTCTTCTCTGCTGCTGTTGCCACTCTGAAAGGGAGCTGCCCAAACAGCAGTTTTTCTGTCTTTTCTCCCTGATGCTTTGCTTGGAGCTATGCTCCAGCAGGGCTGCCGCTAGAGAGAGTTCCCAGTCCCTTTGGTTTCTTGTCTTTACCCACAATGGAGAGTTGAAAGTGTCTTGTATTATGTTCAACAGTGTGTGGGGGAAAGGGAAGAAGCCAGTCACTTCTGGTCACAAGGGGTTGTCTGAACCACCAGTTCAGCCAGAATTCCCATTCCAAGCCGGATGTGATGATTCAGAAAATAGAGTAGATAATGAACTGTTTATGAGCAGGTTCTGTTTGTTTATTTTGCTGCAAAGCTGTGAATGACCTGTTCATGAGAAGCATCCTGGACTCTGACCTTGTAGAGGGAACCTGAATGAGACGAGCACAGAAGAACCCAAACCTCTGCCTCAGCAAAGGAAAACACACTTTTTTTTCTGCAAAGGCCACCTAAGAGTTTATCATCCCATGAGGCCACAGAGAGGACACTTGCTTTGACTTGCACAGCAGTCAAATAAGCTTTGTTGCTAGGCCGCTGCTCTAGGAGGACACTACATGGAGTATCACCAGCCCTAACACATCAACTGGCCCAACACTGAGCTTGATGAAAGGCAGAGCAGATAGTTTCCTCAAAAACAGATTTCTAGTTAGAATGAAAGAAAAATAACATGTTTTTCCCTTCCTCCTCTGTGCTGGCATCTAGCCAGATAATAACCAAAGAAAGCTGAAAGTCCTAATGTAGTTCTGGGAAACTGGAGTACTTCCTACCTGAGATGCTGGAAGAGGCTACTTTGTCCTAACACAGTCGATAAGAGTTCTCTCATCTAATTCCCCTTTGAAATGATCCTTATTGTTCAGGCAAACAACAAGCTTTGAATTAAACCTTCCCAATGATGTAGGTAGCATCCCCAGCCATTAAACATTCATTTGCTGTTAAAAAAACCCTTGCATCTTATCTTTTAAGTTATTCTATATTATCTCTTGATTATACCTTGTCATACTTTTGACTACTTGACTGAAAAGTCCTCCACTATCACATTAGCATATGGAGTTTATTGCCACAAAATACCAGAAAGGACAAGCACTCAGCAGGATTCGAACATGGGAAATATGGTAATTTCTTTGTCTCCAGTGGTACATTCCAGGGAGCTCTTTCCATGGAGGGGCACAGTTCATCTCCCTCAAAAGCTGGAGTCAAGGGAGTTCTGGCTTTTTCAGAGGCTAATTCCGCAAAATGCATGTTCATCATTGCTGGAAAGAAGGGAAGGGGAATTGTTTGCCTTTTATAAAAAAAGAAATATTGGCAGATCTCAGCATTTTGACATTGTTTGTGAGATTCTGTAGAAGCATTTAGGGAGTTTTTCTCTTTGTTTGAGGTACTGGGGGGACGAAATGGGGAGAAAGGAACCAGTAGTAAAACAGGGAACAAAAAAAACCAACAACAAAAAAAGAATTCTGGAGGAAATTCAAATGTGGATGGTTTAGTGGCAAAGCAAGGGGGTTGGCTTTGAAGACTGAGGGTTCCGTTTTATACTTGTGAGGACCGATGAAATAGAGCTCAATCTTGAGAGATTCTTGAACTGATTATTTAACTTATATAACAAAAGAATGGATTTACAATAAATTTTCCAATAATTATCATGGCCACAGGTGATGGCTAAATGTGCACCCGCAACTACTTGCAGGCAATATGTTTTACAGTAATTTATTTTTTTATGCTGTAAGATCTGCACGTGAAAAAATTCAAGTGTGCATGATTTGTTTGAATAGGTAATGCAGGGAATATATAAGCTTACAAAGTATTTTGCTATTTGATTTTGCATGTGGCACTCCAGGCACTCCAATTACTACACCAGGCACTCCAATCACTCAGGAACTGCAGGAAAACATCAGGCAAACCATATTGACACTGTACAATCAACAGTTGGCATTTTTCAACTTGCTAAATTTTGTTCTTTTATAATGATGGTAATGATCTATTCCTCTGCTTTTCCTGTGAGTAATTTCTAAGATCATGTATTTCTGTATGCTTCCTTGTATAGTATGGAAAGGAAAGACATCAGTTTATTTTAAAATATAGAACATGCATTGACTCTTGCTCATAATGGAATATTCCATGTTTTTGTCAACACTACTTTTGTAAATGAATTAATAGGTCCTTGGAGATGGACCAAAGCCAAATGATTGGGACACTGGCTTGAACCCACTGAGAGCTATTTATTTATTCGTTCTATTACAGAGAATCAGCTCCAGTGCAAACTACAGCACAAACTCTAGTGTCTGTAGGTAATGAATCACATCCACATATGCACAGACAGTGCTATGGGAACAAAATGTGGCAGCCATGACAACAAAAAAGCAAGCCTTTGTTAAATGAACTAAACCAGCACCTCTATTAGCTGTGCATAGAAGGCCTTTCTCTTCTCCAGGTCTGTCCACAAGAGACTAAAATGGAGTTATAGGGTAAATCAAGGCAGTACAAGAATATGTCTAGGAATCAAAGTTTTTCTTAGTATATGGGAAGCTGGTGAAGATGATAAACTGTCAACAATGATGATGGAATGGTGAGCAGTCAGGAGTGCATTTCTTATACAAAGCATTGGCACAAAAGCTCTTCCAAGATTTCTAGGTAAAACAAGATCTTCGCTACGTGTTCTGTGGCTCTTTCTGACAATAACTATAGTGGAACAAAGCATTTGATAGGAAATGTGGAAAATTAATCCATTCAAGAAGAGATAATTTAGCTTGACTGAAAGACTGGGTGAAGTTTTTTAGTGCAGGAAATGAAGGAATTCGGTCTGGGCTATTCCTGGCCAGCAAGAAATAAAACTTTATCATGAAGGATCCTAAGAACAAATGTCTAAACTATTTTTTTCTTGAGATTTTAATTCCAGTATTACCTACAGGTTCATACTAGCACTGGCACTAACATGCTAACCTGGTGGCGTTCTATGAGAAGGTCACAACATCAATAGATGGGGGAAGAGCAACCGGTGTCATTTACCCGGACCTGAGCAAAGCCTTCGACACTGTCCTGCATGACATTCTGGTCTCCAAGATGGTGAAATACAGATTTGATGGATGGACAATTCAGTGGACAAAGAGCTGGTTTGGTGGCCACTGCCAAGGAGTGGTTGTCTATGGGTCGGTATCCAAGTGGAGACCAGTGACAAGTGGAGTCCCTCAAGAATCAGTACTTGGACCAGTCTTGTTTAACATCTTTGTCAGTGACATGGACAGTGGCATTGAGTGCACCCTCAGCAAGTTTGCTGATGACACCAAACTGTGTGGGGTGGCTGACATACTGGAGGGAAGGGATGCCATCCAGAGGGACCTTGACAGGCTGGAGAGGTGGGCCCATGCCAACCTCATGAAGTTCAACAAGGCCAAATGCAAGGTCCTCCATCTGGGCCGGAGCAATCCCAAGCACCAATATAGGCTGGGCAGTGACTGGCTTGAGAGCAGCCCTGAAGAAAAAGACTTGGGAGTGCTGGTGGGTGAGAAGGTCAACATGAGCCATCAGTGTGCTCTTGCAGCCCAGAGAGCCAATCGTACCCTGAGCTGCATCAAGAGAGGCGTGGCTAGCAGGTAGAGGAAGTGATTCTCCCCCTCTACTCCACTCTCGTGAGACCTCACCTGGAGTACTGTGTCCAGTTCTGGAGCCCCTGTTACAGGAAGGATATGGACGTGCTGGAACGTGTCCAGAGAAGGGCCACGAGGATGATCAGAGGGCTGGAGCACCTCTCCTATGGGGACAGACTGAGAGAGTTGGGGTTGTTCAGTCTAGAAAAAAGAAGGCTCCGGGCAGACCTTATTGTGGCCTTCCAGTATCTGAAGGGGGCTACAAGAAAGCTGTGGAGGGACTTTTTAGGCTGTCGGGCAGTGATAGGACTAGAGGGAATGGATTAAAGCTAGAGATAGGTCGATTCAGATTAGACATTAGGAAGAATTTCTTTACCATGAGGGTGATGAGGCACTGGAACAGGTTGCCCAGAGAGGTGGTGGAAGCCCCATCCTTGGAAGTTTTTAAGACCAGGCTGGATGGGGCTCTAAGAAACCTGCTCTAGTGGGAGGTGTCCCTGCCCATGGCAGGGGGGTTGGAACTAGATCATCTTTAAGGTCCCTTCCAACCCTGACAATTCTATGATTCTATGCTAAATGAAATACAAACAAAAATCAGAACATAATAATTGTATCAAAGCAAGCACCACCTGCATAGGCTATGGCACAACAATCTAGCCCATGTGCAGGAGTTTCCTTAATGTTTTGCCAAATTCTGATCCAGATTCCTGGCCTGGAGTGATGCTTTTCCACAAAGACATATATCTCTCTGTAGATCACTGGCATGGATAAGTCATGTCAACATTCCCCTATCAAAGCTCACAATGAGAAGGTGCAAGAGACCTCAAACAACTCAGCTTTGACTCATAAAAGGCAAAAAAGAAAAGTAAAAGAGCATGAATATGCTCCTTTATTTCTTCCTGAAGGCTTATAACAGTAATCAAAGCAGGTGGATAACATAACATACAAAAAGAAGCTCATTAGAGGGTGTTGCATTTGTTGTTCAGCAGAAGCCACATGATACGGTGGTTTAGAAGATGAAGCAAGAACGGACTCAGGGTACAAAGCTGGTGTGGATCATCGAGTTGCAGATGTGGTCACATGACAATCATTTGACTGGAGTTTTTGTTCCACTGTCATGCGTAGCTGGGGAGTCAGAGTAATAGTACCAAGGACTTCTGTCAGGTGAAAAGGAAAAAAAGAACAAGGATGACCCACAGATACTTCATCTGTCTCGCATTGTTCTCTGAGTTAGGTAACATGGAAGCAACAGAAGAAAAAAGAAAAATAAGGAAGAGAGGAAAAAAAAGTATTTAATAACTATTTTCAATCAAGTGATATCTACTTGGTGTGACAGACATCCCCAAGGGAGAAGTGCAAGACTCTTACAGTGACACAGGATGAGTCACAGACAACTTTACCCTTGTGCTGCCTGGGGCAACTCCCATGACTTCAATAAAAAACTGTGAAAGGAAGAAAATATAACAGTGCTTTAACTGTAGGGTGGCTCATGTGCATAGGACACTGTATTTCAAAACTTAGCCTGAGGTCTGGTATTAGCCTTATTTCCTGGGGAAACAAGGACAATCATGCCATCTTGATTTTTGCATGTATTCAGTCTGTTTTTCTTCCCATACTGGCCATTTTCAAACCCTTTTTGCAACAACTTTCACTTTCCACTGGATCTGTGGCCTGTTGAAGAGCAAAGGCACAAAAAGTCTATAGCAAAAGCTGTGTCCTGAGATTTAGACCTTCACCTCCCCCAAAAAATAATTAAAAAAAAATATATTATTGCTGGATAACCAGTTCTGGAAAAACAAGCTTCCTTTTTTCCTTTAATTAAACAGCATGTTGAGATAGAAGACACAGCCTGATCTCTGGTGCAGTGCACCTGAACGAAGAGCTGAGCAGCTGCTGCAGCTCAAGACTAGCTGAAGCAAATTCCACCCCATGGCCTTATTCACCTCCAGTCCTAGAAATTCCGACAGAGGTGCCTAGCTTACTACAGAAGACAGGTATCTTACAGCACAGCACCAGCCTGGGGGATCTTCCCTAGGAAGTGTTCTAGCCATCTTTCAAGACACGGCTGAAGAGGAAAGTACAAAAGAAGACTCTATTGCACAGCTTTGTGGTCTTCAAGGAAGTTACAAAATAGGATCAGTGCAGAAAGCCCTCCTGGAACTCAAATTACCTCCTCCTGGCATTTGCATGTCCCCCTGCTTTCTGTGAGAAGCCCATGCTCTGTGCTAACCTTCTGGGACAGCATCACCTGCATTCGTGCTCTAATTTTCAAGACTGATTAAATATATTCCATGAGAGGCAAAACTGAAAGAGAAATGAGGGAAACAGCAGAGATTAAATAGATGCATTTTTGATCTCACCCAGAAATACATCCATAAACTATGTCCCTTCTTATTTTTGTTCTGACTTTTTCACCCACTGTTCCTTCTCACTAAGACTCATTTTAAAGCTGCTGTAGAAGGAAATACATGTCTTTAATGCTAAAATCAGTGGGATTTAAGTTAACTTAATGCTGAGCATTGAAAACTTTAGGATCCTGTTTCCCAACAGAAATGCTTTGCAGATATGAGCCCATCATACCTGAAGATAGGTTGCTGGATTCCAAGTAACATAATCACAGTTTGAAGATGCTACTTTCCAATGCAATGGGGATTTGCCACCATCGTACAGAGATGTCCAATCCCATTCCTGAGAGCTGTCCCACCGGGATTCTTCAGCTATGAATTTCATACCTGCAGCATGCCCCAGGTTTACGGAAACTGCTCCAGTGCAAAGCCCAGCTGCTACTGGTCCTTGCACCCAGGGTTCAGACTGGTGCAGCTGCAGATTTGGCTGGTCACGTTCTTTGACATCCCCTGCATCCTAAACTGCATTGTATTGTATCCTGAAGCTGGTATCTGCCTCAGAGAAGCAGAAAAACATGTCTTTAGTTCAATCACCAATACCTTGAACACAAGCATTAAAAATGTCGGTGAGGGCTCGACTTGAATTTTTTTACATAAGCTCAGCTTGGCTGCTGACTTGTGCACCTTTCTCAACAATGCTGGGTGCAATCCAAGCTCACTGTGATGCCCTGTATTGGGAAAGGCCATGGCTCTGGCTGCTGGCAACACACAGAGGAGATCACTGAAAATAAACAGAGAGCAAGCAGCTTGGTTTTCATAACCTCGGTTAAACACAGGGGGTGAAGGATCCGAAGCGGCAAAGTCATGCGAGTTCAAGAAAGGCGGAGGGTAACCTCTGAGGGGCTCTTTTCTTTGGCAGCAGAGGGAAGGATGGTGCAGAGAGGAGGGGGGGAAGGAAAAACTATGGAAATTGTTGGCCCTCTATGCACAGCAAGTCTGTATTTATCTCCTTCTGGGACTGTTACAACAGAGCCAACTTTCATCGTTGATACTGACAAAACTGCTTTTCTGGGCTCATGTGACAAGATGGCATATCATTGCTGACCCCTCGCCACAGAGCACAGGCAAATTAAAACTGATCTTATCCCATAGGCTAGTTCACTTCTGCTTACCTGCAGAGGACTCAAAGCATCCTCCTTTCTCTCTTCAACTGAAGCATAATTTAGCTTATTACTTTTTGTGGTGGCAAGGAGAAACGGTGAGACGCCTGCCTACCTGTGCTGCCCATGGCAGGGAGTGGGGAGCAGCTGGTCACTGTAGCCTTTGATAGACAGACTATGAGTGGAGAGTATGCTCCTTTGGGCAGAGGTGGGACATAACTAGGTCTTTCTGTAACTGCTGGGGAACAAAAAGCCTCCGTAAATCACAGGAGTAAGCTGGGTCCCTCCAGAGATTTTGGGTATTGATGGGAGCAAACACCAGATTCAAAGGGAGCGAGAAGAACCTTCTTGGAGACCTAGAGCTTCTCACAGCTCAGAAAATGATGCATTAACTGAACCCACACCTGTCAGCAAGGGCCTGCCTCCAAGTCACAGCAGTCCTGAGAAGTCTCCAGCATTCACAGAATCACAGAATGTTAGGGGTTGGAAGGGATCTCGAAAGATATCTAGTCCAACCCCCCCCTGCCAGAGCAGGACCACCTAGAGCAGGTCACATAGGAACGCATCCAGGCGGGCTTTGAACATCTCCAGAGAAGGAGACTCTACAAGCCCTCTGGGAAACCTGTTCCAGAGCTCTGTGACCTTCACAGTGAAAAGGTTTTCCTTATGTTTCTGTGGAACCTCTTATGCTCCAACTTACACCTACTGTCCCTTGTCCTATCATGGGGCATAACAGAGAAGAGCCTGGCTCCATCCTCCTGACACTCACCCTTTATATATTTATAAATATTCATGAGTTCACCCCTCAGTCTCCTTTTCTCCAGGCTAAAAAGACCCAGCTCTCTCAGCCCCTCCTCATAAGGGAGATGCTCCACTCCCTTAATCATACTAGTGGCTTTGCACTGGACTCTCTCCAGTAGCTCCCTGTCTTTCTTGAACTGGTGTGCCCAGAACTGGACACAGTACTCCAGGTGGGGCCTCACCAGTGCAGAGTAGAGGGGGAGGAGAACCTCCCTCGACCTGCTGGCCACGCTCTTCTTAATGCATTCCAGGATGCCATTGGCCTTCTTGTCCGCGAGGACACGTTATTGGTTCATGGCCATCCTCTTGTCCACTGTGACTCCCAGATCTTTTTCCCCACAGCTGCTCTCCAACAGATCAGCCCCCAACCTGTACTGATACCTGGGGCTGTTTTTCCCCAGATGCAGTACTTTACACTTGCCCTTATTGAAGCTCATTAGATTTCTCCCTGCACAGCTTTCCAGCCTGTCCAGGTCACGCTGGATGGCAGCACAACCTTCTGGTGTGTCAGCCACTCCTCTCAGCAAACACTCTATCCCTTCGTCCAGGCCACTGATGAATATATTGAACAGCACTGGACCCAGGACTGACCCCTGGGGAACACCACTAGCCACAGGCCTCCAACTAGACTCTGCTCCACTGATCACAACTCTCTGGTCTCTGTCCTTCAACCAGTTTCCAATCCATCTCACCACACAACCATCCAAGCTGCACTTCTTAAGCTTGGCTGCAAGGGTACCATGGGAGACAGTATCGAAAGCTTTGCTGAGGTCAAGATATACCACATCCACTGCCCTCCCCTCATCTATCCATCTCATTGTGTCACCATAAAAAGTCTATAATATTAGTCAAGAATGACTTCCCTTTGTTGAATCCATGTTGACTACTTGTGATAAGCCTCCTTTCCTCAATATGCTTTGAGACAGTGGCAAGAAGAAGCTGTTCCATCAGCTTTCCAAAATGGAGGTGAGGCTGACAGGGCTATAGTTACCTGGGTCCTCCCTCTTGCCCTGTTTGAAGATTGGGATGACATTGTCCTTCCTCCAGTCCTCAGGCACCTCTCCTGTTCTCCAGGACCTCTCAAAGATTATGGAGAATGGCCAACAATGACCTCCGCCATTTCCCTCAGCACTTGCAGGTGCATCCCATCAGGGCCCATAGGCTTGTGGATGTTTAGTTTACTTAACTGCTCTCTAACCCCATCCTTCTCAACTGATATGAAATCTTCCTTCATCCAGACTTCCTCTGTGGCCTTATAGGACTGGAACCCTTGGGAGAAGGCCTTAGCAGTAAAAACCGAGGTAAAGGTGGCATTTAATAACTCCACCTTCTCTCTATCCTCAGTCACCAGGGTATCCATTCAGCAGCAGGCCATCATTTCCTCTAGTCTTCCTTTTACCTCCAACATACTTGAAAAAGCCTTTCTTGTTGTCCTTGACCTCCCTCGCCAAGTTTAGTTCTAAGGAGGCTTTAGCTTTTCTTGTTGCATCCCTGCATCCTCTGACAATCTCTTTGTACTCTTCCCACATGGTCAGCCCCTCCTTCCATGTTCTATATACTTCCTTCTTCCACTTAAGTTTATTCATTAGCTCCCTGCCTAACTATGCAGGTCTCCTAGCTCTCTTACTTGATTTCTTACTCTTTAGGATGCTCTGATCTTGAGCCTGGAGGAAAAGGCACTTGAATATTAGCCCGCTTTCATTTGAATGGTTCTTATATAGCACATGTCATTACATGAATACAGCAACAAAAGTTATTTTTGTGGACTAAATTTAATAAAAATCAACACCAGAAGCCTAGATTTAGATTTTAGTAGTTCCGCTCCAACTCATTGTATTTTTTTTGGCCCAAATGTAAATGTAGGCTATCAGAACTGTGGTCAACATTGAGAACCTGTGAATCTCTCAGGATCCTGCCCATAGGCTGGTGACTCCTCCAATGTTAGCAACCATAGAGTAATAACCTATGAAGAGGGTCTCTCCCAAGATTCAGGAAATACAGTTTTCTATCCATGAGCAGATTATTTTTCACTGTCTCTTTCAGTCTTCTTATTTCTACTAGAACTTAGTATCAAGAAGATGCAGTAATATTTTAATTTTTTTTTTCAGCTATCAAAAGAAATTCAGGTTGTGTTGAGGCTAATTTTTGGATTAAGGTCCAGATAAAATTACTGCTTTGCTGAATGTCTCATTTATCCAAACACAGAAGGAAATTCTTTGGCCACTTGTATGTGACTTCATTTATTTGTAAACTAAGTTTGGAGACCTGACGAGGTACCTAAGTTTGGTATTGTGACTATGATATCTGATTGTTTGTACAGAAGGGCAAAATTTTGTTGCCCAGCAGCCTGAATTACCCATTACTCCTCTGAATGTATACACCACAGTGATTCCATACCTCAACAAGGACTTGTTACAGTTGATGGTACACATTGCACAAAATAGAGCTCTGAATTTCTTCAGTGCCATCAACTCTGTCTGCCTGCCCACAGACAAAACCTGTCCTCCCCCTGTCACTCCTGAGACATGTTGTGTCCAGCCTGTTCTTAAAAATCTCTAATGAAGTCCAAATCTCAGGCTATTCCAGGGCTTCATTATCTTTCCTATTAGGAAGGAGGGTTTGTATGATATCTAACCTACATGTCCCTTGCTATACTTTAAGCCTTCTCCTCTACACCCTGGACATAAAGAACAAATTGTTCTCTTCCTCTTCTTCTATCTTTTATGTATTTAAAGACTGTTATCATATAATTTCTCAGTCTGATCTTCTCTAGACTAAACAACCATCCTAGTTCAACCTCTCTTCATCAGTCATGTTCTCTGGACTTCTGATCATCTTTGTTGGTCTCTTCTGGACATTATCCAACCAGTCCCATCCTTCTTGAACAATGGTGCCCAAAATTGGAGAGAAGAGAGTACAGCAGAAAAATCACATCCCATATCACACAGATGGTGCTCCAGTTTATATATCCCAGTATGGTGTTTGCTTTTCTCATGGCGATCTTAACTCTTTTGACTTCTCTTCAGCTTACAATTCACAGTTGCCACAGATCCTTCTCTGCTGTTTATTTCACATCCCATATTTGTACATCTGATTGTTCTTGTCTAAGTATAGAACTGTGTATCTTGCATTTGTCTTTATTGAATTTCATCCTTTCCCTTTCCAAATCCCTGGATCATTCCTACACTTATATTTGATAATTCTGAAGTTCAAGACTGTCCTCTTTTGTTCTTGCAGCTCTTTTCAAATTTATGTCATCTGGTAATTTAATTAGCATATTTTCCATTCATTCTATCTACGTGATTAATAAAAATCCTGAATAGTAACAGGTTCAGAGAGTGTCACTGCAGAATCTTACTGTATTCCTGCAATATGATGATGACCCATACCTAGATTGTTGATACCTGAATTTGGACAGGAATCTACAGTTACACACTGATTCTCAGCATGCTTCAGCACCTGAAGTTCTTTCTGACACTGGTATGGACTGAAGGAAGCTCATAAGAGCCAAAGTTCAAGCCATCAATACCATTGCCTATCAAGACATACATGCTCTATATTCATAGAACAATGAATTTATTCTGTGTCATTGTACTTCATCTTTGTAATACAGTAATGCAACAGAATACAGACCACACACTGGTGCAGATGTTGTACATAAACTAAAATGCCATAAGTAAACCTTGATGAAAGTAAGGTAGCAGATCATTAACCTTTGGGGAGGACATAAACCAACTCCTAGTGTCTAAAGCACTTGTTCAGTATTTCCTGATGTATTCAGCCTTTGCTTTTTTCTCCTGTAGGTGGTCCAATTTCAGCAAACATACCCTTTACTCACAACTATTTCCTGAATAGTTTAGAATTGTGTCTGTATCTTTCTATTTCATTGCCTTTCTGTACACCATTCTACTTTGCTGTAGTTAAGAAGGTTGCCTCCTCCCCCATTTACAGGGCATCTGGTCATAAACCTTTTCTGTCCCATTTGGGACATGAAGAGTGGTTCCTCATAACATTATTTCAACTCTCAGTATGAGACTTCACAAACTAGACTTTTGTATTCATCATTGATCATGATAATTGAGTGCTTTTCATCTGTCATTTCAATGTGAATGTTCTTGCCACACATTGCAGTCTAGGGACAGGTCTGGACACATGGTCCACCTGTTAAACAGGAAAACAAGATATAGGCACTCAGAGAGTTGCTCACTGGCAACATGGCCCATGTGTGTGTTTCTATTCAGAGTAGCTTTTTCCTAAGCCCTGGAGAGACCCAAGACCATTTGTGTAAACACAGAAAGCTGAGATGCCTGGGAAATGGAGCCCTTTTGAATTCAAACACATCTTGATGAACTCCTGTTTTGTGGGATCTGACCAGTAAACTCTGAATCAGGGACAGGGTAAGACATCACCTTACTCTTGTGTCTGTGGGTCCACTGATGAACAGTCTCCGTGGCTTAGTCCCCAGGGCCAAAAGTCTTGCAATATGCCTCAATTTAAATTTTTTACTTTTCCTCCCACAACTCCTCCTTCTGGAAGTCACTTATCATTACCTTGGGATTGTTGCCAGATTCCCTTCTGGCATCACTTCTCTCCCTCTTTTCTTCAATCTTTGCTCATAACATACCTTAATCACTTCCCTTGTCAACTACTGCAAAGCTCTGGTTTTATAGCTCTTGTAAATACTTACAGGCTTTATATATATTTCCTCTCCAAACTTCAAGGGATGCAGATTATTTCTTAGAACTGAAAAGGTGGAAAGGAGGGCAGCCTGAATTCAGATTTCCACATGACTCAGGCATGGCAAAGCTTCCTGCAAACTGAGACAAGATTGGCTCTTGTATTAGGACGTAAAAAAGGATGGTTTGGAGCCCTGGCTCTGTGTTACCTCCCCACTCCCAAATATCTCATTCTACTTAATGATCAATCTTTTCCCAAAGCGTAAATCATTCAGGTTATCCAGAAATCTGGCTTTACTTCTTTCTTTTCTTGTAAGTTTGAACATTCTGGTGATAATTTTCACCACAGGTCAAAACTGATCAGCTAGATTTCTTAGTGACATCTTCTGATATTTTTCATCATATATGGGATACAGGTTAAAGTCTCAGGATAATTGGAAAGGTATTTGTTTTCTTCTGGTTTGAAAAACAGAACTGTGTTTTATTTTTCTCCATCTTTGGGCTTTATATAAGCTGTCTGTTAGGTGTTTCAAGAGTACTTGTCCTGTCTCAGCACAGTAAACTCACAAGCTAATTCCTATAATGCTGGTGATACAAAGCAGTCAGGCCAGCCAAGATATTTGTGCTTCAATGTTCCAAATACACTCTTGACTGCCTTCAAGCAACAATAATTTTATAGGGTTTTCCTTCCTGAAAAATTGTTCAGCGATGAACTAGAAGTGAAAAGTTCACTGTCTCATTACCATTTCCATCCAATTCCATGTTAAAAGCTGGCTTTGACTAAGCCAAGACTCAAATATAAGAGCTATAAGGCCCTGATTGAGAAAGCACTTAATCACTTTCTGTGCTCTGGATTGGACAGATGCTTTCCCCTGTCAAGGACCATATCAGTAGCTAGGGGAGGACTGGGGAAAGGAGCTTGGCTTAAAGCCTATGAGACTTCACAACCTAGAGATACAGCTGCAGGACCTTACTAAAAGTACTGGTATTCAAGGACTATCAGCTGTCTCTCCTTTTGCTCAGGACTTTCCAGGATACTTGCTCACTAAAGCTCAGTGGCTTGGGTTGCATCTGAAAACAGAAGCCACAGAAAGCCCTGGGAATTGTTCTGGGAGCACCTACCTTTCAAGGAAAACAGAGAGTGGCCCAGAACAACTTCTGCTTAGATTAGATTGCCCTTACTAAAAATAGGAAGCCCTTTAGTCCTCCATCTCTCTTGATAAAGCTTTATTTTGAAGCATGTGTTTTGTTTGACCTTGAGGTTTTTTTTTAAAAAAACAACGAAATAAAAAGAAGGAGCAAAAAAGCCTCCTTGACAAAATTCCAAGTAACACCGAAGATAAATCTGTGCTGTGGTTAGTTGGGATTAAGTGGGTGAGAGTTTTTATACACTCTCACAATGTCCTATCTGCATTGTTCAAGTCATTATTTCTTGGCTCCAAAGGGCTGTCGAGCAGCACTTCATCCAGAATGTGTCTAGTTCTGGTCCACAAGGTATCCCCTCTCCTTTCTCTGGCTTACCAACGTATTTTCCCTGTTTTTCCTAACCCCCACAGCTATGGCCAAGAAAACACACCAGTGAAAATATTCATCAGCACCTTCAGATAGCAGTAATTTGATTTACTGGCTCTAGCACCATCCCATTGGGCTGTAGGCAGTACTGTCCTTTGTAAAGACTAAAGTTCTCTCAATAGACCATCAGCCAAAACATCCCAAATGGTCAGAGTCCACATCCCTCTTGGGGTGACAGGAAACAGATCTTAATTCTTAATCTAAAAGGAATACTTTTTGGACCAGAGCACACTGTCATAAATGTGTACTGTAAATTCATACTACCATTTATAAAGTATGAATTTTACTTCATGTGTGAAGAAACCTTCTGAGACAAAATTTGTGATGGAGCCTGAAGAAGTTGTTGCAGATAACTTTCATCTAGAAAAATCACATGAGCAGCACAAATCGTACCTATCTTTGAAAGGTAAACAACCCAATCAGAAAATACATCTCTAGCTGCAAAAATAATTCCAGTCGCTGTTGACAGCTGCTTATTAAACAATGGAAAATGTGCACAGACACGGCAACAGAAGCACAGGGTTAACATGTAGTTTCAGGAGCAGCAGGCAAGAAGGATGTGAGTGAACCTTGCATGACCTTGTGAAAAACAAACTCTCTAGTGACTCTGAGACTCCAGCTAGTGCTGTTTATCAATGCAAAGCTGGTGTAAGCCACACAACCCAATTTACCTTCCATCCCAGGAGGATGTTAACTTCCACTCACTCCCCTCAGTACCATCTGGGTCCCCACTGCTAGCATATTCAGGGTCCAGGAAAACTGGGCGGATGTTTTCAGGGACATAGCAAAAGCCCTCTCTCTCTGCCAAGACTCACACTGGGCTTTCTGTAGGAGCAAATGTATCTGTTGCTTCTAAAGCAATGTGGTTTTGGAGCAGATCTAATTTAGTCTGAAGTAGAGACATAAAATCCTCCTGACCTAGTTGTTGTATTCTCCTTGTCCTAAACAATTCTGACAGTAAAACGACTTATTATTTGTCTCTAAACTTGGAATCTCAACCTGAGGCAACCACCCTCTATAGTGACTTTCACTCCTGAATACAGTTTTGAAAAGTTATTCTTCTTTTCCAAGCTAGAAATGCTCAGACTCTTCTGATTACTATCTAGTATCTTAACTCTCATACTATTATAGTTCAAAATAAATAATTTCAGATTTCCAGACTTGTTGGCAGAAAGTCTTTTGCCACATACACACATCCTGGGACTTCAAATTTCTGACTCCAGACCACAACCAGTTGAATTTGATAGTCAGACTGACATTTACGTGTCACACTTTGAAGGGCACACAGAGTCCTTCAAGCAGAAAAGTTATTGAGGATTCTTAGAGATGTTGTGGGTTTTGTAGTTCAAATTTGCACAGCACACATATATGTCTGTGCATTCTGGCAGCTTTCCATCAGGTCTGTGATATGGTATAGGCTATTTGAGTGAAATTCATGACTCTTTGAATGCTTCTTTTAACAATCTAGAGCAAATCACCTTAACAAAACAATGAAAAGCCAATACAGCACCTCCCAGGATGATGCCTACTTTCTGGTCATTAGTAATTGCAGTCACCTATGAAGGTGGGAAAAGGTGAAAAAATCCTTCTGCACCCACCTGTGAGTATCAACCACTGCAGCAGCAAACAACGGCCAGTAAAGAGCACAGTACATGAACAGACATTTCTCCAGAGATGGAGGCAGAAGTTTGAGTTCTAAGTTCTGGGATCCAAAGGCAATGGATATCTGTTTTGCCACACTTGTCCCAGGATCAGATCTGCCTGTCCTGACTATTCTTTTTTAAGTGTCATAGTGTTGTTCATTTCCATGCATGTGTCCATGTTCAACTCCACTCTCATTCTTCATCTATGTAATTGCACTATGTTCTACATGGTTTGGAAGAAACACTATCCTGTATTGGATTCAAAAGGGGCCCAAGTGACAATCTTTCTAATAAATTTTGCAAAAATAAGTCAGCAAGTTTTTTTTCAGTCTTTAGTTCTGGATTTTGGTGACCAGTCCTGGAAACATACCTTTTGAATGTTTCAGCACAATCTTCCCTTCTGAATGCCCCAAAATGCAGAAATTAAAAATTAAAACAAGTAAAGCAAATTTTTGCAAACATATGCACCATCTTATATGCAAATTTGTTTCTCTTTGGAGTCCTAGATACAAACTCAGGAAACCTTCATTCTGTTTCTTCATGATTAAAATTTGATAAGAGGTTGTACATTTAATAGCTTTTTGTCCATACTTAAAAAAAACATATATATATATCCGTCTCCTTTTTTTCAGTTAAAAATTACCTTCAGCAGTCACATGGAGATTCACCAACCTTGGAAACCACTATGCCATTCTGGTGTCTTCTATTTTTGACTTCGTCAATGGTGATTTCCCTCTGAACTCATGCTTTTCCTTTCTTTGGTACAGATTTGTTCAGTTCCAGCATAGAGACAGACTTAGTGCAGAGAACTCTAATCCATGATTTCTTATAGACATAGTGCAGAATCAGATCAAATATTACATTTGGATCTGCTGTTATTCATGGAGCTGCAAAAAGGGTAAAGAAAAGTCACCAAAACCTATCATCATGAGTTTCTACATCATGGTGATATGTATCATGCATGGATCCTGATACTTACTGACAAGTAGAGAAGCGTTGTTTTAGTGTTAACTTTTCCAAACACTCATCAATCTTCCAGCACTGCTAACTTCACCTGAAGAATTTGACTATCATGGTAGATCCTCCTCTCTGTCTTGTGAAGAACTGCCATAGAGCAGAAAAGAAAGGGTTAAATAATTTGCCTATGTGCAAAGTCAGGAATACTGTGCAGCCATGTAGAAAATACCTGACTAATAATTCACTGTGTATTGATAGCTCAGAACAGTTATAATAGAAACAATTCCTGTAGCAGCTTTTGCTTTAAAGGGAGCCTGCACTCCGCAAACAGCTCATTGAACAGCTTATCTTAGTTACTCATTATGGAATGTGCCATCCTTAAAAGAAAGGAATTTCCTGGGCTTTGCAACAGGCAGGTGTACAAAGCCTATTTGCCAAATTGAGGAAGACAATTCTGCAGCAAGGTTTTTAGGTTTTTTTGGGCAATAACTTGGTATGGACAAGAATAGTGCTTAAGGTTAAAAAAGAAAATTATAATAAAGAAATCCTTCCATCTCTATATGCTATTACATTCATCACTATAATATGCAGAGGCCATATCACCTATATAGCTCTTATCTCTTGACTCTATTGAGAGATCATACATGTTTTTATCTTCCAAAAATGGCAGTTAACTCTTTTCTTGTGCATCTCTGAATCATAGAAACATAGAATACTTTCAGCTGGAAGAAACCTTCAAGATCATCAAGTCCAGCCTTATTCCTAGATCTATCAAAACCCACTAAAGCACGTCCCTAAGCACAACATCTAACCACCTCTTAAACACTTCCAGGGATGGTGACTCCACCACCTCCCTGGGCAGGCCATTCCAATGCCTGACAACCCTTTCTGTAAAGAAATGCTTCCTAATATCCAGCCTGAACCTCCCCTGGTTCAACTTCAGGCCATTGCCTCTTGTTCTGTCACTTGTCACCAGGGAGAACAGACCAATTCCCACCTCGCTATAACTTCCCTTCAGGTAGTTGTAGAGAGCAATAAGCCTCAGCCTTCTCTTCTCAAGGCTGAACAGTCCCAGATCCCTCAGCCTCTCCTCATAAGAGACATGCTCCAAACCCTCATTCACCACCTGAGTTTGTCCCATACAGCAATGGCAGGTGATCTTTGCAGAATTCGGATCAGTTTTTGGCTTGCACTTGAACTTCTCTGAGGATCAGCAGGCTTTGGATTTGTTTGGTTTCATTATGAAGAGAGGTTCAACATATGATGTTCTCATCCTGACTCCATCCCAGTTCCTCTTTCTGACCTTCACATGTCTAAACAATAACTCAGGCTCCTGTTTGGGTCTTAGTCCAACACCAACCTTACTGCAGAGGCATGTGGGAAGATACTCAGGGAACAAGACACAACGTGTCAAACATTTCAGCAGCCCAATCCAGAGCAGCAAAAAGACAGAGTAGCTAATCTGAAGAGTGGTAATGGTGAAAGAGAAATTACCAAAGGTGGAAGAAGTATTATAAAGAATAGTTCTGGTGGTTTTGAACCTTGTTTGCCATTTAGATGCAGATAAGCAACTGCACATGAGTGTGGACCCAAAGGAAAATTCTAACTTCCTCAGATGCACAAAATAGCATGAGGTTTAACATTCGTCTAAGAACCATCAACTGAAAGAGTGCTCATTCCATCCCACAAAAATAAGCAACAACAGAGATGAGCAGTAATGGTTAGAGAGGAATAGACATTTCACTCATTATCCTCCATATCTGCAAGTCACACTGTGCATGGCCTGTACCCATCTCTTCACACATCACTTCTTTATCGAAAATGTGCTTTAGTTGCTAACCTTAAAATACAATGTTATGTTCCTTCCTTCCCTTGACAGAACCTTGTTTGTTTTAGACGAGAAGGGGCCAATGTCATAACTCAGGGCTGGATTCAGGGTGGGTGTGATAGGACAGGAGGGTGTCATCAGAGTGGCATGTAGGTGTGGGGATGTAGCTCATAGCTGCCTGGATTCAAGTCAATGTAAAGTGTCTTCAGATTGTGAACTGTGAAATCTGATCTGGTCTTCTAAGCAGTAGTTCTGTGTTCAGCTTGGTGGAGAGAGCCATGCAGAGATCCTGCTCTTCTCTAAAAATTGCTACTTTGCCTGATAGTAAATATTCATCATAATTACAGTTTCTAGTAGAGACAGGGGACACTGCAAATATTGTTTCACTACATCTGTGGAGCAGTATGAGATCCAGGATAGCAAGTGTGTGATCAAGATAGCAAACCCACAAGGAAAGCACATATGGGGCCAAGATGCCCCTTACAAAGCTTGCACAGCATATCTGAGAAGCAGAGCAAAGGTACTTTTGGAGTGATGTCTTTGTGAAACTTGCCCAGCTCTTGACTACAAAACTTTACCTGTACATCAGGTTCACTCAAAATATGTTTCTGGGTGCAAGAAATAGAACCCCAACCAACAACAACAAAACCCAGGCTAAATCCCCCAGAAGGAGTGGATGGACATTTAGAAAGTAAATTCTTTTCACTCTTAAAGAAACTGCCATACTTTTCTCTTTGGAATCTCTCCCCTGGCTTTTGGGAGGTAGTGGGAATATTCTCCAACACTTTAGATCCTTCTTTCGTATTGAAGAATCTGTCACTGAGCTGAGCTTTGACAAGTAGAAATATAGGCAGCAGAAAACCTGAGGAACTTTTCAGGAAACCTGAAAAGGTTGAATACTGAAGATAGTTTCACAAGGTGCCTTCAATGATCTCATTGCACTGGTTCCATCTTCTCTCTGTTTTATTTAGCAGGGTAAAATTTTGCCTTTCATTGGTTCTTTTCTCATTCCAAAGAAAAATGCTTCCTTTCAGAGACAGGAAAACATAGTCCTTTCTGCTTAGCCCTTCCTCTTCTATTCCAGTGGCATGTACTCTTGCAGTAGTCTGGAGGGCCTTGGTTCTTCTAAGAGCATGTTTAAAGCATGCATCTGACTTGCCAAAGTACCTCAGACTGAAGTACACCTCAGGAACCACCCAACTGCATCAAGGTCCACTTTATCTCCTTTAGAGCAGAGACAGCATCTGCTCCAAACAAACAACATCACTTTGCACAGAAGTAGGACTACTTGGCCAAGAAATCCTTGACCTCTTGCACCTATGTTTTTAGTCCAAATGTTAATCTAAATGGGTGCAAAGTAGTGATAGATGCTTCAGAAACTGACATATACACATTCAAAAGAAACCAGCAAAACTAACAGCTTATAGCTAGTTTGCTCTCAAAGAGCTGTGGAACTGGGAGAAGGGCAGGTATCTAGAGAGTAGACAATGTATTCCCTTCTTTGCACTGCTGTTGAGGAGGCACCAGGTAACAGTTACTCCTGTAACACAGGAACTGGTCACTTCTCCCTATTCATAGTTATCAGGAAGGAACTCAGCTCTATGGAGCTATACAGGCAGCTGGTCATGGGTTTGGTGAACATAGCCATGGTGTGTCATTCAGTGTCTGCTGAGTTTTCCAGACCCTGCACTGCAAGTTGTTGGGGTTTTTTCCTACTGGTTTTGAGAAAGGCTTGGGCATCTGCTTACTGAGAACAACAGATCCACAAGATACTTCAGGCCCATCTGTAACTAGGGAACCATGGTATTGAAAACAGTTTCCTGAATCAGAAAGACGCAGAAAAGAGAGAGAGATAGGCAACATGATCTTTTGAGCTTCTTCACAGCATCCTTCAAGCAACACCTCTGCTGTTGTCACTAACTAGTCATTGTTAGCAGGATATAAATGCAATAGGTAGCAGGCTCAATCATTGGCCATGAGAATGGCCAATGATTGGGATGTGCTCTGCATCTGGCTACTCTGGAACAAGACTCAACCACTCAGGGCTTAAAACACCTTTTATTTGCTTCCCATGGGATCACTTTCCTCTGATGCAGCCTTGCTCAGTGCCCTCCTGCTGTTATTTTTGTCCTTTTGGTTTCACAGTTGCTGTCACATTTATGTAAGTCATAAATATAGACCAGAAATGATCATAAGGTCACATTTCCAGTCACCACTGTAGCATCATAACCTATTTTCCTTTGTGAACAGATCAGCTTGAGGTGCTTCAAAACCACAGAAAGGGACAAACTAAGAGATGAGCTTGCTGCATCCCTGGCTGTTTGGCTTGCAGCCTTGGAGGAGCCGGAGGTGGAACAGTTCAAACCAAGACAGGCTTTTTTTTTTATTTTTTCTTTCCTTCTTTTCGGTACTTTTAAATCACTAACAGAACCTACAACCTCAAGAGCAAGGGACAGTCACCCATGCTATAGTGCTGTGTCTTCTAATGTCCCACTAGAGTGTTTCCCCTCTCCAAAGGCATGACGAAAGTGAGAAAATTAATAAAAACTCAAACTTCATTTCTGCAAAGCAAAACAGGCAGTGATAAAACTTTAAAACTGGAAATGCAGTTTTTCTAATTCAAAACACTCTGTGATTTGCACACCTGCTAGATACTCTTGAAGACAGGTTTATGTGTAGAGCTGTGCACTACTGAACCTTACTGCACCATTTTATTGAAACTGTTTCTAAAACCTCATTTGCATATGAGGTTGCTATTCTAACTGCCCAGTAAAGGTGAATAAAGACACTGTTAAGCAATTACTGAAGCCCAAAGGCAAGATGAATGTTTCAGACCAAGCATCTAGAGCACTCTTAGAAAGTTGTGACACCAAAACCAGTCACCCATAATAGGTGCCTAAGGGTGGCATTCAGGAGGCCATCTGTCTCTTACAGAAGACTCCTGCTAGTAGTTTCTGCTCTGCATCAAACCTCAGCAACTGTGACATTGTAGGAGGAGACTTTGGAAGGAGTTAAGTGAGGCAGGAAATGTGTAAGATTTAGAGTGGGAAAAGAATTACAGAAAGATTAATTACAAGTTCTCCCTATCCGTTGGACCCAGCCCAACAGTCTGCTTCTTCCTCAGAACATTTTGTCCAGAATTTGGGGTAAAAAAGGAGTGTTCATAATGTCTTTGTGGATAAACTTTTACTGTTACAGGCTACACTGACTCTTTATTGGCAGTCTCTGAAACAAGATTTAGCTCTATTATTACTCACCTCTTTGCAAAACTTGCTGTTGCCTCAAGTCCTTGGCAGAAGATATGAAAGATACTTTACAAAATAAAGCAGAAGGGGGTTCTCACTGCTACTAGAGAGAGGTTGCCTCTAGCTCAACATTAGCTTTTGTAATGTGCTTTAGATGAGGTATGTCACCCTTCTGGCAACACCTCCAGGCCTGATTTTCTCCTTTGTCCTCAAGTGGACCTGGGATAGGAGTTCCTCAGGGAAGGGTTCTCATACATTTCAGCAGAAAAACTGTCTCCATGCTGTGACCCCACATTCATTTGGATATTTTAGGTTCAATCCCAAGTAAGCCTGTACTCTTAAGTTTGGTAACCCATGCTGCATGGATGTCACCTGTGCTGTTGCTAAATTACTCCATTGAACCATGGCTGATTTTTAATGCATTTTCTTCAGGATGCTTTTTTACTGTTTTTACAATACAAAGTGAAAGGCACAAAATGTGTGAGTGTGAACCATGACCTTCTGTGGGGCATAGATGGTGGCACATAAAGCTCAGACTAGAGATGAACATGGAAGTATCCATCTTATTTGAAGCACAAAGAGTGGGTGCTAATGCACAGGTACTTCAACAGGATAATTAAAACTTCTATCTTTAGAGCCTTTTCTAAAGGCCAGTTTTGTGCTGAAAAAGCAGAACTGGGAGTAAAGATTTTAGGATACTGATTTTTGCTTTACATCTGCCTTTCAGTCTTTGAAATCTTAAACTATCTTGTCCCTTCACCTGTAATATGTGACAATATCAACAAGTGCATTGGTTTAGCCCTGACAGATCATCAAAAGCCTGTCTCCTTTATATCAACAACCAGTACATCTCACAAGAATTTCTTAAATACAGTCCAAATGTTTTGGTTAGGTCAGCTGTTTCACATGTTAAAAATACTGGGTGCTCCAGGAAGAAAACACAGCCCAAAAGTTTGTCCACAGTGTGCAGCTCTGTGATACGCATAGATGAAGCAGGCTATGATATAATGACTCTGCTTCAGACCTACACCTAATGCCAAAAATGCAAAACCCTTCAGAGCCTCTGCTGGTGGAAATTAGTGAAAACCTACCATCCTTTGTTCCAGGTCTGGGGATCACTGAAACACTAACCAAAGACTTCCCACCTGACACTTTCCTTTTCCTCTCCAGTCCCTCATTCCTTCCCTGCTCTACAGGCAAGGATGAGTCTCCTTGTCCCAGAGTGGCAGGTTCCCATATGTTTACCTATCAAAATCTTTCTGGCACCAACACAAGCTTTGTGGCATTTGCAAAAACCTCCTAACACCAGCACAAAACAATGACAAACTCCCAGCTCAGCCCAATACAGACAATACCAGTCTACAGCATAAAAGCTTCCATTTCTAAACCAGGACTAAATGCATCTGAACTTCTCTGAGCTTCTTGTCATCTGCTGTCCAATTTTTGAACTGGAAACTGAGGTCACAATGCCTTAAGCGTTGTGTCTTTTGGATCATATTACACATGCTTAACAAATACTAATAAAAATCAGCAACCTGATTAATTAAGCAGCCTTGAACTCTTTGGGCATGAGGACACTAGAATATCTCACTTTCTGATTTGTTCAGCAACATGGTGCAATAAATATTTCTAAAACGCTAAAAATGGGATTTTTTTTTTTTACTTATGAAATAGAATGATTTAAGGTTTTGTTTATTTCAGAGTTATATAGTTTCATTAGATATGTACAGAATGGAATATGAATGGCTTGTATGTTCACCCAGAAAAATCGTTCTCATGTCACCAGGTTCCTCAAGCTTATAAATAACATCTCCACAGTGCTGTATTGCCTTATTGGTGTTAAGACACAAGCTTGAACAACTGGAGGCATGTACACAATCATTTACACCACAGCCTGTCTTCCACAGGCTCAGATGTACAGCATTAACACCCCAGGCTGGTAACACCCCAGGCTGGTAACACCCCAGGCTGGGCCGAAATCAACACAGGACCACATCCAGGAACCATGATGTTATGTGTACCTTCTGCTGTAAAGCCTCTGTCATGAGCAGGACAGAGAGCTGAAACACCTCTATATATTTCTCAGTAGTCTTTCTGCACCTAGTCTCTGAGGATCATATGACATTTGACGCATCAAGCTGCTCAACACCTGTTTTGATACAAGTCAGCAAGTAATGCCCCACTTTTCCAGGATGGAAGATGAACTAACAAAGAAGGAGTCCCCACACAGTCACCTTGAATATATTGCAGATCTTCAGCACCTGGCACTGATTCAAAAACTGTTGTTCTTGCAATATTCACTTTTCACCCCATGTCTAACCAATGCTTCTGGCTAACTTCCTGGACTAACCCTACCTATGATCGCAAGACTTTGTGTGTAAGAGCTAGCAGGTAGATAGTAACTCCTTCCCTGAAGGTTTCTAATGATGGATCTCAGGACATTTTTCAAGTCTCACTCACTCTCACACAGGCCAAGTCCCTCACAAATGGCTTGTTACTGATTTTACCATTTTCATGTCCACACAGATAAAGTGGGGTAAGCATTGAAACCAGCTGATGAAGGGAAACAAACAGACCATGTTTTTCTGATGACACTACTAGATTGCTTCTTTTCTGAAGTTCTCCTCTCAGCTATGATGATAATTATTAGAGGTTCTTGTTTGTACAAATAAGGTTTTTGAACATCCTTTGCAGAAAAGCTACGGACTGTATGAGGTGCAAAGAAATCTGTGGCATCCAAGATGTTTTCTGATGTGTGGAAAGGGGATTTGTAGCACCTGTCTCATCACTTTTAGAGCTGTAAAGGAAAATGTTACTCCTTTTGATATTGTTAAATTGCCTCAAAAGTGAATCCTTAGGACTAGATTGGAAAGACCTTTCCCTCACTTTTCCTGATCTTTAGGGAAAAAGACTGACAGGAGATTTCTAAGCAATCTACCTCAAATTCTCCATGGGATTCAGTGCATTTTGGGGTGGCATTCTTTGGATTATTTAGTTCTGTACCTTGCCAGTCTCTCTCACAGCTGGAAAAAAAAATCTGTAAAAGCTACTGCTTCTTTACCTTTAGGCCAAGTCTTAAAGTGTTAAAGCACAACTCCTAGTAACATGGATTACAATAAAATCTGAGTTTCTTTAGTTCACTTTCACTGAGAGTTTATAACACTGGGACCCAAAAGGTTGTTTTGCAAACTTAAAGAGAAACAAGTGTCCAGTAAACTTTTTTATACCATGTGAAATTTGAAAACCTTAGCAGTAGAGGCTTAGTAGTAGTGTCTCACAATGCTTGGGCATTTAATGAGTTGCATTTTATGAGTCTGTTTTTCTTGGGGGCAATAAAAGGATATACGAAAGGGTCAAAGTTATGTGACTGTAGTACAATGTATCTTGCTAGGGTTACATACAAGGTATCTAGCATTTTCCCAAGGGAAGGATGGGTTAGGTCTGCAGCCATGGAGTATTCTGTGTGATTTTTAAGGCCTTTTAATAACAGAGGGTACTGTAGACCTTTTTTTTCTTTTTTTTTGGGGAAGTGGAGGTGGAGGGAAAGCAGAGACAGACATTGGCAGGAATCTGCAGCCTGTATGGTTCAATGCACAAATGCAATCCCAAAGCAAGTCGTAAGTGCCTGGCTCTGATGATGTGGTCCCCACTCCTTTTATTTCATGACCTTTAGTTTTCACATTTTTCCCATCAAGGGTAAACATGTGAAATGAGGTCAAAACTTGTATATCTGTTTTCAAGGATGCCATATGAACTTCCAATTAGCTAATTATTGTCTGTTATTTGTATCATTGCAGTTTTCACAGTGATATCTCTGCTCTGGAGACCTGATCTATAGACAGCTGAAGCAGAAGTGTCCCAGAAATCCCAGGCAGGCAGTTGGTTTCCTGGGTCAGTCTGGATCAGTCCCTACTGAAGGAAAAATCCTGCAGAATTAATTTTTTTCTTAGCTATGAACTCTCCTCTTAAAGCTTTCTTGATATTGCATTTCCTCAGACAGATGTTTCCAAAATGCAGTTGAGAGGTACAAGTAAGGAACACAACAACATGCTTTTCATGTACCTCTTGCCTATGGGATATACTTCTATAATACCTGAGAAGCTTTTGATCCCTTTTTGTTGTCCTTCACTCTTGGGAAGGAGGAAACTCATCATTTTCTGTATTACTCTGTAAATCAAATGTGCTTTCAATGTCTTTATTATTAAATGAAAATCTTGGAAGTAACAGGAATGTGAACGTATGGCAAGCTGTGCAAATAGCAGCTATGGATGGACATCCCAGACACCCTTT
Source organism: Todiramphus chloris collaris (assembly GCA_025345505.1). NCBI lineage: Eukaryota > Metazoa > Chordata > Aves > Coraciiformes > Alcedinidae > Todiramphus > Todiramphus chloris. Next base: position 26,704,729 of record JANVCC010000022.1, read on the forward strand.
TCCTCCTGTCAGTGGCCCACATCAGTTGCACAACCACATAATGAAATGTATATCTGGGTCCACGTATTAGCTGTGCTGTTGCCATGCCCAATGGCTTTAGACGTGCACTGAATAAACATCATTACAGAGTTAAGCTTATGGACTACTAACTCCTGGCAGCAGCCCCATGGATTCATGGGTAGTAGGGAACATGTAGGTTCGTTTGAGCAGTGGCCCTTTGCTCCTTGGAGAATAACCCTCACTGCTCTTGACCTCAGCTGTGTCTTGTCAAGTGGGAGACAGTACAAAAGGGTCTCCCAGCTACCAGCGGGAGGGTGATGACTAAATGAACCATCTCCCTTTTTCCAGGACCAGTCCCTCCTCACAAGTGATGAATTCACTATGTTGGAGTTGCTGCCTCCAGCATTCTCTGACTCTCCGACTGGAAGCAGCTGGGCTTTGCCAAACCCCAGATTCATGCGGTTTGGCACTCTCTGTGCATCAGGAGTAGGAGCTCCATCCAACACATACTGCTGTGTGCAAGTCAAGTAACAGTCACAGTGAGGACTAGGCCAGAAGCTGGCCCACAAGCTCCTCTTTAAGCCTCAGGAGGTGGGTTAGTAGCCGCAGGGACAGGGTGACGGGAATGCTGTGTCCTGGGAGAAATAACAAGCCAGACATTTGCCTGAAAAGGAAGGGAGGCAGCGGAAGTTATACAGGCTGCAAGGGAGGTAAGGAAGAGGCCAATAGAACAAATATCATGTATTTTAAATACTAATTTCTCCTAAAATATGCCCGCCCTCCCCCTTCCCCTCTTTGTAGCCCTGGTTTTCAAGACTGGAATGATAACCACTGTGCCTGCTATTAAGAAGACAGTGCACAGGTTTTTCTTCAGACCTCAGCATGACCCAGAGGCAAACATGCATGGGAACACAGAGAGGGCTGTGGGGGACAGATGGCCACCTAAATTGTCCTTCTCAGCCACTTTTAACAAGATGTGGTGCAAAGATTTATTTTTCTTGTCATTGCTATCATCCTTTACAAGAAGTCTGTTTATGTTCATTAAACAACTTCTGTTCAGCCTAAGGATGCAAGGAAGGAAAACATTGGCTGGGGGTTGGTTCCCAGGGATTTAGCCACAACATGGCCCAAACAGCTTCCAGGGATCCTGCAACCCTTCTGCAAACCATAAACCACTCTCAAATGCCCAGGCAGCTGAGGCTGAGGTGGGGGAGGGCCAGTGCCAAGGGAAGGAGGTAAGAGTGAGAAAAAGTGAGTTGCAGTACTCACACTCCCCAAGCAAGTTAAGTCTTTCTCAGCAGCAGAAAGAGCTTGCCTTTGCCTCCACCCTGGCCCAGCAAGGCTACGGGAAGCACAGCCAGCTTGTTTCCTGTAAACAGACTGCTGTTCCCAAAGTTGTGGCAATAAGACAAGCCACTGAAACACAAGCAAGTCCAAGATTGAAACAGGTGCCACTGTTGGTGATGGACTGAAAAGCTTCACTTCTCTTCATCCTTCTCCCATGTCCTCTCACCCTTTGCCATCTGCTTTAGATATCCTCCTTTCTTTTCCCTTCTCACCTACTTCCTTCCCAGATCTCAGCACAAGGGGGACCTTTGCAGCTGCAACTCTATGGTAAAATCATGGGCATCGTCTACCCTTTGCAAGCTTCATGGGATGTTCCTGGATCCAAGTCAACATTCAGGACCTCTGTGATGTGATATCTAAACCTGAATTATCCAATGTCAAGGTGTAGGAAAAAATAAAATAGGCTCAGGCTCTTGGCTGCCTTCAATGCATGGGCATTTTCTTTTGTGGGTTAAATTCACTAATTATTGAATTTTAACCTTGTTCTGTACATACATCTTGTAAAGAAGAGGCAGGTCCTCCTTTCTTGCTTAGAAACCAGAACATGTGTGAGAAATGAACACGTACACACACACAAAACAATGAAAACAAAAAACCAAAAACCAAAACCAAAACAAATAAAAAAACACAAAATGAAACACAAAACAAAACACCCCCACACGAAAAAAAAGAAACAAACCCCAACCCAACCAGCCACATAGGATTATTTGTTCTGATTCTGTTGATTACAACCCCTATTTCTTTTGTGAATCTAAATTCTGCTCTTGACTGTCAGTGGCTAGCAATTTTTGAATGATGCTTTCCCTCCCTGTACTAGATAGGCCTCCAAGGTCACGAAGAAGTATGTGTCATCTTCAGAGCCCCTGGGTCCATACTTCCTTTCTCTGGCCTCTATGTTCCTTGTTTTCTGTCGCTGAAGAGAATTAAGAAGGTCTCTGTCACCATGGCAATGCAGACCTGTACCAGTTTTGGAAAATGAATAAACACCTACAGCTAAACCTTTCCAAGTCAAAGACTGCCATGATAGCCTCAGTTCTCTCCCCTTGATGATAGGCATTGAGTGTGAAAGACATTTCAATTTGACTAGGGTAGAAAAAAAACCTGACCAGAGTATGGTCAAAAGGCCCTCCTGGGGGCAAACTGAGTAGTGGTCAGTGAGGAGCAACCAAAACACATCATGACTCAGAAAAGGTCAAGACACAAAATCCTTAGGTGTGGGTGGATCACTTCAAGGTGCAGTTATTTTAAGATCAAGCCTGAAACCATCAGAGCTGGAAAGTGCATCCTTGAAAAATGAGGTCTGTGGAAAAATCAAAAGGTTCAGTGCCAGCCTGTCATCAGGGGCCAATGACACCCAAAAGGGTGGAAAACTTTTCCTGAGAGTTATGGATTATCATTCCTAGAAAAGAAAGAGTGAAGAAAGAGATGCAGAAAAACTTGGAAGCCTTCAAAGACGACCCTAAGTAAGGTAAAAGATAGTGAGGGAGTCACTTCTTTCTCTGCTTGAGGAAAGAGTATAGCCAGGCTGGGTTTCTCCACATCTTAACCCATCTCTTCTACTCTTGCTTCAGAAGGACCTCTAGAGAAATCTATTTCCTTCCTTCCTGTCTTATCACTTGACATAGATTTGAGGCCTACCCTCAAACTTGTCTTGACGTTTGTTTGAGATGATGCCTCTTATCATGACACAAGATGATGCCTTGGAGGCCTTCCAGCCAGCTCTTTGCTTTACCTTTCAGCAGGGATTACACAGGACACCACAGTTTGATCTGGCAGTTGCACTGAACACAGTAAATTGTAAATGCCCCTTAATGTGTTTTCTTTTAATGAAGAGACTAGGGCTTATTGTCCCAGAGGATTTCAGGGGTCTCACTGAATGAGAAACTCAGGGTCTTACTGTGTGTGTCTGCAAGGCTACATTACTTCATGCTGACCTAGAACATTAGGCAGTTGTACTGCCTGTTCCTGCTGATTTTTTTCTATATTAATGCTGATATTTTTATGATTTTGTTTGTTTATTGGTTTTTTATTTTGTTGTGGTTTTTATTCTTGTACCCCAAAGAGGAGAAAACCCTTTGCAGGAAGGATGAAAATTTTGTTTGTTTGTTTGTTTGTTTTAATTTTGAATGCCACGGTCCACTAATGGAAATTTGTGATGGTAAAATAGCCCTTCCTATACTCACACACTGTGAATTCAAAACAAAAACCCAGGACTGGGCAAGCTCCAGATGTGATATGGGCCTCTGATACTGAAAATAAATAGCCAGAGTGTTGGCTGCAACAAGCCCTCCCTCCTTCCTTGTATCCATGAGTCACTAAGCCAGATGGGGCTGGCTTAACTCATAGAAGCTGCTGATTCTCAAACCAGTGCTGTCAAGGTAAGATGTTGAGGAGAAGGGACAAAGTCTATTTGTGTGCTGCTTTTTTAAGTATTTGGAGTTCCTTTCATACCTGTGCTGCTTTCTGTCATGAGACAGAGCAGATCCCCTATGCAGATGCTCTACAGCTAGCTAGCACATAATGAAAATTGTTACCAGCTCTGGAGCAGCTCAATATAAACTAATGTCATAAACAAATAATTCAGACTCATCCCAACAACACCTCCGAAAAGCACTGCAAAGTAGCCTCCACCACTCTTTCTGCATATCTGAAATGCAATTAAGAGCATCATGAGAGCTGTAATACACAGCCCATGAGAAAACACATGTCTCAATCATTATAGTTAAAACCCGCAGTAAGAACTAAAAGATTTGGCCTTTGAAAGGCATGCTGGCTCTGGTTTGGAATAGCTTCATCTCTAAATAAGAATTGCCCATGTCTGGCACTATGTAGAAATATACTCTTCTGACTCAGGAGGGAGGCAAAATAGCAGGAAATGACTCTGAAAATTAGACCATAAATTTAGATATAGCTGTTCTGATCCTGGCATGATTTGTTATGAGTAAATCAATGTATTTTTGGCAGAGATGAAACCAAAGGAAAAAAAAAAAAAAAGTAGAGAGAGGAGGAGAGAAGAGTAGAAATGGAATTTTATAGAGGAAACTAAACAGAGATATTCCAGTTTGTGCTAAGTGTATCACAGTTTTCAAGTGGTACTCCAGTCTATTGACAGCTGCCTTCTGATGTATTCAGTACAACCAGGTGGAAGGGGCACAGAGGCTTTAGAGACTTGAATCCTGTTTTTGAATCTGGCTCAGATTTGCCACTCTCTCTCCAGCTGTTCCTGCCCTTGGAACTTCTACCTCCTTTGAATAACGGGAAATATTTGGGGTAATTTGAGGAAGGTGCCAAAGCTGTCTCCAAGACCAGAAACCTGCATGCCCAGAACAGGCTATGCCTCTGCTGATGAAACTCAGGGAGAAAGTGTCTGGTGCCAGCACAGAAGTGCCAAGTCTTTGAGTAGATAATGAAAGCTGTTGGGACCTAGAAAAGGGATCAGGAGCTTAGAGAGGAGAGCAGCAGGTCCAGGTTTCATGTATACATGGGCAACCAGGTGTTAAGCATCTGTAACTAAGTGCCTAATGCCCTAAGTAACAACAGGCAAATCCCAGTACCAAAGGAACACGGGGATCCAGACTAAGCATTGCCAAAACTGTAGCACTGTTCTGCTCTGCTCACACTGTTCCCATTGCTAGAGTCCCTTCACCAGCTGACCAATTATATTGTAGCATATATTGTATCAGGAAACGACACTGTGGCAGGTCAGCACAGTGTGGGTATGTTATGACAGCTGGAGAGGAACTTCCTGAGTGAGTTAAGCCATTTTGCTGGACATAGCTGGACAGACTGACATGAGGGAATCCCCATTTATAGTATCTGCATCCCCAGGATGAATCCCACTTAAGAAAATTTCCCAGATCTGGGAGGCTACTTGGCAGAGTAAATGTTTCCAAAGGTCAGTTTTCAGAAATACAGTTAAAGTGGAGACCTGGAAAAATACCCAGGTCTGATAATCTGCATCATGAAAAAGATGGCCTGTGTCACCCAGAGGGGTGGGGAAGGCAAAGGAAGAGCCTAGAACATGATTCATTTGGCACTATCCTAATTTCCTCTGTTGAAGCCCCACTAAAACCTGAGCATCAGTCAGGGTTTTATGCCTGCCCCTGGTCCTCTGCCATGTATGACCTTCAGGAGCAGAATGCTTCCTGGCCTGCTGTAATGAAGCTTCTAGTGGAAGATGATGTAGCTGCCCTGATTCACAGCAAGTAAAGATCTAGCCCAGAAACTGCTAAAAAGTGTAATTCAGAGTCCAGTTTATAAGTTTATAATGGCTTGCAAAGAAAAGTAAAGAAACAGCAAAGTTGCTGGGAGAATCTAGCTAGGCAGAATACTACTTTCTCCCTTTTTATTTAATAAAATTACTGGGTTTAGACTGTGCAAACATTTCTAGCAGCTACATGCAGATAGGTCCTTGCCTTTTTATTCTCTATGCCTATTCAGTATAGTTCCATGTAGCTCTTTAGCTCCATAGAAAAGCCTGAAAATCCAAATTAGACCCATACAAAGTGACTGTCTCAGATTGCCTTTAGACACTTACGCCTGTGCAAGGGAAACAGTAACAAATGAGCAATAATATTTGTAACACAAGCATTCGTAAGGCAACAGCCAAGAATTACAGCAATGGAAAATGCTTCATGATCCTATTGCAGAAAGAAGCAAAGCACTTTACCCTTTTAGAGACCCTGTGTTTCCTCATTGATGGTCACGTCATACCCATCTTAAGTAGAGCAATACTAGAGGAAAATAGGGAAAGAACATAACATCAGAGCTGAGGTCAACATCTGGATGGACTTAGGCTTCACAAAAGAATTTACAGTCTCATTGGCACATATGAGGACTGTCGTCTCCTCTGCAGCATTTAATTTTTAATCGTGAGAGCCCACTGGAGTAAGGCTTGGCTTTCAAGAATATTAATGGAGTAAAAATGCAATGAAAAGTGAAAAAAAAAAAAAAAAAAAAAAAAAGAAAAAAAATGAAAAAAAAAAAAAAAAAAAAAAAAAAAAACAAACAAGGAAAGAAGCTGAATAGTTCCAAAAAACACCAGTATGAATCCCTCCCTACATATACACAAGGATACATATACTCCCTCCCTACATACACAAGGAGGGAGTAGCCAAAAGACTGACACTGAAAACCAACAAAGTCACCTTCTGGGTGTCTGAATAAGAATGGGATAGAAGTCCCACCTGTGTTCTGACCCTGCCTTACCTTCAGGGGCTCAACCAGTGGTACAAAAGGTTTGTGGAGTGACTGAGGACTCCCTATGACCTCAGCAGGGCATAATATGGACTCTCCTCTCCCAACAGGATATCCTCACCAGTATGTCCCCACTGCTCTGGGGCAGTAGTGCTCAATCTAGGTAGAGGGAAGAAAAAGGAAATAAAGTAAGAGATGACAAACAGGGCTTTCCTGTTGAAATTGTTTGGAAGAACATGGACTAGTGTCACTTCTGATGAAAATGTGCCTTCAATGAGTTGCTGAGGGCACAATGCCTTCCCTACACATCCAACACATCCCTCTCCTGCTCATCAGAGAAGTCCCACAGGCAACCAAGAGCAACAGCTTGCAGATCCATGCCAGGACATGCTGCTCAGTGTGGCATGCTCACTAACTTGGGCCACATCCTTGCCTTGCCACTCCTTGGAGCCCTTTCCCTGTATATTCAGTCTCGCTGGCCCGGGATACAGAGAACAAGCTCAGCACTGGTGTACCATCCCATGCATCTGGGCCTGCAGTCCTGCTCTCTCTCAGATTATGAATGAACTTCTGAACCTCTTGAGGTTGATAGATCACAGGTGATAGCAGGAAGTGATAGAGTACTTTCTTGCTCATGATGACTCAGTTGCTGTTCTCTGTAATTTAAAATAGCATTTTATTAAGTTCATTCCTTGTTATCAGGAGGAATTGGAAATACCTGCTTTGATTGTCCTACTCCAGTGATCTCATGATTCACAAGGCTCCAAATTGTGTCCCTGGGAGAGATAAGGGACATCTAGTGGCAGCTCCTGTGAAATGGACAATGGCTGTTCAAGTATCCCCTGTTCCACACAGGAAAGGCCTGAGGAAAGGAAGAAATTTAGATTCTGACTTGATTTTGCATGATCAGTTTCACCACCCCTTCTGGTGTCCAGCCTCCCCCAGCTGTGGTTTCAATTCCCTCTCTACTCAGTATTGGTGAGGCTGCACCTCGAGTACTGTGTTCAGTTTTGTCCACCTCAATACAAGAAAGACATGACAGTGCTAGAGCAGGTCCAGAGAAAAGCAACTAAGCTGGTGAAGGGCCTGGAGAACAAGTCTTATAATGAGCAACTGAGGAAACTGGGGCTACTTAGTCTGAAGAAAAGAAGGCTGAGGGGAGACCTTATCACTATCTACACCTACCTGAAAGGATGTTGTAGAGAGGTAGGTGCTAATAGACACAAGGTAAGGTGTCACTATGGGTTTGTTTGCTTAAATATGAAAAGCTAATAATTTAACTGGGTGATCAAGGTTGCTTCTTTAGGCAACAGACATACATGTATTTTCAGAAAATGATCTATTTGATTTATCTTGGTATACCTTCGATACTTGTCTACAAATCCAGCCAAGTACCTACCAAGCCCTATAAGCATCTGCTTCTCTGCTTGTTATGCTATACTGAATTGTAGGAGAACACATGAGTGTCTCCTGACAGGTCCTGTCCAGTCAGAGGTGTTTTTATGCTAACCACCTGGTGTGAGTTGTCAGTTAGTGATTAGGGGCACTTGTGATTTTTGGTACTATTTCTTCCTTCACTGAATTCCCTACCCCACACTGAGTAGTTATCATAAAGTATTTATATATGAAAGCCTATGAGCCTGCAGCCACCTCAAATGTCATACATGCCATTATGGTTGCAGCCAGTATGACCATTCCAACTTTCATATTATCTCTACAACCAAGCTCTTAAATGCATTTTCCCTCAAAGATGCACTATCTTTGAGCCAGAAAGAGGTCTCTGTGTCTGATTGCAAGATGGTCCCTGCAGCATTGTCGTTACACCAGGACTTTTCAGAAAATCTCATTTCATGGCAGCCTTTCCACTGCTTAGCCTGAAAGAGTCTACCATTTGTCCTTCTCTTTGTTAGAGCTTGTCTGATTGCTCACATCCTTCCTATGCCTCTTCACCTCTGCCAGAAGTGTGCCCATTTGTGTTGCTTCCAATACTGCCTACCTCTCATCAGCTTTCAAGATCTCTGTAACAGGATGGTAACCATCTGGCAGAGCTGCCTGTTTCTCAGAGGGGTGGTTTTGCTTTCTCTCAGATAGTGAGTAGACACATATCTGGTCTTTCTTTATAGGTCAGCCACAATGACATATTGGGTATTTGTGATGCAAGAGAGTCACTTCTGCCATATATGAAAATAGCCATATTTGGCCATTTGGTTTTCTATCACAACAGAAACGGCTTCATGATTGGTCTTTGAATGTGAAAAAAGAGCTTTTCCTTCCATCTCAAAATCTATGAACTTAGACTCAAGGATAAAGAATTTACCTCTGGGTTTTAACTTCAGGATTTTCATTGTGTTGGGGGGGGGGGGGGGGGGTGGCAAAGACGGTGAAACTGAGGTCTGTGATCTCCAGAACAGAACTGAAGCTCAGTAGTTCAGAGCCCACCCATGTAATGCTGTTTTCTACAAGGCCCATCCCTTATAATCAGCTCTGACATGACATGACAATGAAAAGGAAAAAAGAAAGAGCCAGGGAAGTTTGTCAAGGATAGGAAACACAGACTCATAATTGGTTTCTATTAATTATTTCATTTTCAGTCCAAAAATCTCTCCCATTAAAGCACTGATGCCTGCCATATAAGAATGAAATGTCAGAAGAAAACAAACCACCCTGTAACTACAAGAGTATTTTTTTCTGCTCTCTTGTTGAAGTGACATATGAATACTGTGAGGTTACTTCTATTGTGCAACTGATGCATTGTTATACCACATAGCAGGATGGAGCTGACCCTAGACACTCCCAACACACAATAAATTGAGATCTTCTTTTGGAAATGATGCTAGCAGTATGCATCTCAGTAATGATAGCCTTTGGGCCTTGTTCTGGAGTCATAGGGAGTTTATGAGATGTTATGTTCTCACATTTCCTCCCAGCTCAAACTTCCCTGGGAAGGTCTTTCAGCATCAGAATGTGTCACTTCCAAAAGGATGTTTGGGCAAAGTCCATGGCAAAAAATTCAGACTACGGATATGGAGCTAGGTAGGCAGAAGGATGCAGTCCAGAGCTGGAGCTGCTCCCAGGCATGCACCACTGGTCTGATTTCCAAAACTGGGCATGTAAAAGCCTTGAGCCCCACACAGAGCTTCCATTATTAGTCATATTAGTTGGGCTTTATACATAGAATACAAATATAACACGGTCACACTGTTTTGTGTAGTAAAACATCATCTGTCTTGCACTTAGGTCTCAATCTGGCTAGGAAATATCAAAATAACTACAAAAAAAACCCCAAAAAACCAAAAAACCAACATTTTCAAACAGCCCTAATCATCTATTATTTAAAGTCAAAGGTGTAGCAGGAATACACTGTTACAACCCAAAGTCCTACACCAGGATATGAATGCCATAGAAATGACCTTAAAATAACTGTACATAAAGAAAAAGACTCTCATAGCCAGAAAATCAGAAAAGCACAGTGGCTCAATGAATATATGGTTTTATTAATTGCAGGTCAAATACATGGTGTGATTGATACAAGTTTCAATAATGTAGCAAATATAAGGTGCAATTTTGTATTACTACATCTACAATGCTGCATTGTGCCCAACCTACTAGATAGTCCCATAGCATTCACAAAATTAGACCACCACACCTCAGTTTGCCGCTGACACCCTTTTATGCTGAAGAAGGTCTGTGATACATCAGTCCATTCTACCTGTCACCTCTTCCAAAGAAAAGAAAGATTAAATAGGAATGAGAGTCTAACTGCTCCACAAATCATCCTGAGACAGACTTGTTTGGAAGAATAAAGCAACGATATAGCTGCAGATTCTTCACAAATCCTTCCTTTGTTCATTATTGCAAATTTGAAAGACTGCCAGTGAAGAAGGAACAGATGACTGATCAGAGCAGACACTACACCAAGTCTTGCAGTATTTTGTCCTTAAAACTGTTGCTGAGGTGTCCTATGGCTATTAAATGTGTGTAGAGAAACTGGAGGTCTCTATCCACACAAATAAAGTCAGTTCTCTGCTAACATACTTGTAAATCAAAAGCGAGTTTCTCGCCATCAATAGATGGCAAAACAGGCATGAGATCACATGTAACCCACTAGCATCTGAGTTCTTTGGCTTTCTTAACCTTTTTCATTTGTGACATTAAGCCACCTTGTTTGTATGATTGATTCAATAGGTGAACTCTTCTTTTGACTTCACAGAATCACAGAATGTTAAGAGTTGGAAGGGACCTTGAAAGATCATCTAGTCCAACCCCCCTGCCAGAGCAGGACCACCTACAGCAGGTCACATAGGAACGTGTCCATGCAGCTTTTAAATGTCTCCAAAGAAGGAGAATCCAGAACCCCTCTGGGCAGCCTGTTCCAGAGCTCCGTGACCATCACAGTGAAAAAATTTTTCCTTGTGTTTCTGTGGAACCTCTTATGTTCCAACTTACACCCGTTGCCCCTTGTCCTATCATTGGACATAACAGAGAAGAGCCTGGCTCCATCTTCCTGACACTCACCCTTTATGTATTTATAAACACTAATGAGGTCACCCCTCAGTCTCCTCTTCTCCAAGCTAAAGAGACCCAGCTCCCTCAGCCTTTCATCATAAGGGAGATGCTCCACTCCCTTAATCATCTTTGTGGCTCTTTTGTGGCCTTTTCCCCCTCTAAGCAAAAGAAAGACATAAGGAATAAGTTTGTTCCTCATTACCATCCCACTTTTTGTTTCTCTTTTTTTTTATTCAGTTTACAGTCATAAGGGCCGTCATAAGAGAAATTTAATAATGCTTACAGGCTTTTTACGCTTCAGTGAAAGAAAGCAATGCAAGCCCTTGCACATTTTTTTCAGAGTGGCTCTAGGCAAAGATCTCCTTTGTCTACAGTATAAGAGTCATTCTTTTAAAATAACCAGTGTATTATTTCTTTAGTGTGTTCTATTTTATTGTTAAGGAGGACTCCTCATGAAAAAAAAACAGCACTTGATCTTTTATAGAAAGAGCAACTACATAAAATCAAGGACGGAGGTTTACATTTTTGTAGGTAAAAAGTGGTTTCTCATTGACTTTCATACTCCAGTTTCATTTTCAAGGCTACCCAAAAAGCTTGCGTGTTGACTGAGGAGGTAAACCGGTAGAAATCCATAAATTGGAAATACTTCCTCGTTGTTTGCAGATGACCATTTCAAAATGGATAGGAGATAAGTATACACTGTGAAAGAAAATTAAGTCAAGTATTTTCAGTTGTAGTCACTGGGGATTCTAAGAGGTACATGCATGCATAAGACAATTTGATGAACCCTAGGATAAAATCTATCAAAAATGCAGAGATACTATTTCTGCCCAGGTACTATGGCCAGTGGGGTATGAATGGCATTGGAACACAGCAAAGCTGACAAAACAGAAGCAGGGGTAGAAAAGTCCTACTGTCCGCACTATTATATACCTCTTTCCAGAAAAAAACAATTACTTCTTGCAGAAAAGGACAGGTAGAGTTCATATGTCTCTCCTTAGAGGTACCACACTCTTAAACTTCAACCAGGGCTGGTCCTATTTCTTGGCTTCATTCATGGCCTTATAGCTATTTCTTAGCCCTAAATATTTCCATTTGTTTTCTATTTAGATACATGCTTCTAGGAAACAGGGCCTTCAGAGGGTGTCATATCTTTTATTTTGTTGGTAGGGCAACTTTTTGGAGTCCCTGGTTGATTATGCCTGTTTACCTTCCGATAGCTGTGTTTCCTGGATGGCTGCCATATGTTGTTCCTCTCTAGTTAATCTTACGGCAATGATCCTGGCCTTCAACAGATATAGAATGTTTGTCCTCCTGGTGTTCAACAGGGCTCTAAAACATAAACACTTTTTCATGTGTTTCTGGGTACATCAGCATTCAGAAACCAAACTCCTTTATGAGTAGCAGTCACATCCAGCACTCAGCATTTTCAAGTCTCTGCAGACACATGAATTCGTGGTCACTCTGCCTTGCAAGGCAATAAAGTTTACAAGTGCCTCTCCACAGTTCTGGGGAGGAAAGCGAGGAAATTTAAAAGCTCCAGGTTGCAGGAGCGAAAACTAGTCATATAAACAGGTAACCAAACACATAAACAGGTAACCATTTAAAAGGTGTCCAAGGAACCTTGGAAACTTTCTGGCAGAGCTAGCATTTCATAGCAGGAAATCTTTGCTTTCTGATGGAGCATAGCAGGCACATTTGGTCCTTCATTTGCCCACATCTTTCCTCAAGGTGCCTGCTACTGACTTGGCAACACCACTAATTCTACAGCTCCCTTTATTTTTTGTTTCTTGGTGCTATTTTACAGGTTCAGCTTTTGTATCTCAAGCCTCTGAGTTTTCTGTAGCTCCTTCAGTCCCTCAGAGTGCTCTAGGAATTCTGTTAACTGAGTAAGACTTTTCCCTGACATCAACACACAGCAATGTTGAGCTGAGAAAGCAACAGACCATGGCATCTTATTGTATTCGTCTGAGATAGTATTCAATATGAAGAATCAGCACATTGTTTCAATGTCTGCACACCAGTTAACTATTAATGAATTCACAGTCAATAAAATATACTCTCTGGGTAATATCCGGTCAACAGTTAACCTAGTAGTTATGTTTGGAAAAGAGTTTATAATCAATCCTCTGCTGCCACAGCCTTATAAGTTCTGGAATGTTCACTTGTTGGCCTGAAACTTCCTAGAAATTTTAGGGTGGCAAAATCAAATTGTACATGGGCAGGAGACGAATACAGATTCCCAAAAATTCTGCCTCAGTATTTTCAAGCCAGTGCTAAAGGAAAAATGCACTGATTTGGGGGTAAAGTTTGCCAGGGCAGGTTATTTTTTTCAGAAATAATGACTGTTCTGCTTGAGGAAAGAACATGTTATGTCTATACCAAAATCAGGAGCACTAAAAGGAAATAATGCTGAGAATATAATTTTTAATTCTTTTTTTCTTACATGCACAACTATTGGGTCATTTCTGGAAGAAATTTTCCTATGCCCATTATCTAGACAAATAGTTCTCAAGACTGCTTTGTCAGACTCCACTGTTAAGTTTTATTTACACGACTGCACTGCAAGCCTTCAAACTTGACTGCTTGGGAATCTCACTGGGACCTTAAAAGAAGTTAGGTTTGAATAAACTTGTTAGAGTTATAAACCAATTTCAAAGTTGTCAGTGATACACACATGCACACGTATATATAGGTATATTATTTAGCATTACACAGTCACTTGCAGTCTTCAAACACTTGAAATGTTAATAATACTGCAGCAGTTGGCATCACACTTCATGTCTAAATGCCTTAAAGATGCACAAAACCAAAGAGTGAAACCAGTGAAAACCCCACAGTTCCTAGCTTAGTTTTAAAATGACTCATATTTCATCAAAGTACCCAAAGCCACCTCAAACTGAAACCATAGCACTCAGAATCTGGTCCATTTTTGACCTAGTGCTGCCTTTCCACATCCAATTTTCTTACCCGGTAAAGTCACGTACACATATATGACACAGGAGTGGGTACAAGGCAGTTTAATGGGCTGGCTAGAAAGCTGTCATAAGGAGGGGGTATAGACAGAGTTTCTCCTGTGTTGAAGCTTTCCTTATGCTAATATAGAGTGACTTGATTTTGTTTATAGTATGGGACCTGGATTGCCCACAAAATTCTTTTTCATGGGATGCATTTTCTCAGTCCCCTCTCATTAAAGTAAATCTGATTACGTTTCAGTCTCATTTTATTAAAGAGAGGGAAGCTAGAGGGGGGAGCTGGAGCCACACACTTAGATAATTTCCATTCAAATCCAACACAGTAGTTCTCTCAGCCAAGTCACACTTAGGGGAGGGAGGCAGCAGGGGAAAATTTTGTGCTATTCTTTGATGGGCTTTATCAGATGGATGAAGCATGACCAATCACCCATAACCTGACAAAGCCTTGAAAGAGGCAGAATCATGACTACATCACGTACACCTCCAACAACTGGGACAATAGCGGACACTGTTGTGGGTTGCAGGGGTGGAAAGCAAGAGCATTTAAAGTTGTAGTAACAAGAATCAATGACTATCTGGAGGGGTGGTGGGAGGTCTGGCAGAAGACATCAGAAGAAGCTGGGGGGGAGGAGGTGAGGTGTCTTGTCCCTGTCCTGCCCCAGCATCCATCCTCCCTGAGACATTTCAACATTCGTTATCCAAGCAGCAAACTCTTTTCTATGACGGGGAAGAAAGAAATTGATTGTGTTTTTAAAAGCTACTTGAAGTCCACAAAAGGTGCATTGTTTCAAAATGGGTTGAGGGGGCTGGGTGCTTTGGGGGGAAAGAGTTGAACTTATACCATCATTTTGTCTAATTATGCCTGACATTATTCCTGTTGTCATGTGGGTTACTACAAAGCCAACTGCCAGCTTGTGTCCCTGAGCGCAAAGACTAAACTGTTACGCTTACAAGGACACAAGGCTTGTTCCCCGCTCCCTCCTCCCCCTCCCACACTTCCACAGGCACTGGATCCTCCTTGGGATACCCACACATTTGGAAGAGATGCTGGGAAACATGGAGTCTGAAAACACCTAGGAGATACCAGCCATTTCTGCCAGCTAGGAGACAACCACCAGGCTTATCCTGTAAAACTCCAGGAACATGCTGAGAGACATCCAATCAGTCACCTAGGCAGTGTCCTCTCCTTTTCTTTTTGGACAATGCATTTGCCGTGTTGAATTCCCAGTCCAGGAACACACCAGAGCTGATTCCAAAGCAAACCATATTGTCATCCCATACAGATCTCCTCTCAGACAAGTATCTTTGACAGAAGAAAAGCTG
Organism: Todiramphus chloris collaris; assembly: GCA_025345505.1. Classification (NCBI taxonomy): domain Eukaryota; kingdom Metazoa; phylum Chordata; class Aves; order Coraciiformes; family Alcedinidae; genus Todiramphus; species Todiramphus chloris. The sequence goes on from JANVCC010000022.1 coordinate 26,720,076, forward strand.
GAGGCCACCAGAGTGATGCATATTGCCAGCAATGAAAGGCACAGGCCCCAGGGCAAAATAGAGTAGACTGTGAGACCAGAGCAGCTACAGATATCACCAATTCAAAATCTCAGATACGTCAGTAAGTTCCCCCTCCTCATCTGAAGGCCAACTCCAGCAGGTCAGTGACTTGACTATGTCCTGCTTGCACTGACCTTCATCACATCAAGGTTGGGGACCCTCCTGGCTTTCTAAGACACCCGCTGGTGATGTTTAGAAAACAAGCAGAGTTTGGGCTGTCAGTGTGATAGGTCTTCAGGTCTGCATGCATCCATAAATGCCATCTGCTGCCATGCTGACTCAGCTGGGACTGGGAAAGGGTGTATCCCAAAGGGCACTTTGGGTGAGAGTGGACTTCCAGCTCTGCCCCTGGTTTTATGCTAGCCAAAGCCAAAATAAGCACAGTCAGGACCTGATCCTTTGGCAGATGCCACCAGTTCAGGCATGGTCATTCCTAATAGCTGGGAATGGGTGAAAGGCTAAGATGATGTTCAAGGCAGCTTGGCAAGCCTTTTGTTTTCTTTCATTTCAACTTTTGCAGGCTGCACTCCCTGCCCTCTGCTGTCAGCAGGGTCTCTAACAGGACAACCATTTCATCATTGACTTGGAGTGGACATTCAAAACAAAGACTCATGTTTTTCTTCAGTACAAGGAAGAAATCTATCAGTCCTGAAGCATTGACGTGCACTTTAAGCGTTGCCAACAGCTTCCAAAGCTCCACAGGTCCAAGCAGGTTTTTACAACGCTCTTCTCCTGTTTGCACATAAAAAAAAAAAAAAAAAAAAAAAAAAGATGGTGGGAAATTAGCTTGGGAAAATAAACTTTCTTGTTTAAGGAGGTTCTGCAAGGGATTATTTTCTTTCACCTTTTAAAAAAACCTCTGGTTTATAAAGACACATCACCTGCCCTGATCCCAGTTTCATCTGAGCACTTTCTGCTGTACAGTAAAGAACATCTTTCATGTGACAGCTCACCCACAGTCAGTGTTCTGGTTTGGTTTATTTTTAATATGCAGGGACACACATTGCCATACACCTATGCTAGAGATGGCAAAGTCAAAAAACAGATACTAACCTCTAAAAGCCCTCCTTTTTTACACTCACCAACCTCAAATCCTCATCATCATTCTCTTTCCCCTTTCTTTATTATAGTGATTACAGTGAAGGACATGGAAGACAAGTGAGTCTTGGAGCCGACTCGGAAGATATCTGACCTGGTTTCTGTAGGTCAGACATACTGACTTTTCAAAGCTAGACTGTAAAGCTCACCTTTACAAAACAGCCTTCCCAGCTCCAGCAAAGGACTGTTGGGACAGACATGCTGGAAGCTGTAACAACAGCTGTATTGATGGGAGGGAAGATTTTATTGTAAGTTGGATTTAGGAATGAGTAATTATGCAAACAAGCAATTAAGTAAAATAAATACAAATGGCCTCCTCTTTCAGAGTATGCTTTTAGTTTGACTTGTAGCAAGATCAGAGGCAGGAGATTTCTCAGGGCTGAATCAAGCCTTTGAAACAAAGATAAAGGGGGCATTGGCAATGGGGGGATAAACACTGTTCTGTCTCTCCTGTGCATCATTAAATGCTATGTGCATGTGTATGCAACAGGGCAGCTGTAATTTACAGAATCAGGAAATATATTAAAATACCAAAGATTTGAGGCCACGTATGGCCCACTTTATTGACCCACCATCTGTGGAGCAGCATCACTCTATTTATTCCCATAAATTACACTGATGCAAGACAAGACACATTTTTTCTCTCAGTGGTGGTGGCTGTTTTCTGATTTCTCCCCTCCCCCTGAGAAGGTAGGCTGCAGGATGCTTGCAAGATAGCTGAGCTCAGTGATGCTGCTGTCTGCCTTATAGCCCCAGCTATCTCAGCTCATCAGATCAGACACTGGAAATCCAAATGTTTCTGAGGTCAGCCTTCTCCTGTAGTCCATCACCTCCTTGTTTACAAGGTCTATTCTGGCCCACACTCCTGCACCGATGGAAGGCAGCTGGGCTGAGAAAGCAGTGCCAGATTCCCGGAAGAAAGAGAGAGCTTCCTGGAAAAGGCAGTCCTGCAAGTTTCTGGGTGGGAGAGGAGGTAGTGGCAGGTAATGTACATCATCTTTCCCCACTCAGGGACGCTTCAGTAGAAGAGACTGGAGCTAGGCTTCCCTCTGGGAAAATCATGCTGATGAGTCTACAGAGAGGAATTTGCTGGAGATGCAACAGTAGGAATCACTGTGACGTCTGCCTGAGCCTCCACATAACCGGAAACAAAATTTCACATAGAGCAATCTGTTCCAAGTTTATCAAGACAATGGTAACTTCAAGGCTCACTTATGAGGCTTCACCAGCATCACTCATGGAGAGCTTTTATAGGACCAGATGCTTTTATTTAAATTCAGAAAGATTTTGTTTATCCCCTCAGTTGACCCATTGGGAGGAAAAAGCTACTCAATATGGGTAAGCCTGTTCCTCTATCATACGGGGTACTAAGACTATCCGTTCCCTGGTCAACATTCAATCACAGTGCTGTTATATCATTTTGCAAAAACAGCATTTTGCTGTTCATTCAGGGGTTTGCATTCAATCTTCTCGTTCACAGGCAATTCCAACACATGTTGATTACAGTTCAGAACCCAAAGAAGAGGAAATGACACTGGACAAGAGCTCTCATGTTTCGTGTGGCTCCAATGGTGATGGAGTAACGGCGAGCCTGGTGCAGGGCACTCATTTTCAGTATGGCCGTCTGTAGTGGTAAAGTCAAAAGACAACCATGAGTCTGAGCCAGGACCCGGTCCAGGGCCAAGACCATTTTCTCTCTAGACTTGGTATTTATGCTCTTCAACAACCTGGAGGTTTATCAAGACTCTGCCACTGCCTCTCTCAACTGATTTTCAGTTACTCATGAAGCCGTGGCAACTTGATAGAAAGTCTGAGCTCTTTGCTGTCATTTGGCCAAGCCAGGCAGATTTCACTTTCTTGATTGCAGCTCAGAAACCAAGCTAGCTCAGCCATGTGTGGTCATTTTGGTCATCCTTCAGCTGAACTGCCTCCACTTTGTCTCTCTCTTCCTGGCAGTGGCCTGAAACTAAGCTGTCTCCTTGCCATGTTTTCACAACACACCAGATAGAAAAAGATCTTCTCTCCCAAGGACAGGAGCTGTTGTTCAGGATTTCTGAACTCCATATTGTTCGGTTCCCTGGTCTCCCACAGTCTCACTGTCAGGCCTTGGGCAACTATAGTGTATATCTGGTGTCTCAGGTCCAACTGTCAAAGAACAAGAACAATCTTTTTTCCAACTTGCAGTGGAACTAAAGTATGTCATTCAAACCAAGCTGAGCTTCTCACCAAAACACACCCCCTGAAGAAAATAAAACAAACCATTTTTTGTTTGCTTCTTGTTAATGCCTTCTAAATAGAGCAGCCTGCCACAAATTGGGGATGAAGGGGCACCATCCATCTGTTCTTCTAGACACTCAAACTCTCCCCTACTACTTATTTCAAGTGTATTGTAACCAGCACTACAGACCTCTTTGTTTTTCTTTTGGATCCCCAAATCTTTCCATTACAGGTCTCATCAGTCCTCTACCCTTCTTTGAGGTTTTTTTTATTTCTCTCCTGGATGTTTAGCCCTTCCTGAGTTTGTCTCTCCTCTCTAGTCCATTTCTCTTCCCCCTGCAAATCCCATCATCCCCTGCAAGGCATATCATAAAGAGCATTGTGCCTACAGGCTTTCTTCACAGCATCTTGCTCCATTCAGATAGGGAGCTAATGAATTCCTAAGGCAGTGCTGCAGACCTCCACATCTCCTCTGCTGACAGAGTATCCCCAAAATCTCCCTAAGAGAATCTGAACTCCTCCCTTTGAGGAAACAGCGAGTCCAAAAGCTCTCTGCTTGGGGATCTTTCTGAGGTTTGCCACCTACAGGTGTTCAGAGAGAGGCCAAAAGTAAAGAAAGTGGAGAAAGCCAAAGCAGCTGCAGAGGCTGCTGCTGAGCAAGGAGACAATGGCTTGGCAAACACAGCACACTGGAGGCAAAACTAGAAGGCAGAAAAGCATTATGGGTGGAAGAAAAAAAAAGGCAAGACATTTAAAGGAGAGGGTGAGGGCAGATTAGGTTAGAAGTGATGGAAGGAGGGGAAATGTTGAGGTGAAAAGTGCTGGCTGAAGAGTAAGAAAGAAGGTGAAGGGGCCACAGGAGGGTAAAAGGACTATCCTACTGCTGGATGCACCCAGATTAGGAATTATAAATTCACCCACCTGACTGCCCCGTGCCCTTGCCTCAGACAAAATGAACAGGACACTGAGTGTGTCCTTACTCCAGACCCATAAAAACATCGGACAAAATTCATTTAAACACTTGCAGAGAACTCAACACTTGCTCAGAAAGGCCCAAATATCCCCAGAAAGTAATTTCCAGACTGGATCAGGTTTTTTTTCCACTCCCCAAATACCTAAGAGGTAACAGCCTCCCAGTGAAAGCAAGAGGCAGCTGTTCAGGGTGATAGTGTGTGCTTTGCAAAACGTGCTTCAGTCAGGCATGTTGCTGACAGACCACAGTGAGTAGTCCCCAGGGCCTACCCTGGATGTAGAGATCAATCGTCAACCTTCAGACACAGCTTTTAGGCAAACAGAAGAGCACTGTGCATTCAGGACTCACAATAAGCAGCAGCTCCAGGGAACCAGATTAAGGACCTACCATCCCCAGCATCATCACAGCTCTAGGGAGCAACTGGGTACCTACTGCTGAAGGTCTCTGAAGCAGTGACACAGGCTGTCTCCGAGACAGTCCCTTGACAAGCAGCACTAAGGAGGAGACAAAGTCTGTAAGGAAAGCAGTATCTTTAATTAAAACAGGCCCTATGTTCTTCATCACTACACAATTCTTACCGCCTCTGCCACATGGACCTTCTAGCTGGAGTCAGGCTCATCATCTGCTAGGGGTGAACTGAAAAGAGTTATAGTGCCGGCTTGCCAAATTTGTGCCAAATGTAGGCGGTTTTACTCCTCTGACTGTAACACTAATGAAAGTGGAAGTGAATCTGGTTACTGGAAAGCCAGGACACAATACACATTTCTGATTTTTCAGGAGATGCTGCTGCCTTAAAGATGATAGGATAGCACAACAGCTCTGGCCTTGCAGCACTTGGAAAGGAGATCGGGACAAAGTTCCTGTTTATGCAAAAGTGACTGAATAACCAATAATTTTGGGAAGGGAGCATTACACACTCCTAAAGAGCAGTCTTCCACTGGGAGGTTTTCAGTTTGTGGTCAGTTGTTGCAGAGTGAGATTCACAAGCTGCCATCCAATATGCCTCAGGCTCGGGTCATGACTGAACAGCTCAGAGAAAGTCCCCGAGAAACAGCAGGGAATCTGGTTCCTGGCAAATGGGAAGCACATTTGGAACAGAGTCATGACACGAATGTGGAGTCACACAACATACAGGCACAGGAGTCAAAAGGCATCTAGCGAGGAAGGCACTCTAAGGCTGGGCGTGTCACTGGGAGCTCACTGTTGTGGCTTTTGCTGTCTACTCCAGCAGCTCAGAGAAGCAGCACTGGTCCTTGTTCTTGAGTGAAAAGACAAAGAATGAACCCGTATTTTCTTTGCCAAGGATCTGGAGTCTTAGCAAGTCAAATGTGCTGTTAGCATGAGTTTGGAGTACAGAATTGGCCACAGGGAAATCAGAAGCTGGAGGTTGTGCCAGATTAAGCAGGTGATTGCCACTTTGGCTGTCCCTCATGGTGAAAACTGTCTGTGATGAGCCTTGATGAGAGTCACCCGTAGCTCCCACACAGGCTGAGGTCCTACAAGAGAGGTGCTTTCTGAGTAGGCCTTGCCTGGGAGCTCCTGAAGATGAGGGACTCCCAGTGAAGTCATGCTGGGGAGCCAGAAGCCCCATCTCAACAAATGCCAAACCAAGGAGCTGGCAGCATTTAGGGCCCTGTGGGTAGGCAAGAGGCTGGTGAGGAAGGCTGCTTGCTGAAAAGAAGGGATGCTCACAGTGCAAAGGCAATTAGGCTTTAGCTGAAGAAAAACTACCTCCCCCTGACACTAAGGACTTCATCGTTACCCTTCCACCTCATTTTATCCATTTGATTATAAGCTCCAGATTTATCATGTTAGGCTCAGTTTTCCATTTGTGCTGAGGTGAAGCAGAGGTAACTCAGTGTCACTGAGGGATGACAAATCTCACTCTTTTGAGTGTCAGACTGCATTCACCAGGTGATGCTGTCGCTGCAGTTCCCCTTGGCCTTCCTGCAGCCAGGATCTCATGCATGTTTCTTTCCTTTTCTATGAAACTTTAAAGCAAAGCTGAAAGATCTCCCTAAAATCTTAGTTTCCAAAATGTCAAATCCATGCTACAACCCTCCTTCAAATGTTAAAGTTTTTTTTAAAAATTAAATCACATTTAAAAAAAAAAAAAGTAATAATCTAGAATCTCCAGCACAAACACTGATTCAAAGGACAAACCTGGAAGAAAGACTGGCTAGTGATTAACAGGAAGGAGACAATTCTCCATGAACTGCACAGTGCTCAGGTGCTAGGAAGTATGGGTAGGAACTTAAGCCCCATCTCTTGGAAGAGATAGTTACTGGTACAGAGGTTGCTTGAAGTCTAAATATCTAGGAAAAAAATGAATACATCTCTCCATGCAGAAAATATCTCTGGTGATATATCCAACTCCACCAGTTCAGTTTTCCTACACTTGCCCTGGAAGTTTGCCAAGCTGTGTACACTAAATGTAAAACACTGCAGGCTTGTAACTGTTCTCCTTCCTTTTTCAAAATCCAAAGTCAGAGATGGGACTTCTTTTCTGTTCTACTTATTTTTCCTAAAGGGCAGAGATAAAGCTATTCCTTATGTGAAGAAGCTGAGATCCTGAAAAGATTTTTGCTTTTGCATGTATGTCTTTACATGTCCCCCTTGATCAGCTCTGAGAAGTGTTCTGCTTTAAGAGAATAACATGGTGTGCAGATGTCTATAAATGGAAGATGAAATTGTTACTATTAAGTCCAGGTCCTGCCAAGGCAAACAAGTGCAGGGCAAACTGTGTGTGCAAAGGAAAGGAGCTGAGAAAGCTTGAAGTCAGCTGAATCATAACTTTGCTTTAATTTTAACATCACTTAAACTACATAACACAGCCATCTTATTAATAATAAAGCTAGCTCCTCAGTAGAACTGTTGTTTGTAAAGCCAAGCCTGTGCACATGGGTGCAATGGGAAGAATGTTGCAACAGAGACGTGCCTTCCAAAGTTGTGTTTTAAATTTAAAATAGTCGGGACTTCTGAGGAGCCTTAAGTTGCATTTGATGTCTCTGCTGCAGTTCACCAAGGTCCCAACCTCTGCAGGGCCAGGAGCAAGGAAGAAGAGTGCAACCGGGACAGCTTCTACCTGTCCACTAGCAACGCAGATCCACTTGAACAGGAAAACGCTCACAAATCCCAGAGGCTGCCCAGCCTGGCTTTCTGCTTTCTTAGTAGAGGATGATGTATTAGGACACTTTCATTCTCCACCTTTCAGGCTTTTCAAGAGCTGTCAGTATGACCTTGAGTGAGTAAATCGCGTAGGCATATATTATAAAGTACACACACCCACTCAGTCCATGCAGAAGTTGACAGGATGCAGCAGTACAAATCCCAGTGCATTTCTCTGCCTACAGTTTTAATTTCCCTCTTGAGAGTTTTCTGTGGGATATTCAGACCCTCACATTGTGCAGAAGTGAGCAGACTCTGGGAGTGCACTGTTGTGAATGCATATAGTTTAGTCCTGTGCTCTGTTTGCTGTTTAGTGAAATGGAGCAAATGCCACTTTGCTAATTAGGAAGTGAAAGTGATAAAGTTACAGGAACAGTCTGCAGGAGTTTTGAGATACTATGTAACAGACAGCAGAGCAGAGCAAAACATTTTTACCGCTGTCTTGCAGGAGTGATTTGATGTCTGCACTGATCTGATAATCTCAGGGTGAGGAGTGAAAACATACTGGTACAAGGCTTGTTCTTTATTGCTTCTGACATTTTATAAAGGCAGGCTGGCTCAGAAACTCCCCTAATATATAGCCTCTAAGACAGAGATGCAATTCCTAATGCATTCCTAATGAAACTCCCTGGACTTCCATGGCCTTGTGTTAAGACTGGATTTGGCCTCATCAGTAAAGTACATTTAGACTTCCAAACTGAAAACTGCCTGTGGATTCCAGAGGGACTTGAAAAACTCCCAGAGTGCTGGAGTGCAGCAGAGATTTATGCTTTTCCCTGACTTTTCACTACTCAGTAATACATTTGCATGGCCAAAGTAAAGCCAGATCTGGCATTCTCCACTCCCGATTTCTCTACTACCCAGGGAACTAAATGACAGTGTAAACTGGAACAGTAATGCTCTAAGCCCCAGAAGAGCTTTTCAGGGGTATTTTCACACAGCCTGTGGAAAGAATGCACATGAGGATATTTGAAATATAAGGACTTGACACTTTAGCTCACCCCAGTCTTCAGAGACACTGGTGACACAGGTTCCTGCGCAGAGGCAGAGACATGAAGCCAAAAAAAGCTTCTTGTGATATTTACTTGTAGGAAAGTAAAATCTCTAGTCTCCAAATGAATGGAGGACTTGGTTGTTATTGGGCACTCTTTTTACCCACTGCCAAAACCAGTCCCAACTCCAGAAGAAGATGACTTCTAAACAGATAAGACAAGCAGATAGAAAGAGGAAAGGGTCACAGAAAAGTTGTACAGAGCAAGAGCAGCCCAGCTGCGGTTCAAGGCTTCACAGCAGCATGAGGAAATTGGCTGTTGCTTTGTCAGTCCTGAGGCAGGACTGCAGGACATGCAGGAGCATGGACATAGGGAGCAGCAGAGCTGGGACTGGGAGCCAGGGCTTAGCTGCATCTTCTGTTGCTTGAAGGTGAGAGGGGATGGAGGTTGCTTTTCCCTCAGCCTTACCCAGTGCCCCACAGACACTGATGACCCTTTGGTGTCAGCTGCCACCTTCCTGAGGGTCTGCCACCTTCCTGAGGGTCTGGTATGGGTCTTCCATGCCTTCTAACAACCAGCTGAGACTGCTCCAGGGAAAATTCCCTGTCCTCCCTGTCCATCATCTCACATCCTTGTTGCTTGGTGGTGAGGCCAGCTGAAAGTTCTTGATCACTACTACCATCACATTCATAGGTCTCACATTCCTTCAAATCTCCCTCCTGGGATGGTGTTAGGAGAAATCATAAAGCCTGAATCCTACTGCTAGCAACAACCACAACCCCACCTCTCTAATGAGTGTATCAAGAACGAGGGATGCTTTAGTTATTTGTGATAGGGCTTTAGAACAGAGGATTGCATAAGAGCAGTATTTCTCACCAAATTATGCATGAACCACTGTCAGATTGAAGGGCTGCAAAATTATTGTGATTTATTACTCTTAATATTCCATCTTCTCATGTGCAAACATACAGCTGAAATGGGGAAAACACTAGGAGGAACATGCAGGGAACAGTCTTCTTTTTAGTAAGCTGTGAATGAATACTACTGTGCCCACACTAACAAAATGGTCTTTGGCTTTTCTCTTCTAGGAGCATTTGTCATATTACCAAAGGTTAAAAAGCCCAAAATGAGCAGGTCTCCTGAGGCTTTTCTCAGTTCCATTTCTATGACTTTATAATTTGAAAATAACTTGGTTTCTTTTTAATTTTTTTTTTACTTTTGTATTGCTGTTTTCCATCTATTCCCATTGTCTAGATGCATTTATGGGCAGCCTGTACCCAGCTGTTCTTGTGCCAACATTGTACTTGAGTTAAATAGCTCTTTCATCCCCAATATTTAGGCCCCTGATGTATCTGTGGCAGCCAGTCCTACCCTCTTCAGCCTTCATTTCACTAAATACAACAAAGTGAGTTCTTCCAGTCATTTGCAACTTGAGTGCACTCTTCTCTAAGCTGTTGCAGGATCCCTCCTTTCTTTAACACTGGTGAGGTTATGGTAGGTCTGCCAGGATTTGCTTCTCAGAAAATACTGTCTAAGGGAAAGTTATGCACTTGAAGCTAGATGCAAAGAGAAATGGGAATTGGTGGGAAAAAGAACACTATCATAACAGCATTTTCTAGTAGCAGACCTGGCTACATATAGAAGAGGTGTTACTGTTGTCACAGTCCAGTGGTTTGCAGTGTGGTTCAATAGTCTGTATAGATAATCAAGGCTATTAACCAATTTATTTCCTTAATCTTGTCTTGATACTTTTCAGTATGGTTTGGCCAAACCCCTGACTTCAAACTGGATTACAGCATCCCACTCTACCAAGGCAGATCAGCTGTCCTACAAACATTGTAGCCAGTCTGAACCTGCTACCCTCGGCTTCTGCATTCTTCCCAGAGACCTATTCTGAGGTCAAATCCTATTTTCCTGGCTTCCTCGTTATTTGTGTCTCATGGCCAGTGGCATAAAATGGTGAGGCACCCATCTTTCTCTCAGATTACATTATCCCTTGTGAGACCATAAGCTGTAGTCCTCTCTGATCCACCAAAGAAGAGCCAGAGTATGAAGAAGGTAAAACCTTATGGAGGACAAGGTAAGGACATGCCACTGTTTGTAGAGCACAGAGAGTAAACCTCTTGCTTCTGACAGATAAGGAATAGCAGCAGCTGCAAAGGAAAAGAAGAGAAGCAGGCTGAGTATTGAAAAGTCACCATGTACTAAAAAAGAAAATATAGTTGCATTTAAAGAGAAAGGAGAGATTGACACTCCCAAAAGGATTTTATTGTTTGCATTTTTAAGATGCTAGGCATTTTTAATGATGTGTTAATGACCATATTCTATTCATATGGGATTCATCACATTGCCCTTTCTCTATTTAAAAATTTAACATCTAGTCTTAGCTGGCCATTTAGGATTCCTCTCTGCTGAAGGGCATGAGATCTGCCTCTCTCCAAGAACACTCTCTATGACAGAAAGGATGCACTGCCATCCACAGCTGTCAGCCTCTTTCCACGTGCTGTAGCAGCACACCCAAACCCCATCCCAGCTGTGCCTCATAATCATCCCTTAAGCAATGGCCACTGTCTCCTGCCATGGCCAGGGATTTGAAAAAAATTACTTGAATTGCTCCAGAGTTGGAAGCCAATTCAAAATTAGATGATGGGAATCCCATTGTTAACACTGGTGAACAATAGATACACACAGGATCAGAAACACAGCCCTGGGTGCATATTGCATATTATTCTCCCTACCCTTTAAGATTCAAACGTTTGCAACCAACATTAAGCTCAGGAAAATAATATTTGGAACTTCTTTGCCCTGCAAATTGCCTTTCCCACCCTCCAGAAAATGCTACTGAGTGTGTTCCACCCTCTGCTGCCCTGAGCCAGACTGAAAGGGCTGACTGATTAAGGGCAAACATCTGTGGGCATTAGTTGATGGGTGAACCAAGACTTCCCAAAGGACCCAGTGTTGTATGCAATTCACTGGCATTGAGAGAGGACCATCCTGAGTGAAATCATGCTCTTTTTATTCTCTTACAATGAGCAGCCGAAAAAGGAAACCTTCAAAATCTCTAGTCATCGTTGAGGATGGCAGTCTTTATTTTAAATGCTCTGGGAAGGCACTGCACGCATTGGCTGCTATGACTATTGCCTCTATTTTTGGTTCTTCAGCCCTCAGTAAACAGGACTATAGAAAGGCAGAGCTAAATCAAGAGTCCTGGCCCCTTCCTTCATAGCCATTTGTGCCATTCATTGACTGATGCAAATCATCTTAATACCCAATACCAATTTTTACCTACGGGTGCTATACCCAAGGTGGACACGCTCCAGATCTCCTCCTCTCTGCTGCTTGAAAACCCTCTTCTAATTTCTACTTTCTGTGTTCATTCATGGCTAATTCCAAAATCTTTTTTTTTCTTTCTCTCTTTTTTTTCTTTTTTAAACTCTGATCTCTATATAAATAACCCCCAGCAGCCTGGACAGTTTGTTAGCAGGGCTATAAGTTGTCCCCCATCAAAGGCTTTGAGAACCCCTGGCTTCAGCTCAAATTGGATCACAACTAATGGCATTTGCTTTTTTTCACAGGAAAGGAGAGTGGGCTTTGTGGGTCAGATGTTGCTGTGACCTAAGTGTTGTGTTGGAAGACACATTTTTTGTATAACAACCATTTTATCTGCAGCATTAGTCAGAGCTGAATTTCTCTGTCCTTTGTCCCAGGGCTCTGGTTTTTGGCACCACCTGACATTTGACTCAAGGATCAGTCAGTATTTCCATAATGATTAACCCAGTGATTGTCAGTGTTCACAGCTCGGTGTTAAACATGGGAATACTTGGATTGCACAGATGCCAAGTGACCGTTGCTAACCAAATAAAAACGTGACTTGAAAGCCACCCTCCTGGGCACCCTCAGAGCTGTGGAGTAGCCTCAGGAGGCAATCAGGAAAGCTCTTGCTCTTGGCTGTTACACAGCACTTCCAATATAGTAATTACAGTTCAGAGTAAAACATGTGACTGGCAATTTCAATGAAAGAGTTAAAAAAAAAAAAGAGAGAAGTTTTGGAGCTGGAAGAATCTGAAGGATATGACGTTTTCAAAGGAATTCAGTTTCTTGAAATAAAAAGTTTTGTTTGACTTAGCCATTTTCTGTCCCTTTTGAAGCCAATTTGCTTCTCCAGAAATGCCAACAGTTTTCATTTTTAGCTCCTCAGAATGGCTTGGGGATTTTTTTTTATCTTCTGAATGTTTTCAGAAGAAAATGTGGAGCCAGAAAGTTATTTCAAACAAACAAACAAATGAGAAAATAACAAAATGATTGATTATAAAATGAAACATTTCATGTTTTCTTGTCTTGGCTTGAAAAAGAATTTTGGGATTTCTCTCCATGCTTTTTCATCAGAGAAACCTTCATCTCGAAAGTGTTTGTGGGAGCTAATTAGAGGTACTGGGCAAATCACAGGTGCAGCAGCGAAAATGGTTGCTGTGGAAAGACAGTGAGCTTGGAAATCTCTCTTTTTAATGAAGTTGTGTCTCTTCCTTTGCACTCAGGCAGACAGTAAGAAGTGTAATGCCAGAAAAATCCCAATACTTCAGCATAAGAATTGATAAGGGCATGAGAATTCCTTCCTATCTTCAGTGCTTTGCATCCTGAAAGCAGGGAAACCAGCTCTTTTCTTCCATGATTGTTTTTCATGTTAAGTGAGTCACTACTCTGAGTATGATGGAGCAAAACTTTCCTGGTGTGCTGCACATCACAGAGAGACTCTTGCAAGAGGATGCAGTGATAACCAGCTCTGTCAACAGAGGAAAGAATATGGTCCCTAGCCTCAGAGCACTCAAGGCAGGAAGAGTCTGCTGGAAGAGAGGAAAAAAGCAGGTCAGAATATGGAACTGCCACTCTGGTGACGCAACTCTGACCTGGAATGACAGCATATATGGGTCCAGGAGATCACGGGATGTTTGTAAAATAGATCTTCCCTCTTGTGTAAGCAGGAGGATAAAATTATCCTGGCAGCAGCTGTTGTTTCCCAGAATGAGGATCAAGGCTGGCTGTTTTTTCCTGCAGTATTCAAGACATCAGGCCTTCTTATCCCCATGATCCTGCGGTTGCTGTCCTGTGCGAATGGTCTCAAACACACAGAGATAAACATTTCTCCCTGACACAGTATCCATGCTAGTGTGACATAAGGTTTCTTTTAACTTCTCACATCATGTAAATCTGCATCCTTACTCTTTTTTGCAACATAAAAAACAGTAGAAGGAAGAAGGGGGAATGCAGAGAAAAGAAGGGAAGAGAGAAGAGAAAAATAGAGTAAATCAAGTGAGTTTGGTAATATAATACAGTCTTGTAGCATGCTCAGGACTTGAGCAACAGACAAGGCTGAAGCTCATTTACAAAGCTAGAAGTTAAGTCCCTTTTCCAGTTTTTAAAGAGTACATAGACTTTGCTGAAGTCTCTATCCAAATGTGCTCAGCTAGATCCCATCGGCGAGGGTGGCAGACGGTCATTCAGCTGGCTGGGAGAGGAAGGAGGGTGGTTGGAGGAACAGATGTCTCTCCACGTGTCACTCAACAGTCCAGCACCACCAGGGGAGATGAGAGAGTTAGAGACATGCAGGGTTCCAGCTCAAGCAGGTTGTGGGCTTCTGTGGGGCTTGCAGCTCACTGGCTGGCTGACATCCCACACAACTCATTTGGTTTCATGTTGGTAGGTCAGGTGTGAGCTCAGCAAAGATAAAGTGCCTTTCCACCACACCATGAAACCACACTACTCCCTCTTCCCCGTCTGAAGGAGTCCACACTCTGGAATTTTTATTTTCCTGAGCAAAGAGGAGGGTGAGTAACAGGTTTGCTTTGTTACTGCAGCGCTCACCACCAAAGTGTGGGCCTGCATCTGCTGCTGAGATAAATCAGAGGAGATGGCAGGGTGGTCAGGAGAGCATCTGACCAGAGTTTTAACAGTGCATTTAATTTACAAGCAGGGGGAAGGTTTAATATTTCCGTCCCCCTCTAAGTACACTCATGTGGCATCCCTCCACCTGTCTCCTGGGGAGCTGGGCTAATTGCCACAGACTGAGGAGCTGAGCCCAAACTGATTTTACAGGGCACTGCAGCCAAGGATGGCTGTGGGCAGAAGCATTAGGCATTACAATATGGCAATAAGGGCCCTGGTTATCAACGGCTGAAAAGCAAGCAAACACCTGGCTGGCTAGGTTGCATTTCTTGCAATACAAAAGTGTATTTGGATTTTAAAGAGATGTGCAGCCAGATGCTGGCTGTGACAGGTAAAAGGAAGCAAGCTTCATTTCAGTCTGTCCATCAAGACATGGAGCATGCCATCTTCATCACACAGATACAGTGTGCCTGTTGTGTGTCCCATCCTCGCAGCACTCCACTGACCACAGGCTCCCAGGACCTTCCAATCCCATAGCCCTGACAGAGTTTAACACCATGAGGCTCAAGGAGAAGAAAATCACTTTCATTATGCCCATATCACACTGTAGCGGTTTGCGGATTTCTCTAGCATCCAGGTCAGCGGAGTCATGGCTCACCATGTCACCAGGGGACAGCAAGGGTGTCTGTCAGTGCTCTGCCTCCCTCTCCCAGCAGTTGTCTGCTGGGCTTATGGGAATAATGCCCCTGAGTACACTGCGGCTGGCCCGATTATCAAAGATCTTCAGCTGAGATCTTTTCACACGGTGCAAAGTGCCAGCTGCAGAACAGCTAACCTGATATTGAAGGACACGTTGCATTACAGACTCTGAACTGGCTTTGTTTTAAAAGTGCTGTCTTTTGTCTGTAACTCTTCAACTTTCCGTCTCTTTTTACCTTCTCTGGGGCCACTCTTTGCTTCCCTTTTTCAGCCCTTATTTTAATTCTTCTGGTCAGACAGTTTCCCTGTCTGTGACATGACCATCTGGTTGTGGCTTCAGCTCACTGAACCTCAATTTTAGGCATCTGTGCTAAACTGGTGATCTAAACTCCTATGGCTGACAGAGAAAGAGTCACGCCAGAAGACAAATCTTTCCTTCTCATTTTGATTTCTTGTTTAGACTGGCAGAAATCCTCTGCTGAAGTAATCGCTCCTTTCCAGTACCTCTCCAGAATCTATAAAGCAAGTTTCATTTATATACTCCACTCACTTTTTAGGCAACCAGAATATAGTGAGATGACTCCTGCCCCTATCTTCAGTGAAGTGAAAGATTAATTTTCTCCTGTAGATTACTGGTGAGCTTTTAAAATAAGTATAAACTCACAGGAAGCTCTGGGTTTTTTTCATTTTCAAAAAGGAGAAGTTGATATGACTAGATTATTAGGAAAGTTTAACACTAATATCAAAGTAGTACTTTCCACCTTCAGTTCACATCAAACTGTTGTTCAGTTCATCTGTATCTAACGAGTATGAGCTGCCATCAGTAGGCATGACAGGTGCTGTCTTGCTTAGTTTACAGGGGCTGGACTGGACCCTTCCAGAGTGGAAGCCATGAATTTGCACCACTTCTCCCCCAAATCAGCCTCTCTCTACCACTTTGTACCCTCTACACAGCCAGGAGCCCTGCAGCATCTCAGTGGGTTAGACTGGCACTTCTCATCACCAGTGCCCCTTGAATGCTTTTAAAACACAGTGTCTACAGGAATCACTTCTAGGACTTGAATACAAATACTCTACAGCAGGATGAGACTTTTGTTCTGGCACAGAATTTACTGTATGGTCTATGGATGGCTCTGTTCATCTGAGCACAAAGGTGTCTCTGATACCTTCCTAACATGCAGATGGGATAATGTTTTAACATTACTCAGAAGCATCACATAATGCTATCAGGAGGGAAAGGAAGAATGTTATTTCCAGTTTAAGCCAGTATGAAAATTGCATTTCTGAGACACACATTCAAAATCATGAGTTCTGCTGCAGAAATCAGGAATTCAACTTTAATTCATAAACATTTAATGTGAAGAAGTATGAGATGAATAGTGTTTGATTTCAAGTTTTTAAGTCTTTTAATATAACTTTCTAATTGTATATCCAACTCCAGAAGTTAAGGATCTCATTGTTATTCTTAGCTAAAATGTAGATGATATGCAACCATCTGACTCCAAGAACAGGCCTTTTAAGAAAAAACAACAACAGTTTGTCAGGGTGGAGTTGGGGGCAATTTTAATGAAGAAATTTGATTAAAGGATACATTTCTTCCATTCTCCCCATCCCCCCAACCCAAACCTGGGGGTAGAAATATGAACACAGATCAATTTAAATCATTACTTCAGGCTATGGGGATTTGGCCCACTCACTACTTACTGTTAATATCAAAGCATGAAGAGTTTTACATGCAGAGAAATAGGGTTTTTTTTTTTTTCCCAGCTAACAACCCTTTCTCTGACTGCAGCTAGATGAGCTGCTGAGATGTGACAGAGTTGGGTGGGAAGTCAGCCATCCCTGGACTCTTGCCCTGTCTCCTTACCACCACTGCTGAATACCTCT
This sequence comes from Todiramphus chloris collaris, assembly GCA_025345505.1. Lineage (NCBI taxonomy): Eukaryota > Metazoa > Chordata > Aves > Coraciiformes > Alcedinidae > Todiramphus > Todiramphus chloris. Next base: position 26,737,050 of record JANVCC010000022.1, read on the forward strand.
GCTAAATGTCCAGTGTAGGCAGCTCTACAATCACCTCCAAACCCAGGTCCCTCAGAACAGCCTGGATTGCTTTTTGGAGCAGTTAACAAGCAGTTGAGTTTGTGGGTTGGGAAGAGAATGGAGGGAACAGAGATGAACAGCTGGAGAGTAATAACTTTCTAAGGGGATCAGCTGCCACATCACGTCTGATCACAGATTTGTTGTCAAGCATCTGTTTTCCTCCTACCTCCTGATGTGGTCCAGCTTCTTTTCTCTGACTCTGCTCCCTCCTTCATTTTCAGAGATCATGTTTCTTGTATTCTTATACATCCTTCTGGGTAAAGAAAAGGCTCAGCAACTCCACAGGCCCTGCCAGCATGTTTGAGAATTGCCCCCTATCCCCTTGTGTGCTCTTCTGCCTAACAATTTCATGCCAAACAGACTTAATCAAGCTCCCCTGAACTAGTTAAACCTCTGGGGAGTCCAAATTAGTATATTTTCTTAGTCAGAGTAATATTACACAGAATATTGAATGACAGTTAAAACCACATCTGGATCTTGCTCTATTATAATACATCCATAGCCCTGAGGGGAAGCAGTGTGGTTTAGTGATTCATGAAACCTGGGTTTTATTCCCAGTTCTTCCACTGCCTCCTTGGGTGACCTTAGCTAAGTTATTTCACTGCCCTATGCTTCAATTTTGCCATCTATGAAAAAGGGGGCAAAAATGGGGGAAACTGTCTCCTGCCCAAGGTCCTTTGATAGCCTCTGAAGACAACTGCCAAGCACTGTTGCTCAGCCTCCCATGCCATTTCCATGTGGGATTGCATGCAGACAGGTGGTGTGCCCCACATCTTTCTTCTCTATGTGTGCACAGGTTTCTCCACAGCTTGGTGCATCTCTGCAGGCTCCCTGAGGCTCTCCCACCTCCCTCTGCCACTGCTGCAACTGGCCATGTCCAACACAGCTGTAGCTGTGACCCTGTCCCTGCTGCATGAGACCCAGGAGCAGGAGGCATTCCAGAGAGAGGAGCATCATCTGGGGACTGTGCCATCCAGCTTGTCCTGATAAGAAAATACCGCAGTCAGTGTCAGCCCTGTCATTTCTCCTGCTGTGCTAGGCATGTATTTAATGGCCTGCCATGCTACTTTGTATATGTCAGCAGAGACAGGAGCAGAGAGGTTTGTGCAGACTGAAGGTCCCAATCTCCCTTTCCTTTTGCATAAATCAAAAAACTTGTTGAAAAAAAGAAGAGTATCTGTAACAAAGAATTTGAGTCCTGTGAAGAGGGGATGAATACATCCAACCCCTCTGCAGGTCAGCACAAAATAGTGGTCATCCTTCTGTGTGTTACATGGAGGCTCATCTAGCTGGAACCTACCGACACATAAACAGTTAAGCTCCTAAAGAGCACAAAGTGACAAGCCCTGCTTTTCCTTTGAGAAATATTCCCATATTTCCCAGGTTATAACCCACTAGATAACAACCTTGAGCTGAATGTTATCACGGCTGAGATTTCCCACCGCAGGAACATACAGGATACTTTTTTGGTTTACTACCCACTCCAAAAAGAAAAAAAAAAATGCATACAGCTAAATAAAGTGAAGGTTCACAGCTCTGACAAAGCCTTTCAGTGGGAATCTGGGACGCTTTTCAAGTGTTACCGACTGCTTTATTTTCCCATGGCTCTTTCCAAGATAATAATTGCTCCGCAGATGTTTCCCTCAGGACAGTGAGATGTTCAGGTACCGGGGCGAAAGCTGAGGCTTTGGGCTATCGTTCACAAGGCTACTGTTACCTGCTGTGTTCTTGCAGAGTGCAGCCTTTTCCCATCACAGAATTTCTTAGGTGTCTGGTTTATCAGAAACGCTGTAAATTTGAGCCCTCTGGCTAATTGTGCCTGATTTACATGAATGACGTGGTTGTGTCTCTATGCAACACGAATAAGAAAAGGGAAGGCACTTTATTTCTGCCACACACGGTAACTTGCACATGCCCAAATGCACGACTCTGAAATATGTTACTCAGCACTTTGGGAAGACGTCAGAGAAGATATGGGTTTCCGGCTTTTGACACATTATCAGCTTTTTTACAGGTCCTGCAAAACCAAAAATGCAGTGTTTTGTGTTTAGTCTTCCACTTTATGTGTGCTTTTCTCTATCCTTAACCTAGCAGAAGCAACCTGAACTCTCCCTTTGCTTGAGGATGGCATACCACTTTAGGAAGAAGGGACTTTCCTTAATACCCACCAGTGTCACAGTGAACAGGGTAGTTGTTTTCCTTCCTAATAACACTGCCACCTCTGCCTCCTTCATTTAAAAATAGGGCCCATTAAGCAAATGACTCAGGCCTTGAGAACAACCGTCGCCTCATGTGGTAATTTGAGGTCTGTAAATGTCAGTCCCATGGGCGCTCACCTACTTACATCATTTATGGACATGATTTATGGACATAATGGACATCATTTATGACCGTTTGTGATAAGTATGTTTATACAAACTCAGGTGATGGGAGGAGCAGATTCTATTTGTGGAACAAGCAGTCATCATTGGGCTGCTAGGCTTTGTCTTAGCGGACCACCCAGGGAAGGTGTTGGCAGTGCTCACTGCAGTTCTGCTAAGAGATCTATGGGCTAAACCATCCCCCAAGGAGCAGGGATGGCAGGTTTGGGTACTAAGGTAAATCCGAAAGCAAGTGAGACACACTGCTAGGAGGACAGACATGAGCATGAAGCAAATGAAAGGAAAGGCTGCTTCACAGCACATTCATATCCCATGAGACAGGAAAATCACCCATTTACAGGAACTGATGGCACAAGGCTTTCTTCATGCTTCCAAGTCTGCTCATGAAACACTGTCTTTATCTAACTTCAAAAGATCTGGCCCAAAGCTGCAAATTCACAGTGCTTCTCTGTAGGAGCAGAGCGGGGGACTTCCCACCACTTGCACTTTCCAGAAAGGATGACCACCCAATAGCTCTTCACAACCTGACCAGGAGGTCATTCTGATAATCAACAACTCTTCCTACAAGGTGGCTTTTATGCAGGACCTATGAAATTACAAGGAGCAACTTTCTTTCTTTCCTCAACCCACTGTAGGTCCAGCCAACATGTATATTGTATGCTTCCAGACACAACAGACACTCTTTTTCTCTGAAAGTGCAAAGGAGAGGAAAGGCAGTGAGAAACCTTGAATGCAGCTGCAAAACTTGGCTGTGACTTGATTGGGTAGAATGTTGAGCACTATGGAGGTCTGTCCAGGCAAGGATTTGTACAGAGTTCAAAGAAAAATATACTCTGACTAACATTGCTCTTTTAAACTGGTTTTTCTTTGCTTCTCTCTCATATAACAACGGAGGGAATATTTTCTGCCTAGTCACATTCACACACACACAAACCAGCCTGGAAAAGAAGCCAGATATATCACTTGGGATCCTATCCAACAGTCTCCTAGAAATAGAAAGCCATCAAGAGAAAACACTTGGTCACTGCCAGACTCCAGTGTCTCTGTCTGAGTTGAACTCCTTGGAACCAAAGTGGTCACTGTAATGTCAGGACATTGGATTTCATCAAATCTGAGTTCATTGCAAGGAGGCCTACTTGGGAAAGGCAGCCAGCCCATCAGCCCTTCAGAGGGGGTGATCTTGGATCTTCACAGTTTCCCGAGAGCCTGTGGTGGTGCCAAGAGCCTGTACCACTGCCTGGTTCTGGCCATGACTGGCAATGCTCTTGCACCACAGAAACTTAACAGGAACTGTTTTCCATGCAAACCTATCTTCCTCAGGACTATGACTTCACTTGCGTATCATTGTTATAGCCTGAGCATACAGAGGGGGCTGGATGTAGCTGGCTTTTGCACCCGTCCCTTTCTAGAGGACAAACAGACCAAAAGAGCTAATAACGCTACCTTTGTCCCCCAGTGTTCTGAAATACAACTTGGAGTAGTAATTTGAGGGAATCTCTTTAAACCTCAGCACAAATTTACATTGCTGAAGATGCTGTCCAAACTCACCATGCTGGACTACTCCACAGTGGCAGCTATTTTATGACCAAGATTAAAACCCTCCTTCCTTCCCATTGCATAATCTTGCAGGAGAAGGCAGCAAGGGGAACACCTTCCTCCAGACAATCAGCTAATTAATTAGCACATGCCTGAGTGTAATGCTTTCAGCAAAGCCTTGTCTGTGTGTTAATTATTATCATTAGCTGGTGCCCCAAGGAATGAGCTTTGATTACCCTTCTCACTGATTATAGAGGAACAGCCAGGCAAATGCTTTCATAGGTCATAAAATTATCTCAGCTCTTCTCAAAGCCCTTAGCTCTCTGACCTGCTGTACTGAGGAGTCAACCATACATTGACTGAAAATGATCCTTCTTGTTAGTTAATACCATTAGGTGATCTAGCATGTAGGCATAGAAAAAATACAGCCTTTTATGATGTTAAGATTTTTCTGGATATGTGCATATTGTTTTAGTTCTAGATGAGGTGTAATGGAGGAGGTACATTTGCCTGAGTCATCTTCTAAGAAGCAGTTCCTTAACCCAGATGCTTCGGTGTCCCCTGGCCAGGATGCATAGGAAGAAGTTAACTTCTTACATAGGCTGATTTCTAATACAATTTTAGTTTCTGTCAACACAGTTGATGTGGACCCCTCAGATTTCCTTTCCAACAACAAATACAACCCTGGATTCCTGGGTCCTCCAAACTCCATGGAGGGAAGCAGAAGAACACAACATCTTCTGCAAAACTTCCCATGATTACTCAGCTCTTCCCTCTGTGCTGGGATGTGTCCCAGTGGACCTATTTCTTTCTGGATTACTAAGTGAAATAGGCACAAAAGACTTGACTGCTCACAGATTCTTCCTATGATGTAAGTTTTACTAGGAGAAGTGACTTGTACTGCATTACAAACCCATGCTCTCAAACATTTTGTGAAATAAAAAATTTCATAGAATCATAGAATCCCTTGTGTTGGAAGGGACCTCTAAAAGTCACCTAGTCCAACCCCCCTGCAGTGAGCAGGGACATCCTCAACTAGATCAGGTTGCTCAGAGCCTCATCAAGCCCGACCCTGAATGTCTTCAGGGATGGGGCCTCCACCACCTCCCTGGGCAACCTGTTCCAGTGCTCCACCACCCTCATGATTAAGAACTTCTTCCTAACATCCAATCTAAATCTACCCTTCTCTAGTTGATATCTAAGCATTAAGACTGGTGCTTTGTATCCTTATTCTCCTTCAGAATGGAACCTGAAGCTTGTGAAAACAGTTATAATTAGCTGTGCCACTCAGCTTGAGACAAAACTTGATAAAACCTGCATTCAAATAAGGTGTCAATCAAACAAATGTGAAAAAGCAGCAAGCCATCCTTTCTTCACAGCTAGCTTAATAGCATGGATTAATAACCACAAATTACTTAGTTCAAGGGAGCACTTCTGTAATAATTAAGAACACATTTAAACAGTCATGAACAACTTTTTCACTTCTCTGTGGGCAGTTGCCTTTTGGTCTGGATCATGGAGGGTGGTGGAAGGAAGAAATGTTACTTGCAAGCACAAGAAACTAACAATGTCATAGAAAGAAAGAGAAGGAAAAAAGGGCAAGGTCAAGGGCACAGCATTGTCTCAGGTCTGACAGATAAACGTGAAAGGGGCTGGGGTCAGTAGCTCAATGCCCTTCTGACTGCAGGATAGGACTGAAAATAGCTGATAGTGAATGCAGAAGAAAATTAAATGCAAGCAGAAATGTTTTTAGTTCTCTGAGATAAGGTCCAGCATATGCATTTATAGTGTTTGACAGGGACAAGACCAGAGCAGGAAGGACTCTGTAAAATCCTAGAAGTGCTTTTCAACCCCCAGAATCAGAAACGTTGTCCAAGGAACTGAAGAAACAATAGACCATTATATTGCCAAACTGCGCAAAATGGCTGGCTCATGCAATTATCAGAGCCACTATCACCAAGCAGAACAATAAGCCCAAATTGAAAAGGAATGTTAGAAAGACATGGGAAGACTCAACCGAACCAATCACATGCCAGTTTCAAAATCAGGGCTGGAAAGAAGCTGGGAATACATTGTAGGATACAAAAATTTACAAATGTTCCCATTCATCTTCCTGTCAAGTTGAGTGGGCACCCAGAGCAAAGGCCCATCTGCCTTTGGAGAGAGGACCTCTTCAGGCAAGCTGACCTGCCACCCTACATAGCCTAATACACAGATGAGCTGGAATGTCGTCTTATGGAGTTTCTCAAGAGTAGGAGTCAAGATCCAGGACTAATGAAACTGCCTGGCCTTCCCGCAGCATCCATCACAAGACATAACAATGAAGAACCTCAGACAGCAGTTACCAAGCAATGAAACTCCATTTCACGTGCTCTATATCTGTGCTTCATCCAGGAATGGCTTTTGGATCACGTTACACCAGAATATTGCTACTGTCAGGCAGAAGGTGAATTTCCTAACTTTAATAAAGTACATTATACTAAATTAAATTTTAATATTGCTAACACATTCTCACAGAAACGGGCAAAACCCAACAAAAATATTAGGCCAGCCATTCTCCAATCTCTGCTTGCAGTCTTGATAGCATCCATAATCACTCACATTAACACACACACATGTAATACACATACATACCTCTCTGCGTGCCTACTCCTAGAACTGTTAGAGTTTGGAGAAAAAGTGTAAGTGAAAAAGAGGTCTCTGACTGAGAAGTAAAATCTTAACCTTGGACTACTGCATAGGTCCCCAGGATCCAGTTAGTTCCTCAGAATAAATCAGGAGTCCAAGGAGGAAGAAACATAAATGGAAATCATAAATCCTTGTTTGTGCAACAGGCTGGTCAGTGGCCATGGACTTCACTGCAGCTCAACACCAAGAACTGGGTAAAAGCAGAAGCTACAAGCTCAGAAGAAACTCAGAAGGAGACTCCCCATGTAGACCTTGTTGCCTGTTGCTCACTCTCATTCAATCAATCCCAGGCATTTCTGGAAAGCAGATATTTGGCTAGGCATCATCTCTTCTGCTCAGTAACATTCAGAATAGATGCCAGAACATACCTCACCCATCAGAAGATCAAATGGAGAACAGATTTATGTGGTCAAAAGACAGATGTTCTTTAAATAACCTGCCCACCTGTGTAGCATTAAGATGGGCAGAGGAGCTTTCGAAATTCTGCTCCCTAAGAGCACATGAGTTAACACTATCCTTCCTCTCTGAGCTAAGCTGTACTTCTGTAGACTTTAAGATCATTGCTGGCATATTTTAACTACTTGAGCAGAACATGGCATGGTGTGGCATTTAGGATTAATTTTGCTCTCATGTCTATAAACCAGACAATAAGGCTGTTAAAATGGACTGTGATATCAGCAGGAGGGAAGGTATAATGCTAAAGTACAGGGAGTGAAGAGTGCTTTACTCCTTGAACATGCTTATTGCAAAAGGATAGTTACCACATCCAGCAATGACCTGGTCCTCTTCCTGTCCTATGAGAAAAATTACCGAATGCACCTGACCAAACCTGATTCTCTTTAGCTGAAGATTTGCTATGGTCTCAGAACAGAGCACAGCAATATTGCATGAAGTTTCACAATAACGAGCCACTATCCTTGTCATCACCTGTCCTGGCTTACTTGGTCATACAGCCTGCCCAATTTCTGAACAAAAGCTGGTTTGTCTGTGATACAGCTATTTTTAAGAACACAACTAACTGATTGCTCACAAAGCCTTCATTATTTAATTCTGCAATGTGTGCTTTGGAGATGTGAAAATGCTTTTTTATGTTGCACATAACCATGAGCCTGTATACTTTCTCTTTTTGTTTTCAGAGCAAAAGTTGGAACAAAGATGGTAAGACTAAATTAGACCCCCTTTTTCTTGCTGGTAATCCTCTTGGACCCAGTCCAATCCTGTCATCAAGTAACTCTTTACTCTCTCACAGACTTTGCATCCATTTCCTCACTCTGCATTTTCTTGAAGAAACACTGCATTTTCTGCAAGCAGCTGATCTGTAAATAGAAACCTTGTTGGCATCACCAACAGCTTTTCTTATATTTGGGGATTTTCTTAAATGATGTGAGTCAAATAGTTCATAAACCAGTCCATGCTTCACCCAGACATAAGCTTTTAGGCAAATGAACATGTCATCCTTCTGCTGTGAGGGGGGGAATCAGCAGCTGCTATTTGAGTACTAAATAACGGTGTTTCCATGGCTGCTGGGAAAGGACATTTTTATCTTCAAGGTTTTAAAAGAAGAGTTGGGACCAGGAAGTATCTTCTAGAGAAGCCTTATAGCCCCACATTTTTTCCCTTGCTTTGTATCAGGAGAGCATCAGACAAAACAATTAAAATTTCCATCAAACAAAATTCTGACTCAAGGGACTTAGATAACTTTTCACGGCAGTTAAAGTATTCCACTTTTGGGATAAAAATGGGTCCTATTTTTTTTGTGGTATTGATACTCCTCTTATAAGATCTATTCTAAAAATGTTACATTTTTCAAAAATGGGACATCTAAAAGTTTAGTTTCTGACCTGAAAATGTTAGCTTTACCAAAACCTTTCTTGAAATAAACATTCATCAAAATCCATATTTATGCCTGGACTTTTTCCTCTTTCCATCTTCTGTTATTTTATGAGAACAAAAGACGTTTCCTTGGGAAATTTCCAGACCACTTTTATCCATGATGTTGTCTGGTTTTGTAGTATCTGAACACTGGTGCTCTGAAATCTGGAGCAATAAATACTTGTCACTTAAGTCCTGTATACTGCTGAGACAGATGGGTCAATGCAAAATGGCAGGGAAGCTGTGCAGTTAGTGATGCTTATGCCTATATACTTATGTCTAGCATCTCAGGTCTAGCTATGATCAAACCAATCTCCTCTCCTTTCCTTTCCTTTCCTTTCCTTTCCTTTCCTTTCCTTTCCTTTCCTTTCCTTTCCTTTCCTTTCCTTTCCTTCCCTTTCCTTCTCCTTTTTTTTTCCTTCTCCTTCTCCTTCTCCTTCTCCTTCTCCTTCTCCTTCTCCTTCTCCTTCTCCTTCTCCTTCTTCTCCTTCTCCTTCTCCTTCTCCTTCTCCTTCTTTCTCCTTCTCCTTCTTTCTCCTTCTCCTTTTCCTTCTTTTCCTCTCACTAAAATGAGTTGAACCAAAAGACTGGGGTAGATGTATTCCCAGAAATTTGAATGTGGAGCCATCAAAACTTCAGACCATGGGCCTGTTTCTAAGGAAATAAGACAATGTTTTTACCAAGAATGCTAGCATAGGCTATGTTTGCATCTGTTTAGAATAGCATGCTAAGACCAGATCTGTAGCATGCAACAGATGATGAAAAAAGTTAACATCCACACTATACACATTCTTCATGTTTTCCCTCTGACTACCTCTAGCTTGGCTCCATGGGTAGAAATATTCTAGTGTAGATGGAGAACCCTACTTTCTCTTCTGCTTAGCTCCATCTCACTCAGTGATGGAAACTGAAGTTTTCATATGGGTAAGTGAGCACTGCTTACATAAATTTCTTGACCCAGACTAATGCACCCATGTAGATGATGCAATATCACATTGAAGTATGTCCAAACCTTCAGCAAGTTTGAGTAACATTTTCTTCACTCACAAAAAGAGATAGGTACAGTAATACATTCTTTACATTTCTGTTTTAATTTTGTAGAAGTTTGAGATACAGCTCAAAGGATAAAGGATAATAATAAACCATTGTGCATTTCATGTCTACAAAACAGACCACCCCATAACTGTGATTTGATTTACTCATGCCCTCTGTATTTTTTAAACATGAGCTCATGCTGGGTTACAAGGCAGGCAAATGAGAGTCAGTGGATTCCTTGAGTAGACCCAGTTTGTTTCACACTATCTCACCTGGGCACTGTGGATATGATAACCATGCAAGCAAGATACTCCATATATTTTGATACCTGATGTTTCTTCCTAAATCCTTTTCACTCTACAGCTATTCCTGAGCTTATGTTTCTCCAGATAATGCTAGTTACATTCACCAAGGTTGTACACCCCAGCAGGTATATCTACATGAGCTCTAGTCATACCTCTGACTGTGGTGTGAGCTTAGCTCCCAAGGGATGCACCCCTGAACTGAGCCTGACTTCCTGAGATGGCAGGAGCTACAGCTGCCAGGACCTTATGGAGAAGGATTTATATGGTAAACCAGCAAGATGAGCAGCACTGAATGTTATAGTCACCAGCTGCCAAACATTACTGTGATATTCCCTCTATCAGCCAGCAACCCCATGGGACCAGACATTTTGATGGTGGCCCTGGTTCACAGAGAGTTGATTGTCTTCATCAGAATTGCCAGCACAAGTACTTGAGGCATCATAAATGGCCCCTAAGAGCTCTTCTCAAAAACCTAGGCAGTTCATATACTGCTGAAGCTTGACAGAGGAACACTAAGAGCCAGACTGATGTCTCAAAAGGAATAAAAAAGTCCCTCCTGATCAGGTCACTCCCCCTCACCTGTTCTGGACAGATCAGGATCTGTTGTCCCTACCTATATGTCATGAAAGCCAAGTTTTATCCAAGGTTTTGTTTTTAAGAACACATACCTACCAATTGCTCACAAAGCATCCTTTCTTTAATTCTACAACAGAGGCTTTGCAGAAATGAAAATGCTTTTAAATTTTGCACAAAGCCAAGTGCCCATATATACCTCTCTTTGTTTTCAGAGGGAAACTTGGAACATAGAGAATAGGAGTAAATCAAAGCCTTTTTTTTTTTTTTTCTCAGCACTCTTGGGTCTGCTCCAGGCTCTTGAGTAACTGTTTCTGTGCTTTCTGGACAGCCATGCAAATCTATAGGGTTTTGTGTGCACTATTCATGGTACTTCGATGGGTTTTGATGGTTGGGCTCCAGGTGCAATTGCAGTGCAAGGAAGGATCAGACAGAGAGCAAGAGAGAATCCCTCCTAACATAGCTACCTGCTGTTCTTCACAGGCGGTTGCTGCTGAACTGGAAAGAGATTATATCAAGAATGAATGGAGGGGCATTGCTTTAAAGAGTAGATTGTGTCTGTCTTCCCAGTGGGATGACAAAGTCTATGTGGAATCCTGGGGTAGTCTAAATGACAAATGTCCACTGATGCATCTATGTAAACACCACAGGAAATGTGTCAGGAGATAGCACTGCCCAACATTTCCATTTTTGAACATTTCCATTTGAAATTTGAAAAAAGATTATAAAGACCATGAACCTACATAGCAGAGAGAAAGTTATAGCCCCGACCCACAGTGTGTCACTGGTCACAGTGGGGAGCCATAAAAATCCCTGTTAACTTTGGAGAGTACTGCGTTGAATCTGAAACTTGTCTTTCCCCCTAGAAAGAGAAGTTCTTAACTGAGAACCCAAGTGTCTCACAGAGGATTTGATGCAGACCCAGCTGCCATGCCCATTCAATGACTCATTCGAAAACAACCATTTTCTGAAAGTCTTTGTTTATGGATATTTGAGCAAATAAATGTCAGCTCCTCCTCCCTGGTTATTAATGATGTAGTTGCTCGGCTCTGTCTGCACAAATTCTGTCTCCTTATCTGGTGCTTCATCTCAGACACAAACTGAATGACTGAGATAAACCATGTGCATCTCCTGTGCTTCAGCATCATCAGCAACAGCTAATCTCCTCTGCAATCACCAACTTAGTTCTACCTGCAGGGGACCCATGGGGGTGGATATTATAAGAAGAGCTATTGTCTCTTCATGTACAGATGCCTTCTTTTGAAACCCATGGCAAGAGGTGGGAGTCATTGTGTTGCCTAAGAAAAACTGGATCAAGGTGACTTCTTTAGGGGTGGCCTAGACAACCCATTTGGTAGTAAGCTCAAGAAGTTAAGGATCTTTTAGTTCTCCTTTCCCCTCACACTATAATTTTCATAGGGATTGGGGTACAGATCACTGAAGATTTTGGTTCAAGAAAAATACAGCAAAGCAGATAGGATTTTTTTTTTTAATAGACAAATACGAATTCATCTCACTTTAGAATGTTGAAAAGAAAGACTTAACACTACAAAATTTTTCTTTGAAAGTATTATTTGCCAGAAGTTTAAGGTTTTTTCTTTTTATTCAAAATGCATTTCCATTATAAACTATAAGTTGCCGAACAATTTTATCTAAAGATTAAAATTTAAACAAAGTATTTTAAAAATCTGATTTATTGTGTAATTTTTTTAGTTTGCCAATACAAAAGAATTGTTCATTTCACATAATTTTTGCCAATTCAAGAGGGGAAAAATAAACAAAAATAGTTCAAACAATCTCAAAAAAATCCTTAGAAAAGAGTTTCTTTCATAGACATGTATTTGTCTAACAAAGGCAAATGAACAGAGTTTTGACTCTGTCTGATAAGAGCAATGCCAGTGATGGAGAAATAGATTATAGTAACACTGTGTCCTCTAAGCTATTCATTTTGTCTCTGTCTCACTTCCAGCCTTTTTTTTTTTTTTAATTATGACTGATGTTTGTAATAACCTAATCTTTAATTTTATTCATGTATTGTCCAAACAAAATTGAGACTTACAAAATTTCAGTATTTCAGCTGACTTAAAATACAGGTCCGTGTACATGCATGGTGTAGTGGGAGAAGCCAGGAGACCTGCACCAGCCATCATCCTTTGTCTCCCTTGCACCTTTCATCTCATATGAACTGGAATCCAGCGGCTCATTCCTCTAATATAAGTCCCCAATTAGTTTCTTTCTACACTCAGAGCTGCTGTAGCAAAGAAATAGGCATGAAAATGTTTGTAATTTTTTGGAGTCAGAGACCTGGATTGCCCTTTATTTCTTAGTTCTTTCAAGCTAGGAGACTGCAGTCTCAACCTTGATTGGTCCCAAAATGCTCATGAAACTTCCTATAGTCCTTGTTTCCAGACAGAACTAAGAACTGTCTATTGTCTGAAATACTCATATAGAATCATTGCCAAATTGTCTCAGTGTCTCAGTCCTCACTCTATTTATTTTCCCAATATCTCTGGGAAAAGCCTTCTTAGATATAAATCAGACAGACTAAAGTTCTCCCCAAGACCAGATCTTTCTTAGGTATAAGTAGAAAAATCACACTGATTACCATGAAAGCAAAGCTGTTAAGTGTATGGGGGGCCCATAGACACAGACACATAATTACAGTAGCTTATCAAGTTACCACCTCTTCCTCTGAGATTTAAGGTAACCCCTTTCACCTTATGGTTAAGACCAGGTCAAACACTTTTCAGCACATAAACTGATGGGCAAAGACTCCATTACTTTAGCACATGTAGCTTCACTCCTGTATCAAAGTTTAAGAATCTTTTCAATGGAAGGGACATGTAATCATTCCAGGGAGGAAAAAAAAAAAAAAAAAAATTTACAAGCCTGCTTGTGTAGCTTTACTATTTTGGTTTTCAGTGTAGTCCATTTGAGATCAAGACAAGACTTCATGTTCAGCTACTACCTTTATATTCTCCCATTTTGCTTCTTTGCTTGCATGTATGGGACTGTACATGGAAGCTTGAGAGCAGGGTATTCATTTTGGTTTTAATCTCAGTCATTTTGTGCCCCATGGATCAGTTTTCAAACATTCTTCTAAGTGACTTACCCAAGATCACATACCTACATCTGCATCAGTTTCTGACAGTCTATACTAGCGGCTTCAGGACTGAAAAATCTTTCAATCATTGTTTTGATGACCTTCATGCTGGTTGTTCCCAAGAGCTCAAAAACCATGGTGAACTTCTGAAATAGTTTGTGATAACAGGTTAAAACATATAAATAAAGGGAATCCACTTCATTGTTGCAAATGCCTTGGGAAAGGTGACAAAAGCCCACAGTGCCTCAGAGATGATGGGAGGTTCCCCTTTGGGCTTTCAGCTCATGGCTTTTAGTCATGCTCCTCTTCAGACTAAGGTTACTTGTTGAAAGGCTTATGAGTCCCAGGTCCCTTTCTGTCCCTCAGCTAGAGCAGCAATGCTCTTTGACAAAGAAGCAGGATGATCAGCTATGGGCAGTAACTCCAAGGCATACATGAGGCAGATAAATCTGACCTATTTAATTAGCTCAGCTCTTGCTCACAGTTTCAGTGTAGACTAAAAAAGAGATAAACCCAATGCATCTGTTTTAGTCAGTGATAGGAACTTAATTCTGTTATCTACAAAGGCAGGCAGTATTAGATAGATAGATAGATAGATAGATAGATAGATAGCCCAGCCTGAATTCATTCTAGTGATAAATCTATTTATTTAGCTATATTTATGTGGGATAATCTTCTTGGCTGAAAAGTGGCCTCAAAAGAAGTCCCTGCGGCGTCAGTTTGCACAAACAAAGGCAAAGCAGCAACAAACAAATAACTCCATCTCACATTCTGCATGGGACATGAAACACACGGCAAGCACTTTGTCTCTGGAATGTTTCCAGCAACATTTTACCAGAGGCAGTTTTGAAGGAGGTGCTCTGTTTTCGTTTGGGGATTTGTGTGCACATGCCGTTATTCTGAGGGGAGAAAAAAAGCATTTGTGAAGCTGCATCACAAAATGCAAAGAAATTGCTGTAAGATTGATTCTGGAATTGTGTGCTTGGATTGACTGATTTATTTGATTATTTTTAACCACATATTTTTTCAAGAGTATGGTTGTTTGGATGGGAATAGATACAGAGAGTAAAGAAATACTAAGTCCTATGATGGGGGAATCTGCTTCAATGTATTTAGACAGAACAGCCTTTGTGGGATGAAAAAAGGTTTGGAAATAGTCCCAGCAGAAGATTAGGGGCAAGGGAAGGGTCACACTTTCCTGAATTATCTGTTGTCATCAGAGACAAGATACTGATTGAGCTGAACTTTGGCATGTTCTTGTCTGACCTCTTTAATACTTCTGTCACAAGAGTATTTTAAGTTTCTGGCCAAACATATCTTCTCTAGCTTTTTGCCTTCTCTATCCAGCAGGACCTGAAACAAGATAGTCATCACGGAGACACTGAATTTAAACGTAGACAGGAGCCAATTTTCTAAGCCATTTTAGACCCTATAGGGTATCCTCAGTGTCCTCATGGGTTATGCCCCACTCCTCTTAGTTTGCATATCCAACAGACGCCAGGTAGAACACTCCACTGGCCCTAAAATGACACTGTTTCTTTTGTTTAGGCAGCCCAGCCTCACATACCTTGTGAGTGTTGTGTTGACACCAACAGAGAGAAAACTTCATGGAAAACAAGGGTGATCCCAGCCTAATATCCCAGTCATTCCCTGGCCTTTCTGGTGTTTTGCCATTTGACATTCCATCATCTATATCTAGAAGATACTGGGAGCATCTACTGCCCATAAGCTTCAAGAAGTGCCACTGGAGATATATAGGCTGTGTGTAATCTCTGTGGTCCCAGCACCATCCTCTAGGCCAGTATGATTTAAAATCTATGGCATCTCAAATCCATCACTGAGTTGGGTCCCACAAAACTGTTCAGACAGCAGCCTTGAGAAGACAGGATCAAGGAGGGCTGTGCTTATGGGCCTTCATGTACAAATGTAGCCACTGTGTCAGAGGACCAACACCCAGACAAAGACAGGAGCAATCTGATGGAGACCACCTTCTCATTTCATATTTCACTACTTTCCCAAGGGCACAGGTTCAGAGCTGTCCATTTCCAGCAAGCAAGAATGAATACTTTGGGCCACCTGGCCTTCAAGGGAATCAGCTAATTCATCTGTGTTACCACGTAGATAAGCTTTCATCAGACTATTCATCATGTTTAAATATAAGCTTGGTAAAGTCCATCTCCCTTTGAACACATTATTTATTCTCTCCTTTCCTCATTAAAATTCCTGCCCAGTGCTCAAACACCAGCAGTCAGTGTCACTGTCAGATATGTCACTTAAGTCCCAATAAATCGTTATTAGTGCCCGTGTTGTTTGGAAAGACAGCTATTAATAAAGTGCCTCAATGGAAACACAAAGAAGCAGCCAAATGAGAGGTGATGGGTGAGGTGGCATCACCACCACTTTGCCAACAGGGACCCCCCCTCCACCACTCATGAAGGCCAGCAGCTCTGAAGACCCGCCAAGGAGAATGTCCTGCCTGCCTGGTAAAGGCAAACCCCTGTGCTGGCCCATAGCAAGCTGAGCCTGCCGAAGGAGATAGGCTGTGTCATGGGGAAAGACATAAAAAAAAAACCCAACATTTAACTCAGAGCTGGAAGTGATGGTTCACAGCAGCAAGGCAGTGTTGTACCCATCTGCCTGTATTACCAGCCGGCTCAGAGGGGTATTTCAACATCTCATGGCAAATGGGACCTTCCTCATCCCCATGTGGGAGTGCTTACTCCCCCACGCACTTCAGCGTTGCAGTGATGAGTCAAGGGAGGGTTGATGGATGGATGTTTGAATTAGCTGAGTAGCACATGCCGACTAACAAAGCACATGGAGACCAAGTGTTTATTTTTCGTGTACAGCAGCATAAATCCCAAGCACCCATCCCTCCCCTGAAGGGCAGCAGCCTGTCTCTGAATGCACACCACCCGTCCCCCATCCCACCTGCCCCTGCACCAAGCCAGCTGGATTTGCCACGAAGCTGTTTGATAGTTCTCACACAAGGGATCTGGAGGTTATTTGTGGAAAGAAACAGAGGTGCTGACCATGGAGACACAGCAGGGAAGGAGGGATAATCTGCCAGCAGTTACAGTGAGCACCCAGGATGTTAACAGCTTGGAAAGTAAAACTTTGCCTCTGAATTGTAAGAGGTTGCGGCTGCTTTTGCCATCAAACATCTGGTTCGGGAGAGCAAATCCCCCGCGGGGAGTAAAACTGCCTGGGAATACTGTTTCTTTCTCCCCCCCCTCCCCTCTTTTTCCCTTGTCCTTTTGCTAATAAAATGAAGATGCCCCCAAACCAAGCTCCCATCATGCTCTTTGTCCTTTGCTGGGTGAGTTAGAGTCGCTACCATCAAGCCTAAATTGCTCCAGGCTTTTGTGCCTTTCTCTCCCCAAACACCATCTTTTCAAATTACCTCCATCACAGAGAGTGACCCAAGGGAGACCAGCCCCAAGGAGCTCCCATCAGCAGGCATTTGCTCCACGCTCTTAGAAACACACAGAAGACCACACAATAGCTTGTGCATGTTCATGGGCCTCACATGGGAGGCTGGGGAAAGGTGTGACTAGAGCAATGGGAATTAAATCTCCAATATTCTCCAAGTACATTTTGGGGAATGCGTGTGTGTCTGTGTGTGTGTTTTGGCAGGGGGGGGAAAGGATGGAGGGCAAGTCTCCTAGCTGCCTGTAGCAGCCCAGATATTTCCCATCTTGCTCTTCCCTAGATGTATTCCCTAGATGTAAATAGCTTGTCTTGCTTTCCCCTGATTCTTTTCTTGTGCTTTCTAAGGCTCTGCAACTCACATGAAAACACCCAACCTTAATTGGCACTGTCAATTCCATCTGACAGATATCCCATAAACCACACCCAGCAATAAAAATGTAATCCCCTTTCCCTCCCCCACAATGAAGTTCAATTACAGCGAGACAAGGAAGACTCCAGTGGATGGCTGTAGGCAGACAGCAATTTGCTGGATTTATGAAGATATTGTAATCTTGCCAATACTTTGATGAGGACCACTTTGTGCTAACAAAATGAGGTGGTATTTACTCACTGGGAGACATTAAATCCCGCTGAACTAATGGGTAGGTTTTAAGGCTGCCCTAGGTGCTTCACCATGAAACCCAGTACGATTTACTAGCAAACAATCAACTCCTACCGACCCTCTCAAGACTCCTTCTTCTCACAAACACTTCTGATGGTTTGTTTTCCTTCCTGTTTCTGGCACTGCCAACTGCCACAGCATTAGGGACTCTGCATGCATTTTCTCTCTCCTGCACTACATAAAGGCTTGCTGATGTTGTGTGGTGAAGCCTGCTCACATCCCCAGTGAAGACAAGCAGGGGATGTAAAAAGAAGCCACGCCCTCCATCCAGAGCCCTTTATCCTTTGGTACAGTGGAGATGTTCAATGACTATTTCAGTTTGGAGCTGTGCCCCATGTCCTCAGCCCCTTCAATGAGAGCCTCAAGTGGGAGGTAAGAGGAAAACCCAAGCTGTTCTCCTTACTTCCTGACCCCGTGATGTTTCAGCCCTGTTCTGTATGTAATCACAGCACCTCCTCTGCAGCCTTCCTGGCCATGAGCCACCACTGCAGTGCATGGAGGTGCCAGAGGAGAGGAGCATTAGTAATGCTCTGGCCAGGGGTAGGCAGGGAAGAGGGGAGAAGTCAAAGGCAAAGGGGGAGCTGTCTGAGGAAGGTGAAATGTAGTACAGCAACTACCTGGAGCCTTCCCAAGGGAAACCACAATCAGATGTGCTTATTTTGCAGAGGGACTTTGAAGATAAAACTAAAGGGGACCCTTTAGTCCTCTTCTCTGAGGCAGGTGGAGCAAGGGGTTCAGGTTTGCTCAGCAAGTGGGAGATGGAAGGAGGAAAGAGTAAGAATTATCCTGAAGGTTGGTGGGACCAAATTGTCCCCTTTCTCTCTGTCAGGGGGCTGAGATACAAAGCTGTGACCAAGATGTGAGGAGAAAGGTCATAGGAAGTGTCCCAAGTCTTTGGCTTTGGGTTTTGTCATCAGCAACACTTGCAAGAATAGATGAGGTCCTGGCCGATGGCAGAAGTGGTCCTTGGGGATGCAGGTCTGGCAAACAGCACTCTCCAACATCCAAAGCCAAGACTTCAGAATCAATGTGGGTAGCTACTTTTGCAGCATCAAGAGCAATCTCCTGCTTCCCTGCTGCCTTGCTTCTTGGGTGGTCACGTCCCTGAGGAGGAGAGACAGTGAGAAGCACAGTGGGATAAGGAGGGGAAGGGCAGAGTTAGATGGGGGGCAGGATGAGAGGGAAAGGAGGACTAGGGGAGGAAAACAGGCCCCTGATCCCTGCTGTCACCTCAGCATCATGCTGTTGCCCAAGTGCCAGCTTCCTTCTTCCTCCTCACCAAGACAATTCCCCTCTCCACTCCTATCACTGCCCAGAGTCCCGAAGAGCTGGGGGCTTGCTGTTGCCATGTTGGGTGCGACATGAATCCCAACCACAGGTTCAAGCCCGTGGGTTTGTGTGCCTGCACATGCTCTTTTGTGCACAGGCAGCAGTGATGGAAGAGGAAAGTCAGTGCCAGCTTTTCTCAGGCTTTGCACTGTGCTTCTCCTCACTGGCAGTTCTGCCAGGGAGGAGAGGTAGGCAGCCAGGAACGCAGGCTATGAGCAGAGGGGGAGGCGGAGGAGGTGGCTGCTCAGGACAGGGATGCTGGCTTGTGCTGTGGGTCTCGGTGATAGATCAGTGTGGGATGTCAGAGATAGAGTGCATGTGGGGGAAGTTTGTACCGTCTGGAGCTGCTTAGATGTTCTCTCATCTTTGATAGAAACAATTGAATTTGAGAACTTGTTTCCCACAAGAAAGGCCCTCAGTGTTCACAAGGGAACAGACTAGGGATTGTCCTAAAGACTCACAGTGGCCAGGGCAGTGGGGAAAGCCAAGTACCAGATGATTTCCTTGGAATGCAACAAATATTGCAGTGTGATAAGAACAACAATAGCTTTCCCTCTGACACTCCCTCTGACCTCAGATCCAGCACCTGACAGGATCTTCCTCTCTGGGCAAGTGCTTTCCAGCAAGCAAAGCAAAGGTGAAGCCTGATGAACAGTCTGGGATGGATGGGTCTGAAGGGATGAGTAGAGGGCAACAGGCTGAGCAGAGGAGGTGAGAGATGCCTCTGTGCCACCTGTGGTCCACTTGCACATGTCTCCTTTCTAGGCATGGTGAGACAGCACTGGTTTGTTCTAGTCTAGCACTGGGGAAATCTCCAGGCAAAATGCTGAGCTCTTTCTGTCTGCTTCAACCACGAGTCTCCTCATCCAGAAAAAAAAATAAAAATACTAGATTCCCTACTTAGTCCCAGCCCATGAATTTTAATGACACATCCCTTCTAGGAATCTGTAGATATGCACTGACCACAGGTACAAGAAAGGCTTGGTGAAACTTCTTTTCTTCTTCCTTTCTTCACTGTGTGACTTTTCATCTGTACCCACTGTACCCTTGAAAATGGTCAGTGACGTCTCTGGGGTGTGTAGACCTGCCACCACACTAACATACAAAGGTGAGTGGAAAGTGTAGCACTTTGACTGATAGCTGCAGGCTGTCTGCAGAAAATATACCACCAGAACATTATATTCATTTCCCAGTTTAGAAGTTAGGCCTCAGCCCATGAGAGCTAGAAACATAACTTATAAAAATGCAAGCTTTTTTTATCATGATTTACTTATGATTGATGTAGTCTGTGTATGATTAACACCTCTTTTTTTCTAGGCATAGAAGTTACAGGAGTTACACAAGGGCTTCACAATCGATGACGATTCTGATTGAGTTGAGGAAACTCTTTTATTCTAATTATTGCTCTGCAAACAAGTCAGAAAGGCCTGAGGGGTGTTACTTGTTAGAGGAACAGACTGAAAAGCCTGATTCCTTCCCGATGAAGGAAAAGAAAGATTTCCCAGGAGTTACCACAAGACATTCAGACAGCCATTCTCCTTGTGGCCTTTAATCCTGACATCCCAGACGATCTCCTGTTTACATGAGGATTATTAATCTGCATCACAGCACAAAACAACAAGCTGCTCCCTGTCATGAGAAACTTAACAGTGTAACTTAACAGGCAAAAGACTTCTGAAGACCATGGGCAGAGTAGTATGAAGTAGACATGACCAATGCAATGCAATGGTCACCTTTGAACTCCCCACTTCACAGTGGAGCTGGTGCACTGCACATCCTGTGATTCACCCCAGAAGCAGCTGCATTTCAGCTGAAAGAGAAAAGTTGCCTATGAAACCACTAAACACAACCCTGGGAGTGAAACTGCCACTGACCATATGACAGCTATTGTAGCCCATGGTTTCTGATAGTAGTGATGGTGGGGTTTAGATTAATTTGCTGTCATTTCATCATTTACACTAAATGCCATGGTTCTTTGATAAACATTTCAGGCCTTTTTCCAAACAATTTTTCCATTCAGAGCTGATGAAAACAGGCTGTCAGCACTCCCAGTAGAAACACCCTACTCGTGGCAACAGTCGCTGTCTGGCCTAGTGGTCTCCCTGGAGAAAGTCCAAGAGGGAAGGCAGCCTCAAGGTTCCATTCTTGTATCTGAATGAGTATAGAAGGAAGGTGGCCACTGTTTCAAGAAGCTGATGATGCTCTTTCCCCCTAAGGGACTTAGGGGATGACAGAGAGTGAGTTTTGTTAGCTTTAAGGCTGGACTGGCATCAGACAACCCAAAACATGAGGAGGGGGATGATGGCAGCCCCCAGTGCTGGGGCAGAGGAACCATTTGCCCAGGACAAAGCAGGGGTTGTCTTCCAGGTGTTGGCACTAGCTGCCTTTATCTGGTGAGCTCTCCAGCATCTTCTCTCTCCTTCGCTTACAGGTCTGCTGGGAAGCACTGACACCTGAGAGCACAGACCTCAGATCACTGGCGGCTTCCTTGTGGAGACTGTCTGATACTTCTGTATACATCTCACAGAGCTGAATGAGGAACTCATTTCAATGTGAGAGAAGTCTGAACCTGGAGACAAACACTGCACAAGTAGAGTCCATCTCTATCTGTGGGAGGTTATCAAACCCAGAATTATGGCCAAATTCTGGTTTTAGAGGCTGCACCATGCTAAAGCAGGTCCCATGGGACCTGTTGGGTCCATGATTGACACCACAACTCGAAAGATGTCCTTGAGAGGCAGGTGCTGGCCTGGAAATGTATCTCAGACTTAGTACCCCTTCCCTGGATTTCTGCATGAATCCTACCAATAAAGAAAGGGTCCTGCAGCATCTTTCATCTGTGATTCCAGTTTGTCCTTATGAGCTGAGTTCACTGTGGCCAAACTAAACGGCAAAGCTTAACTAGATCACAAAGCAGGAGGGAAAGGATGACAGTCTGTAAGTTCAGTTATGAGAGTCTGGCCATTTCTTTTTGGAGCATTTATTAGGATATTGTCCAAAGAGTCCTTCGCTGTTTATGACACAACATAAATACTGTCTCCCTTCACCTCCTGAAACAGTGAACTGTTCTTTGCTGCAATGTTGTTTACAGGTCATCTTGATAACCTGCCCCACAGGAGGAAGTGACAAAAATAGACCTCCCCACTTAAAAAATCTCTTTATTTGCATTATGCACCGATATTTTGCCTGTATTGATGTAATCAAACACCATGTTGACAGCGTGTGAAAAGTCTAAAATAAAGACTCCCTTAATCTGGAAATCAGCACCTGGAAGTGTGCAATCAAGGATAGCTGAAGAGGGGAGAGAGCAGAGCTTGTATCCAATATACTGAGGCATTGTTCAAGACATCCAGCTTTTCTGAGGGCCAGTGATATCAGTAGAAGATAGTTGCTCTACAGAGAGATATGTAAATAACAGGGTGGTTTTTTTCCTGGCTATGCTCCCTTTTCTCATCTGGACTTCTACTATAGGTAGATTTTGAGGTCTTTTGTTGGACCTCTGTTGCTCCATGTATCTCCAGAAATGTCAGAATCATCTGCAGTATGTGCTTAGATTAATTAGACAGTGTATAAGGAGCTCTGTGTGTACTTTGTGAGTGTGACACAGTCACAGAGGTATGTACAGAAGTCCTGAAGTTTCTGGAGAGCTATTATGCATGAGCATTAAAGTCAAAACAACTTGAACCTGGTAGCCTTTTTTAATCTCCCATTGTTAGGGTGTGCTTGTCCATCCACAGCTCACAAGCATAACTTTGATTCTAAGGCTTTATTTAGATAGACAGGAAAAACTAGACAGAGAATTCATAGCTAATACCAGCTCACATGTAGAATTGAATTAACACACAGCCAGGCCCAAAAGAAGGGGCAAACATTCAGACAAAAGTCTGAATTATTCCTCAAGCAACCAAACTTTGGTTGATGATACACCCTCCAGTACAGGAACTATTTTGCTGAGGTTGAGGTGGTTTTTTTTCTAGCTGGTACATTGAAGCAGGGTTAAATTCATGGAAATCCTCAAGTCTCAGAGTTGCAGAACTAAACAATTAGAGATGTCCCTTCCAACTTTATAACTGGTGAATCCAAGATCCTCTGAGAACAGCATCTACCTGGGATCATATGGAAGGTCAGCAGTAGGCAGTTTAAGTATCCAGTTAAAGGAGATCAGCTCTTTAATGTTAACTAATCCCTGTGGACAGCTGACAAATGAGGCCATTTAAAGAACTATTTACTGTCATTATTCCAGACTGAAGAATGAATTGTTTTGAAAAATTCAGAATTGCTTCACAACTGATCAGAGCTGAGGAGAAAGACAGAAAAGGTCAGATGACATATTGTGAACTAGCTTCCCTTCTATGAAACTGTCTAATCAGCTTGGCTTAATTACAGAACACAGCCCCCTCCTAGATGAGACTGCAACATAGATAAATCTGTGGACAATTTGGATACAACAAAAAAATAACATCTCACAGAAATCCCTGATGTCCCCATATTGTTTGCATGGGGACTAAGTTGTTCCATACAAACAAGTTCTTGTTTAGATTGTTTGCTGCCATCCTCAAGAGAAGATATTGCAGTGGAAGGGGAGAATGAACTAACATACTCTAAACCATTCCTTAGTCTCTTAGCTTCATGTCATGGTAAGTAATGAGTTTGGTACTACATCATGGCAATGTTATGACAGAAAGCAAAGCCCTTCTGACCTCGAATTAATCCTGTCTTCTCTGAGAGCTTTGTTTCAGGCTTCACTGGGGACATGTGTGTGTAACTTTAGATGATATCTGAAGGCATTTCAGATGTTAGCCAAAAATGTGCTTTATATTTATGCTGGATTTTGTTGCTCCTTTCCATCCAAAATAGTTTTGGAAAAGGTGGGGAAATAGGTGGAAAATCCCTTGATATCCCCTGATTCCCAGAGTATTAAACTTAAAAACAATTATCAAAAATGTCACTACCACATGATATGTGTCTGCTGAAATGTAGAGAGCTGCATTCAGAATGATTTTAGCCACTTAAACTAGAGACAGAAAGTCAGGAAAATCACACATTACAGGAATGAGCTGGCTATCTCAGGTCAAACAGAGGAGAAGAACAAGCCAGTTTATGCATCTAGATCACAGAAATTAGGAATGAAAGAAGCCTATGGGGTATTTAGACCAAGCACATGTTGTTGACATTTATGGAAAAGTTCCCATGCCGATTCATGGAAGAAATATGTCCTGTTCCCTGTTGGTCTACAAAATGCCTTCAGACCATTCAGTGTTAGCCAGTTTCTGTCAATCAGCCTTCTCTTCCACCTGCATTGTTTCTGTCCCTCTCAGGATGCCCGAGACATTTGTCCATTATCTGGTCAATGAATAGTTGATGTCTAGTTTATTTTAATTCCTGCTTCATCTAGTTTCAACTTTGACTGAAAATAGAGGAAGCAAGATGCTTAGGAGAGAGTTTCTTCGCATACTGCAGGACAACTCATGCATGCTATTTTCTAAAGTCTGGAAGAAACTTGAGTAGGACTAGAAATTCCTTGACTCCCTCCCCATAGGACTCATACACATATCCTCTCAGCTGGGAAGGGTAGACCTCAAAAATGCTCCTCATATTTTCCAAGCTTTCACCATTATGGGAGGCAGGAACTGAGAACAACCCTATGCTTATAGGGCAAGGACACCTCTGCTGAGAGGTGACAGAAAAGGAGTTAATGCTGAGCAGCAGTAAGGACACAGCTGTATCCAGGAACTGGACTCTCCAGGGGCAAGGCTGGGGCAGCTGAAGTGAGTAGGTAATTTACCCAGCATCCCATAAAAGAGGTGGGACAGGCTGTTGATATGCTTTCTTATTTTATTTGGAGTGTGGAAAAAGTCTCTGGGTTCTGTAAAACCTCACTTTGGACTGGTACCAAGACTAGGCTGGAGCAAACCTTTGAACCTTTAGTGTCATGTGGGATCCCTTAAGTGTCTTCTCTGTTTGGCAGTTCTGATCAAGTGTTTTTTTCCCAAGTGGTAGTGAGGGAGCAGTAGATGGCAATGCAAGGAGCTGTATGACAACTAGAAAGTTATAGTTCTTTTCTTGTAGTACAGATAAACAGGAAAAAAAGTTTAGGTTCTGTGATGGTAAGTTCAGGATTAGCAAGATCCCCTGAAGTTTCATGAATTGAGACTTCTCTGTTCCCTTGTCTCTGGAGAACCTCTAATTTCCATGCTCTTTGCTATCTTCAGATTGCTCATATAAGTGTAAGGAAAGATGCTTACATTTCAAGAAGAGGCAATTGTTTGCCTAGCTTTTTCCTCCCCTTTGTCTGTGTCTGTTTCATACGTCCTCTTCTCTGCTGCTGGTTTGGAACAGTTGTATTCTTCCGCGCTGTTCAAATGTTGCTATGTTGGATGTCGTGGACTGAAGTGTCCAGTCCTGCCCATGCCACTGTCCAGCTCTATCTCACCTCAGGCTTATCAATTAAGATCCTGTTAGCTTTCAGCTCCCTCTACAGTTAAGAGAAAGAGAAACCATCTGAGGGTTACAGAGGTCACCTGAGGTGCAGCCAGAAGGCCCTGGTCTCTCTCCATTGACTGAATGGGGACCTCAGCTTATCTGCGCTCCTAACCTAGGCAGCTCACTTACTGGCTATAATTTAAAGAAATCATGATGTAAATGTGTAAGTAAGCAGGGAATAGCTGAGAGAGGAAGTACTTCAGTCAAAGCAAGTAGATGCACTGAGGAGAGACTGGAAAAGGATTTGGTTTCTTGTTTTGGGCGCAAGAAGAGAGAGGATGATTTTAACTGCCTGTTTCCCTTGCTGTGAGATGGGAGACAGAAAGAGAAGTCACCTGAGAACACGAGGAGAGGAAACAGGTAATGGGCAAAAGTAGCAGGGGATGGTGCTCGGCTTCAGAATAATTTATGGTTCTCTAACTTATCCCAGCAATAAGCAAGAAATTACTCATGTTCATATGCTTTTCACGAACGGTTACAATCTCTGCTGGTGCAGAAGAATTGCTCCCTTCACAGAGGGGTTGTGTACCAAGGAACCAGTCTGCCTCTACCATTAACATTATCCTCTTGCACTTCTGTCTTGTCCTTTCCTGGCTCCCACATCCCACCAAATGAACAAGTGCTTTAGTGCAAGGTAGATGAGAGGTTTCTGGAGTGCTAAGAGATGCTATTTTATGAGAGCAGCTACAAAAGTAAGGTCTTCAAACTTGCAGCCGTTCACATACATTTTTGTTAAGAAAATTAGTCTTCGTGTCTTCTGGCTTCTGTCTGTCTGTTGCCTTCCTTAACTCCCATAGCAATTCCTATACATAATATTTCCCACCTAGAACCAGTTTGCACTACTACTGTTTTCCATTAGGCAGCTATCAGGTGGCTGTTTCAGCAGCAACAGTTCCCTTGAGTTCACGAGACCAATTGTCAGAAATATGTAGCATTCTGATGACTTGAAAATTATGTTCTTGGCACAAACCATCTTATTCTCTAATATTTTGG
Source organism: Todiramphus chloris collaris (assembly GCA_025345505.1). Lineage (NCBI taxonomy): Eukaryota > Metazoa > Chordata > Aves > Coraciiformes > Alcedinidae > Todiramphus > Todiramphus chloris. Next base: position 26,763,501 of record JANVCC010000022.1, read on the forward strand.
GCATTTCTCTTACTTCCTTCACAAAACTAGTTCTTTTAGATGAGAAGATCATGCTATGTTATTATATTTTTCTTTGTTTTTTTTCTTTTTTTTTTTTTTTTTCCCATTTTTGTGTGTTTGGGCTGCAATTTTTGTTGTTTAGCATTCAGAAGACCAGTTAAGCTAATTCTTCACATGACTTCCTGAGGCATCTCTTCCATGTGGTCCAACAAAAAGGCATGATATGAACCAAGCAGCAGGGGCATAGCCAGCTAACTAAAGGAGATTGAGGAAATTATTGGGAGATTTGAAAGTGGCAAATAGACACATTTGTGGTGAAACTGAAAAAAAACCAAGAGAGGGTCTTTCTGGGCCAGTAGAGGGCATTTCTTTAGCCTAGAAAGGAGGGGCTTTGCTATGTCCCAGGGAGGAAAGTTGTGTTCTCCAACTGGTTGAGGTTTTCCTGTAGTTATACCAGAGGATTTGAATATGTGTCACTTGCCATCCATACACCTTCCTTCAGGAATTAAACACACTAGAAAGCATTAATTTAATTTCACTGGCACAACATTGATCCAAGAGCTTTCTGGCAGCCCACCTCACTGTCTGATGTTTCTGTGGTCAAAAGCAACAACCAAAAGCAGTCACAGGTAAGCATGTCTCAGCATCCTAGGAACAGGATATCATTAGAGAGTACCATGGCACGCTTCATGGATGTCTCTCACCTCCTTTCTATTTGAAGCAGAACAGTCAAGAGAAACAGCCAGCAAGCTAATAACCACCACAGCCTATTGGGAAGATAGGAATAATTATTTAAACCAGTCTTGAATTACTCATTGGCATGCATCTAATTAACAAATTCCATTTATTCCTGTAACTATTGTGCAACAATTAGTGGGTGTTAAATTGAGCTCTTCTGCCGGCAATTTCAATGGTGTAATTTTGCCAAGATGTCTCTGTTTTGCCTGAAATGCCTGGTACCACTGAGAATAGTCTGGAGGTGGTCAGAGCATTTCAACTAAATTTACTTTTGCTGAAAAGTATCATTCCCTCAAAGCCTGGGGCATTTTTGGGGATAGGACAAAGCAATATCAAGCAAGTTTTTATTCCAGCCAGATTCCTGAACTCTGAGACCTGCTGGTCACTTCAGAGAAGAAAGGAAGAGACATCTGAATAAAAGCATAAAGCCTAAAACAGATGTTCTGACATGATTACGATTCACATGCCTGTTTGGTTTTGTGTTGTTTTTGTTTTTAAAAAAAAAAAAAAAAAAAAGCTGATCCTGCTTCCGGGTGGAAAAAAAAAAACTCCAACAACATAACAAAAAAGCAAATTTCAAAACCTTGAAAGATTTCGCAAAGCCGAATTGTCTTCCTCTGGCAATGCAAGCATGTCCGCCCCAGGGTGCAGAACTGTTCCTTGGGCTGGGAGAAGGAGCAAGCCCCACCAAGAGCACAGGGCCTTGTATTACTGCACCCAGTGCCAAAGATATTACAAAGCTTTGAGGCCATGGAAATCAGCAGGGCAAAAAATGGGTCTCTGCAAGCACATCCTAAATAATTGGATTGCCAGAAGATGCTGCTCCCTGTCCTGCTGTGTTCAGTTTCCAGTAGTCATCTTCTTCCTGTGGGCTGGTGGCATGGCCTGGGCAGGTGTCTTTCTTCACGTCAATACCTAGATGCTCCTGAAGATAGAAGCAACAGCATGGGTCTAGAACAACCTCACCAACCAAAAAGGAGGCTTTTTCCCATTTGCTGGGCTTTGGTCATCCTATTTACAATATGCTTCTGTCTCATATCAGGAATCCCATATCTAGGCATGACTAACTATGTAAGTCAGATCCCAAAGTGCAGACTGAGCTGTGGCTGCAGGCATTTCACTTTAGGAGGCATCGCAAGGGCTCCTTTACCCAAGCTGCAGCTCAAGATACGGGCCTTCCCTTATGGCTGAGCTGTTTAACTCTGAGAGACTAAATAAATAATTAAACAAGAAACAAAGTCCTGGTACCATCTGTATTTTGCACAGAACCCACCAGGGTCCTGCCATTGGTATGCGTCTGCCAACATGAGGCTGCTAACTTCTCTAACACACACCCACCTGATTCTGCCAATAGTGAGCTTAGCCCCTCATGGGCAAGACAAGTACCACATCTCTCATCAATTCCCTGAGGTGTTTCCCTTTATTTTCATCAGTTTCCACCTTGGCTAGTTGGAGTCTAAGCTGCTTTATGTGGGTTTATACTGCTTTTATATTAATAATCTCTAAGAGATCGTGTCTGTTCCCAGGGCCTTATTTTTTTCCAGCATGAAAGGGACACTTGCTACTTTTCTCTTTGACCATCCTCATTCTCTTCCACTATCTTTTTATGTCTCTCCTATAAATAAAAATCTCCCTGAGATATCCAAAGTGTTGCTTAAAAAAGAGGTGAAGGAGCTTGCTCTGGGGGTATGGGCCATTACAGAAAAGACCAGGTGCTTGGCATGTGCCCAGCTTGCAAAGGTGGGAGCTGTCACAAGTCTGAAAAATATCAGTGTGGGAGTTATAAATAAAAGCTTTAAAGCCAGGGTTTTAAAAAGCCATCTTTAAATGCTGCATAATTTATAGCCTGCTGCAAAGAGAAAAGCGTGTGAGCTTTGGAAGCTGGGCTAACCCATTCCTTGCTCCCTCCATAGCTGAGCTGTTCTTATGCGTGTGGTGAGGTGTATGTTGGGCATCCAAAATTCAGGATTTTAACCATCAGTGTCTCCTCCTGCCGGTTTACCTGGATCACTGTGGATGGGTTGCTTTCATCTCCTGGTGTCTCAATATGAACAGGAAATAAATATCATTTGCCTTGTATTGCAGAAACAATGGGGTCATGAGTAGGGATGCTATGCACAGGTAGGACAGTGCTGAGAGATAAAAAGAAACTCAGTAATAAACAAGCGGGTTCACCTTGTGCTCTGTACAAGTGATTTACTCTCACATTGACTCAGCTGCTCCACTTTACAACAGGGATTATCCTAAAAGGTTGAGAAACTTCTTTCAATAGCAGCTACAAAATGCTTTGCTCTTCCCTACCAGAAAAAAAAAGCCATACGAAAGGCAGGGGGTAAGGACCTGACTCAAGGAGAGCTGGAATAGCTGCCAAGCTGGCATTTACAGCAATCGTTTCATCCAGCCCTGGAAATGCAGCTACCTCTAGGATATAACATAGCAGCTGTGCTATCGCCATCCAACAACAATAAACAACGGGAAGTAGAATGGGCTTTCAAGGCAGCTGAGTCTCCTGAGAATATCCAGCCCACCACATTATCATTGCTCCCCCTTTTCCCCAGCTGGAAACAAGTCTGGAAATCATGAATCCTAAAACAAAGCAAAATAGAAAAGAAAGAAAGGAGAAAGAAGAGAAGAGAAGAGAAGAGAAGAGAAGAGAAGAGAAGAGAAGAGAAGAGAAGAGAAGAGAAGAGAAGAGAAGAGAAGAGAAGAATGGTGTTAAAACTTTTATATTAATAGCAAATAGCTGTCGTGCTGATGCCTTGACAGAAAGATGGTGTAGTGTACGCTCTGCTGCCTATTTCACTGCCTTGGGGTTTGCTTCTGTTGTGATGTGGAAGGACCAGTGCCATCTCTCTGGTCTCTCACCATGCATCTCACCAGACATCTGCATCCAAGCCTTGACTTGTTCGGAGCTTGCTGAGCTGGTGAGGTTTAAGAGGATCTCACCGCCCAAAGTGCTGTGGCTTGAGGCTATAGATTTAAGCAGAAGCATTAAGCAACCTGCTCTTTAGCTCATTTCTAATCCATTTATTTAAACTTCAGAGTGATTTTAACGCACAAGAATCAAAGGCAAGAGCAATTTAAAGTTTTCCAGCCCAGCTCTGAGATCTGACCTCTGCACATATCCTGGCTGCCTTTAAAAGTGCACCAGCATAAAAGCACAGTTTGTGACAAAGCATCTGGAAGGATTAAAAACTTTCTGCAATGTAGTATGCTTCTGTCAAGGACCTCTTTCCTATCTCGACTCAGTTGCCAAAAAAAGATCTTTCCTCAGGGGGCTTCTAACCCACCTGAGGGATTTAGAGAAGAATTGCTGAGAAGAGCATACAGCGATTTGATTAAGGGATAAATGTGAGAGGGAAAAGGAGGGGGTAAAGGATAGGAGGGAGAAACAGGATTAAAACGAAAGAAAATAAAAGAAGTGGGAAGTGACTGAGCTGAATGAATCTGTGTAAGGCAAGGTTTGGGGAAGCATTTTGGAGTCCAGTTTTGCTTCCTGGTAGGGATGGTATCCTTCAGCAGTGCACAGAGCCAAAACTGAGGGGGTCTCAGGGAAGGTGAGAACGGGAAGGTGGGAACAGTAAGGATGGGATTGCTGAAACAGAGCAGAGAAAAAGCAGAAGAACAAGGGGCTTTTAAAGACCTAGTGTGAGCACTTCACACTGCCTGCCTGCTTATGCTTCCTCCTTGGACAATGCTTGGGAAATCATTACCTGATCCCTCCCACCTTTGTTTACAAAGGCAATCTGGGTCAATTAATCCCAGCTTTGTTTCTTCTCATTCTGTGTGGATAGTCACGATGAAGTAAGTGGTAACCAATCTCCCAGCCCATGGAGTTGGCCTGTCTTCTTATTTCCTTACTCAGTTAAGCATACACCTTAGAAAAGCTGGAAAATATTACCAAAACCCAAGAGATTCAATATTCCAAATAAGAAACCAGTATTTCAGTCTTGGAGGTGACATGAGTCTGGGACACAAGACAGAGACGGGTATGAAAACAGGCCCTTCAGCTGACGAGCAAACAGTCTCTGGACAAGCTGCTGCTTTCTTGGTTTGTCTGAGGTTTCTGTTGCTGGGGTTGTGGGAGTTTCTTTTTTAATTTTTTTCTACTTTTCACTTTCTGCTCCCTCACCCTTCCACCCTGAATTGGCTTGATGTTAGAAACTGATGGGAAATGAAGAAGCTGCCTGCTAGGACAGTTTCTTGCCTCTTCATGATCCCTTCTGCATGCCAACTCTCCAACTGTGTTATTACAAGTGTATTGCTGTCCACCACCATGACAGGTGCCGTACAGATTCAAACCAGAAAAAAAAAACACCAAAAAAAAAAAAACGAATGGAAGAAACACTGGACAAACAAACTGTTTGTTCATGTAATACTACTGATGCCTGATTTCCCACTGATGTGTGTCTGGTGATTAATGAAGACCTCTGTTTGAAACTTTTCCTGTTCTCAGGACTCTAATTTTAAACAGATGAACTTGCACTACCAAGTATCTCTCTGTATCTCTCTCTGGGTGCTTTTTTGTTTTTTGCTTGTACCTCAGAAAATCTCTAAGAACTCTATAACTTGGCCAACAGGTTTGGCAGTTGTATGGAAGGGAACAGATTGGCACACATGAATACAGACAATGCAATTGCTCAAGCCTAGTTCCTTAGGAAATTGGGTGAAGAAGATCCTGCCCAAGAAGGATGAGTCCTCCCACAGAAATGTTATTACCTCACAGCCAAATAAACTGCAAGATTTTGGGGCTGTTGTGGTCTGAGCTAAGAGACAACCAGTCGATTCAGATGGACAGGCAGGGGAGTTCAGCTGAACAATCAGACAATGTTGAGCTTAGTCAGCTTAAGCAATGCCAACAGGCACTTGAACTGCTTTTTCTCCTATGGCTATACTGCTTGCCAAATATTGAGGTTTGGAAGGCATCTACCCTACATCTCTGCTGGGGTCAGAAAGTTTTCGGTCAGCTTGTTCAGGCATGAACTGGAATAGGGAGGACATTCACTCCACTAGATGAGTGCCCCAGTTCAGCTTCCTTATGCCAAGCTGCATTTTGAAGAGGACATCCCCACTGCATTGTGGTGGTGGCTCTGGCTTTGGAAGTCATATCTCAACTACCTTTCATCCTGAGGGGACTATTGGTGTGATGTAAGGATTTTCAGCTGAGAGCTCAGACTGTAAAAGTGGACCAGAAATTTTGATGGATATCCTGCGAAGTAGGATCCCAACGAGCTTGATTCAGTTTCAGGTATGTTCAACTTGAGCTGTAGTCCTGCTTTTAGCTGACAGGCAGTTATATACAGAGAGAGGGAGAATCTCCATGCTATTCAGTGACTATTGTGCTGGATAAGGTGTCTCCTTTCAGTTCAACAGTTGAACCAAAGAAGAGAGCAACATTAAACTACTGTACATGGAGACAGCAGCGGGAGAAAGGAAGTCAATGACCAAGAAAATATGTCTTATGGTGACAACGGCTCCACTGAGAAGTCTTCTCAAAGACATAAGGAAAACATTATACTTTTTTTTTTTTAGTGTGTTACAGCACAATGGAAATGAGATCTGAAGTGGAGACTATATGGCACAGTCTTCTGTTTTCCTCCAAGAACAAACTGGAGAGGGAGGTCTAATTAGTCCTCACTGTTTCATGTTTCTTCTACACTCACGGTGGTTATCATATATGGCAGTTTGCTCCAAACAGCATAGAGGGTGTTTTGTATCACAGGCAGGAATGAACAGACAACCGACATCAGACTGGGTCCTTCTATTCCATAGCACCACTGCTGACAGTGGCTAATAGCAGATGCCAAGGGGAAAGATTATGAACAGGGTGAACTGGGAGTGTTTTATTCTTCCATCAGTCTGCAGCTTCAGGACTTCCAGAGATGGAGATGAGAACTTTCTTCTTGAAAGCTGCCAGTACTTTTTTTCTGGCTGCCTTTTATCTTTGAGATCCTGACATAGCTCAGTTAGGGACCTCTGCAGTGATGTACTATCTTACGAATATCACCCCATATGAAAAAACATCAAGATTTCAAGGTCTCCGGTTGTATCTCACATAGAATAAATTTGTCTGTACGTTGACTACATTAATCCTCTCCTTTCAGATGTATCTAGTTTATCCATCATTAATGAATCTCATTGTCACCAGCCAGCAATAAAAAAAAACCCTACAAAAATCTTGTAAGATACTAAAGGTAATACATACATATTTACTCTTCCTTATGATTTGGGTTCATGCCCACCCTTTTCCTCAGCTTATGCTATCAAGGGCACGCTTTTGCTTCTTCTAACACACTGGGTAGAAAGTCTTTTGGAATGCTTAACATTACCCCTCCCTCCACCTTCTCTTTTGTTAGTCATGAGTCTAAGTCCCTTGAGAATAAACTTCCAGGTGACACTTAACATATTTGTTTGGGGGGGAAGAGTTAAAGGGAACTTTATCACTTACATCACTCTTGGCATAACTCCTAAGTCTTAGAATCAGACCTGAGCATAACACTTTTGGCAAAGCTTTGTTTCAGGTGATAGGTTTTGGTTGGGACCTTTTCATCTTGACACTGACACTCAAACAAACTGATCTGCTTTGATTTCTTTTCTTATAATAGAAAGAGAGAAATAAAGTATTTTCCTTTAGCACTGCAAGTAATAACCTAAAGAAAGGTCACTACTTGCTGGTGATGAAGGAAAACACGCCACAATACAAACCCAGCCCAAGGAGACTAGAATGACACAGTGCAGGTGTAATTGTAAATGAACATAGAAAATACTCTCTCTTGTGAAGAGTTCCCAGGGCATTGCCTTCAATTGTCTATTCCCAAGCTTACCTGAAACACAGGTAAGTAAATCAAGGAAGGATCACTTACTAGTAAAGCCTTCCTCAACATTTCCCCTCCCTCCCATGGTCAGCTTATTCCCATTGAATATGTTCACTGACTTAGACAATCTGTCTCTATTAGCTGGCTGTTGTTTGGCTAATTCACTTATGAAAAAGGGGAGATATTAGACACTGTTTAACAGAAGTTTGAAACTGAGCATAAGTGCAAGGTGGGTATTGTGTCTCTGCAATTTACAGACACAAATTCCTCTCCCTTCCTTTCACTCTTGGTCACTCTTGCCTCGCTGAGATCTTGCAGAGTTAACTGTTCATGCTCAAGACCTGCTCAGCCCTTGAAATAGGTATTTTAACAAGGACTTTCTGGAGCAAGAGAGAGAAGAAAGTATCTTAGAGACAGCAGGACCTAAGATGAAACTCATTACGAGTCATTGTAATACCAAGACACTCACTACCTCATTTCTCATGGTGGGCTTTGCCAGAACCACCATACATCTCTGCCTTAAACACAAATATATTGACTTGTCCACAAGAAGTTTTGTGTGGTTTAGGCCTGATGCAGTTTGACATTGCTTGATAATTGCTAATCCAGTCTAAGGCTGAACCACACATGGATGGGTTTCCTTGACCTCTTCTGTAGTCCTAGTCTAATGGCCTGAACAGACCCAAGAAATATGTGGTTCCCACTCTCAGTTTCTCCGGGTCCCTGGAAGACTTCTCTTAATAGAAACTCAGTCCCTGGTCTTTCTTAAACTCTGACTGGATAAAGCTGGGCTGAAAAACGTTCTTTTATTATCATTATCATTATCATTATTATTATTATTGTGTTTTTGTTTTCTTTTCCTGTGGAAAATACTGATATTTCACCAAACAATGAAAATGCTTGGCCAAGAGCCCTCCATTTCAGTTCAGAAATGCTCCCCCATGGGAGTTGTAGCTGGTATGCTTTGTGTCCATGTCCTTCCCTGTGAGCTGACATTCCTGGCTTGCCCATATCTCTCATGGTGCAGCATGGTCCCCTCTCTTGCTGAAACAATGCCATGCACCATGGAAGTTGTATCACCATGGTGCTTTGTGAGAAACGTACTTCACATGGCAAGCCCAGCTGCTAGAGCAGGATGGGGTCATAAAGCTCTGCAGTGACAGCCTCTAGGAGACACAGTCCAAAGATTTGCCAGATGAATCTCCAGGCCTCCTGCCACACTCTGAAGCTTTGTTGAGAGATTGGTCGTAACTTAAAACAATTTTGCTTTCAGTGACAGGCAAATTTTCCACTGAAAATATTCTGATGGAAAATTTCAAGCAGCCCCAGAGGAAGTTCTTTTCAATGCCCTTTGCACTGTAGTTTACCAACTTAATCTCACTTTTCTTGGATTTTTTTAGTGTTGTCTCTGCTTTACTTCTGATAACGTTGGGAAAGCTCCCTTTTACACAAATGTGAGATCAGGGGAAGCTGACATGTGTTACTAACAACATATGGAAGGGCTTGTACCTTTCCAAATGTACAGATTTACAAGGTGAGTCCTCATAAGTCTCTGAAGAGAGGAAGATGTTTTACTGTCTTTTATATGTATTAACAACAAAACAAAATTCCTTTCAGATCTAAATCCAGCAAATAAAGATCCCCTGTTTTTTTAATGTTTATTTGCAGAGTTTTGAACCTCAGTATCCCATTCAACTTGTTTGGTTTTTTTCTTTCTTCTTAAGTCGTTTCAGGCTGGTGAAAGGTCCCTAACTGCCTGAGCTAGAGATCTTGCCCACTTTTTTTTTTTCTTTTCTTT